>JARGYO010000162.1:6852500-7326403 GCA_029206835.1 Rana muscosa
AAGCCCCTCAAAGAGGATACCTTGTCTAGAGGTAAGAAAATCTTCCTCTGGTCTGAATCCAGCCGTAGCCCTAGATATACCAGGTTTTTCACTGGCTGTAGGGCTGACTTGTCCAGGTTGATGACCCAACCGTGAGATTCTAGATACTTGATTGTATCGACAATTACCACTTCTAGCTTGGCAACTGAGTGGTCCATCAACAACAGGTCGTCTAGGTATGCCATTATCGTTACACCTCGTGTTCTTAGATCGGCCAACAGTGGGGCCAGAATTTTTGTGAACACTCGTGGTGCTGTGGCCAGACCGAATGGTAAGGCTCTGAACTGAAAATGGCGCCCTTCTACTGCAAAGCGTAGAAATTTTTGATGACCTGGAAAGATGGGAACATGCAAGTAAGCATCTTTGATGTCGATCGAGGCTAACCATTCCTCCCCCTGTAGGGCAGCGGTGACCGATCGGATCGACTCCATCCGGAAAGACCGGACGTTTAGAAATTTGTTTAGACTCTTTAGGTCCAATATGGGTCTTATGTCCCCGTTTGGCTTCGGGACTGTGAAAAGGTTTGAGTAGAAACCCAACCCCCACTCTTCCATAGGAACCTCCATAATTACTCCTTGGAGCAATAGTTGTTCTAACGCCAATAGGAGAGACCCTCTTTTCAGAGGGTCTCTTGGCATGCCTGACCACATAAAATGGGAAGGAGGAGACTCTTTTAACTCCAACTTGTATCCCAGAGTTACTGCGGAGAGCACCCATCTGTCTTTGATCGTCTCCCGCCAGGTCTCTGCGAACAACTGAAGTCTTCCCCCCACCCGATTGAGTGGGGGCAGCCCTTCATAGGCTTGACTTGGAGGCTGGTTTAGTACCCCTTCGGGTCCAGGGTTTCTTATTACCCTGTGACTGTCCCTGATTTTTACCCCCTGAGTTTGACCGAGGAGGCCGTCGGAACTGCTTAGTAGCAGACGTCGCAGGGATAGGAGAGGTAGTCCTCTTAAAAGATGGACCCCTAGACCTCTTCTTACTCGGTAAGAGAGTACTTTTACCACTGGAAATCTTCTGGATATACTTATCCAGGTCCTCGCCAAAAAGGCGTTCCCCATGAAATGGGAAGCTAACTAAGAGCTTCTTACAGGGAGCTTCAGCAGACCAGTTTTTGAGCCACAGAAGCCTACGCATATGTACCAAAGACAGCGTGAGGCGGGAGGCCTGATGGATAGAATCCTTGATGGCGTCAACCGCAAAGCATAATGCTCTAGGCAGATCAGCCAGAGCCTGGGCCTGCTGGTCTGGCAAATCCCTCAGGACCATTTTCATTTGATCCTTTAAAGCTTGGCAGACCCCAATAGCTGCCACTGCTGGCTGTGTAACAGCCCCTGCTGTGGAAAAAGCAGATTTTAATAAAGATTCCAATTTTTTATCTACTGGATCTTTGAACATTTGAACATTATCTACTGGACATGTCAGTGATTTGTTCACAGAAGAGATGGCTGCATCCACCGTAGGAACATTCCATCTCTGGGTGAACTTTTCCTCCATGGGATAGATCACCGGAAATTTCTTAGGCGGAACAAATAGTTTATCTGGATGTTCCCAGTCCTGGTATATAAGTCCTTCCAATAATGGATGTATTGTAAAGGAGCAATTAACCTGGGGAGCTTTTAGCGACCCCAATGAGGAGACAGCAGTAGTTGATGGTTCAACAAGAGGCATTTTAAATGCAGATCGAACCATGTGAGTTAGGGTCTGGACCCACAATCTTTCAGTCTGTGATGCTGAAAATGGTTCATCTACTGTCGATTCCTCAAAAACAGAGTTAACCTCCTCCTGATCCCCTTCAGGTAGGTCGGTCCCTTCCTGGGACTGTTGCTCTGCCAACAGGCACTCTAATGGAGGTGATGGAGATCTGGCGCGCTTTCTTTCCTGTAGAGAAGAAGCGATCAATGCTGCCAATCTCTGCTCCAATCCCTCCAGAGTTGAGGCAAAAACCTCCTCTGTTATATATGCAGGAGCAGGTGGACTGAGGACAGCCGCAGTACCTGGCACTCCCGGGGGTTCCTTATGGGTATTAACCTCTGATTTCTCAGGGGAGGAGGGTGCAGATGACTGCTCCAGATCCTCAGAGCCCGATGGAGACCCCCTACACTTCCTGAGAGGTATATCTCGGAGTTTTTTAGGCGGCATATTCCTTAGTTCAAAGCTGAGGTATTCCAGCCGCAATACACCCCTTACTGAAATAGGCTAATGCAATTTGCTGCTATGTACATCAGTGGGTGTCTACTAATGCGTCTTTCTGGGGATGCCTGTATCAACCGCCCGCTGTAAGCCCCTATACCATGCTACCAGCTCCTTTTCATGCTCTGTGTCCATAGCAAGCAGCGTGGACTGAGTCCTTTTATCTTGCTGGGACGCCCGCACATGCGCAGAAGCGCTGGGCGCACAGAGCGCGTCATCCGCCAGGCTCCGCCCACTTTTTGAAGCTAAATCTATAAAAAGAAAGCGTGTGTGCGCGCTGCGCGCGTGCACGTGTGCGCTCTTGGCGCCCTGTAGGGAGAGGAGCCAGGGTCCCTGTTTCACCAGGACTCGGGGATGGAAGGAAACTACTTGGCAGCATGACAGAGGAATGCAGCTTCCCTGATAGAGAGCTCACTCATCTGCCTGGACTTTCACCATGGAAGGAATAGTCCCAAGAAAAAAAAGACGTTCCACAGCGGCCTCTAGTGGACAAACACAGGTACCGCACTTTTGTCTTTTTTATTTTTATTTTTTTAAACCTCCTTTATGAAAAACATTTCCAGGTTTACAGTTTTTAAAACTTCCTTTATGAAAAGACATTTCTAGGATTTCTTAGGCATATACAGCTATTAGCGGGAATACCTTTTAGGTAACAGGCAGAAAGACATATTAGGCTTGGGGGTCCCCTCAATAGAACCAAGTTCCTGAGGGGCCCCACTTACCTTTTCCCCGCCGCAGGACTTTGTTTGGTCCATAGAAGCCCAAACTTCACCTCTCACGGCAGGCATTGTACTAGACCTTCAGGGACCGGGTTCCCAAGGATTCCACTCCCCTGGACCTGTATAGCACCCTGCACAGATAGCCTCTTGGTTTTGGGTATGACCAGAGCTCTGGATCCCAGGGTCCAGCCCTCCTAAGAGAGGCATTACAGGCAAAACCTTGCTCTTCTCTGCAAGGCCCGGGTACCGACCGTTTAGCTATGAAGCTTTTTTGGTCGGATCCGGAATAGCTTGCTAAGGCCCAGAGAACCTGTACACAAGCCCAGATGAATACATGTTAACCTTGGCCAACACCTTAGACACTGGCAAAAAACTGAGGTACTCCCGGATGGGAGGGGCTTATATAGGGGAGGGTACTTCCTGTTTTGGAAGTTGCCAGTGCCAGCACCTGAAGGTAATTCTATATAACCCACATAGTAATGACTATGCTGCTCTGTGTCCCGTGATGTATGACCAAGAAAGTAATATAGTATAAAAGCAACTGAAACATGAGATATAAGTCAAAATTGCTCTAACAAACTGTTGTAAAATCATTCTCTGCAAATGATTGCTTTTATAAAATGTTGTCAATGTTAAAAAATACACACAGCAAAAACAATGTAAAAGACATCTGCTTCGATTTAAAGAAAGAAATTACCGAACAAATGTCCAAACAACTTTAAAGCCACCCCAGTTTAAAAAGATAAAAAAAATGTAACTTGCTTTCGTTGTTTAAGATCATTCCAATTAAAAAAAAAAGGCTTGAAAAGCTACATATAAATCAATGAGTGTATGTCCAAATTTGAGCACAAATCTCTATAATGCAATGTAAGCAGTTTATTTATTTATTTTTTTGGCAAGCTATCAGCAGTAAGTATACCTCCTTGGCACAATAGGCTCGATTCATAATAGTATAACGCATGTGGTTTTTCTATTCTGGTTATCTGCTCTTTTTATGATCCAAAAAAGATTTTTAAATTCACTGTAGGCATTACTACATAGATCAACTGAATCAGTTAATTTAAAGATTTGTTGCTGTAAAAGTCATTTTACAAAACTGGACTCTAGGCAGATATAAAAAAACACAAAGATGCAGCTCTTTTTTTCATTAATACATCATTAAATGTAACTCTTTTATTTATTTATAGTGCTGTCAATTTACATATACATTGTACATTCACATCAATCCCTACCCTCAAGGAGCTTACAACCTAGGGTCCCTAACTCACATTCATACACATACTAGGGCCAATTTTAGACAGGATCTGATTAACCTACCAGTAAGTCTTTGGAGTGTGGGAGGAAGCCAGAGTGCCTAGGGGAGGCCCACGTAGGCACAGGGAGAACATGCAAACTCAAGGCAGATGGTGTTGTGGTCGGGATTTGAACCAGTGACCCTTTTTGCTGAACCAGTGACCCTTTTTGCTGCTAGGTGAAAGTGCTAACCACTACACCACTGTGCTGCCCTTTTAAATGCAAGCAGGGTAAGTACCTGAATTTTACCTGGAATCAGCCTCTTGCACTCTGACTGGGAGAGATGGATGTGGCATAGAGAGACAATTGGTTGTGCTGCAGTGCACATGTGTTAAGAAGAGCTATGCTGATAAGAGGAGACAGAAGAGCGACAGAGTGATAAGCTCATGAATGTGTTACTTCTCTGTGTGCTTTTAACCAGTTAAAGTGGTGGTATATTTACTATTAATATTCCCCCTACACTTCTTAGATCAATTTTATGAGAATGGTGTATGAATAATGTTGCACAGAATCTCCCCAAAGTTAGACTAACCTCCCTCCCAAATTGTAAAGGGTCACCATTGTGAAATTCCTCACTTTTCCTGTTCCTTTGACAACTGTAAAAAAAAATTGTAGTTTCCATGACTTTCTGTCTCATCACCAGTTAAAGTGGAGAGTGTGAGTCTCCTAAGCAATAAACAGTAAAACGTGTTACAAAGGTTCTAACCTCTAATATCTTATCCAAAACTTTAAAAAAAAGATGTTTTGGCTAAACATAAACATTAAAGTGGTAAAGTTAACACAAAAAAGGGTCCCCTGCAGGTTTAGGCTATAATGTGCTAGTATGTACTGCATACTAGCACTTTATGTCAGACTTACCTTTAGAACAGATCCCTCCAGAGGTGCCATGTCACTGCTGACAGGGTTCCATCTTCACCAGTCTTCTTCCAGGTTCGTGGGCTCCAGCTATCTGATTGGCTGAGCTGCGATAACGTCACTTCGCTGGAGCCCCAGGCACGGCACAGAGCTCTGAAGGAATTAAACGAGTATGACGTTCCCTCAGAGCACATGCGCTGGTGATGTCACCGGCTGCTCCTCGCTGGATCTCCCAAACATTTTACCTACAGGTAAGCTTTATTATAAGCTTACCTGTAGGTAAAAATGGCCCAAAGAGTTTATTACCACTTTAAATGGAGTATCTTAACAGCTAGTATATATCAAACATAATACCCTATCAAACAAAGCAGTTTTTTTTTAAGTAAACAGTAGGTGTGAATCTTCCCAGCAGGAACACAAACAGCAAAAAAAATCTAATCCTTCATGTATTATCTAAACTTAAAAAAGTTTTAAAGTGGATGTAAACCCCGTTCATTAAATTTGACCTGGGCACATCTGTCTATAGTGTTTACTTATCTCTCTAAAGCACTAAGCCCCGTGTCTTTCTGCTGCTCGGTTCTTCTGTTATCAGCATGATAACTTCTGACAAGTTCTCCAACAACCAAGATAAAACCAGCCTGAAATTTGTGTCAGGGATGGTGCATAGAAATAGATTAGCAGAGAGCTGGTCTATTGACAGCACAGCTCTGCACATTTATTCCTTCCTCTGCCTATGTTGAAGGGGGAAGGGGTGCCTTTCATCCAAAGAGCTGTCACACAGTATAAGCCAAGAATCCACACCCAGTGGTGGCACAGGAAGAGTAAATTCTAACATGATGTGCACTTTCTAAACAGTCTAGAAAGTTGAAGACAGCAGATATACATGTAAAACTTATGTAGGGAGATTTCTTTAATCCTTGAGTATCATCTGAGGCTGTTATTTTTTTCAATTAGTACTTAACCGCTTCAGCCCCGGACCATTTTGCTGGTCAAAGACCTGGCCACTTTTTGCGATTCGGCACTGCGTCGCTTTAACTGACAATTGCGCGGTTGTGCGACGAGGCTCCCAAACAAAATTTACGTAATTTTTTTCCCACAAATAGAGCTTTCTTTTGGTGGTATTTGATCACCTCTGCGGTTTTTATTTTTTGTGCTATAAACTCCTATATTTTTTACTTTTTGCTATAATAAATATCCCCAAGAAATATATAAAAAAATATGTTTTTTCCTCGGTTTAGGCCGATACGTATTCTTCTACATATTTTTGGTAAAAAAAATTGCAATAAGCATTTATTAATTGGTTTGCGCAAAAGTTATAGCATCTACAAAATAGGGGGTAGTTTTATGGCATTTTTATTAATATTTTTTTTTAATAGTAATTGCGGCGATCAGCGATTTTTATTGTGACTGCGACTTTATGGCGGACACATCGGACACTTTTGACACATTTTTGATCAGTGCTATAAAAATGCACTGATTACTGTAAAAATTACACTGGCAGTGAATGGGTTAAGCACTAGGTGGCGCTGCAGGGGTTAAGTCAGTACTAGGGAGTGATTCTTACTGTTAGGGGGCATGGCTACACGTGACAAGTCACTGATGACCGTTGCCGATCACGGGGGAACAGCCATCATCAGTGACAGTGTCACTAGGCAGAATAGGGGAATGCCTTTGCCGACCGGAATCACAGGCCGCCCGGGAACATCAAGTTCCCGGGACCCGCGAGCACGCTCACGAGGTACGCGGCGGGCGTGCGCACGCCCGCTGGGTGAAAAATTGAAAGGGATGTACAGGTACGCCCATGTGCCTGCCGTGACATTGTGTCGATGTACATCTGCGTGCGGCGGTCGGCAAGTGGTTAATTTAGATCTGTTGGAGGGAAATACATTTTCATACAATTTTCTGCCATAACACAGTTAAGACAGGCAGCCCTGAGTAATAAAGGCCTGGGTCATAACATTCCGTACTGCAGTACTATGAGCTTAGGCCAGCATATTGACATCCATGACAGCCTGGCTTCACAGGAACTGGGCTAAATAAAGCTGACAACATCTGGTGGTAGAAATGAATTGCTGCCGGAGACAGCTCCAGATGGAAGCTTAGTATTGCTGCAAAATCTACCGTTTTATTTTTTCATATCCTGACCTATGGATTATGGATTTATGCTTTTTTTAACTAAGTTTTTATGTTTCAAATAAATGTAGGTGCAGTGGCAGTTGAACTAAATGTCCTTATCCACCAATATGGTTAATACAACACATTTTCATGTACCATTTTTTCATTTTTTTAAGGTTCTTACCAAAGTTATTGGTCTTATTCTAATTTTGAGATGTAACACATTTTTACAATCAGACATTAAATGTACATGTAGTTTACATCAGAGATCGATTCAGCATACCAGTATTGTAATTTACGTCACGGGAATGCTTTAAGCACCATTTAGAGCCGTATCTAGGGCCGTGCATAACCGGGACACTAGGGCCACTATAACAAAGCAGGTAGACATGCAATAAACATTTGGAAAGCAAGGGCATACAAATTTCAGCCATAACATTACCAGCTTAACCACATGCCGACCAGCGCACGACGATATACGTCGACATAATGGCTCGGCTGGGCATATGGGCGTACAGGTACGTCCCCTTTAAGGTGCGGCATTTTACACCCCCTTTAAGATGCGGCATTCAGCCAAAACATTTTTATTTTACGTTTTAAATAAGGTATTAGAGGTTAGAACATTTGTAAAAATTTTTACTGTTTACTGCTTAGGAGACTCAAATCGATGATTCCCGCCATTACTAGAAAAAAAAAAAAATATTAATAAAAATGCCAAAAAACTATCCCCTATTTTGTAGACGCTATAACTTTTGCGCAAATCAATCAATAAACGCTTATTGCGATTTTTTTCCAAAAATATGTAGAAGAATACGTATCGGCCTAAACTGAGGAAAAAAAATTGTTTTTTTATATATTTTTTGGGGATATTTATTATAGCAAAAAGTAAAAAAAATTGCTTTATTTTCAAAATTGTCGCTCTGTTTTTGTTTATAGCGCAAAAAATAAAAATTGCAGAGGTGATCAAATACCACCAAAAGAAAGCTCTACTTGTGGGAAAAAAAGTACGTCAATTTTGTTTGGGAGCCACGTCGCATGACCGCGCAATTGTCAGTTAAAGCGACGCAGTGCTGAATCGCAAAAAGTGCTCTGGTCTTTAGGCAGCCAAATGGTCCGGGGCTGAAGTGGTTAATTAAACATATCCCTTTTTGTGATATCATATTTCACAGCAATAACCTGTCCATTAATAAATTGTCTGGGGCCAAACCAGGAGTAGCCAACCTGCTACCCCATACCTTCTCAAATTTGGAAAAGCTGCCCCTATGCTGATATATCAGCTTTTCTAACCTCAACGTTGTGCCCATCTGTGAAAGCCATATTTGAGGCAAATGGGGAGTACTGGAAGTCCAGTGAAGTAAAATGAGCCTGCGAGCCTGAAACAATTGTCTGGATGCGGCCTCTTTAAACATACCTATTTGGTATTACAGCACCAAACAAACCTAGTATACAATGTTTAGAATCCATGTCTATGGAGATCTGAAATGCAGAGTTCACCGTGGTAACAACAGCATTCCAGTAGCGATGAAGCTTTGGGTACCTACATAGCAAGTATAGTGATACCCCAAGTTAAGAGGGCTGCTGGTTTAATTCTTTTGGGCCCCTGTAATGCACCCTGTCAACCCCCGGCAGTTGGCTCTAACCTCCCCTGGCACAGCTAGTAGGGGATGATAGGATTGTGTAGCCTGCAACTCACAGAGACACAATCCTATAATAGAACACACACAGCAATATAGTTTAACTATCCTTACCCGTCTCCTCTGCAAAGTAAATGACACAACACCAGTATACTTAACCCTTGCATTTTTACTCAGATAGTTGGGTAAGCATATAATCAACTGTTTACATATCATGTGCAGAGCCCTGCAATAAAAGAGTATCTCAGAAAACAGACAAATATACAGTATGATGCATAAATCTAACAGTCCCCACTGCAACTTTTCTCCCTCGTGGCAAAAAATGGCGCCCAGTAATGTCTACGCTAAGTCAGGCCTGACTGTACTGTGTAGGAGTTTGTAGGGGAAATTCTTCGCTAGCAAAACGGTGGTGCACTTGCTGAAGAAACAACTGTAATCCACAGGGTAAAAGGGGTTTTGATAACTTGGTGAATAAAGCAAATCTCTAAAGCTGCTCCGATGCACTGTCCCTCCGGTGCGCAGCACAACACCAATGAAAGCTCCGGATAACAGTTATTGGGCCTATAGATCCTTTGTAGTTCTCTGAGCAGGAACTCTCTCACCCAACCGGACCAGTCCGTGTCCGTATCTTCCGCTGCTGTATCTTGGTACACAGGTCTCACGACATCCAAGTCTTCGGTCCTCCGGGGAGCAATGCAGCAACGGTATGCAGAAACATCCCTCAGGTTCCTCGGTGAGAGCGGAAGGCTCTTTGGAGAAAGGCCCAGGCTTCAGGCCTTGTAGCACCACAGGCTCGGAAAGTAGTTCCTATTGCTGGGCAGGCGATGTACAAAGAGACTGAAGCCGGCTCCGCCCTTTTCTTATAAAGTCCACCCCAGCAGTGTTTGCGCGGGGCAATGCACGCTGGGTGGCCAGTGGGGTTATGGGTACAGTAGTCTCTGAGGCCTTAAAGGAAACCCCCGCTACACACTCCCCCCACTTAGAATCTTTGGTCCCCAAAGACAGCATCAACAATATGTACAAACAAGGTAATGAAGGGCTGCAAAGGAGCCCGGCAGAGGAATCTCCCACCAAGCATGGGAAGGGAGATTGTCCTGCCCACAGGTCACATTAGTGAGGGTGGCCTGCCTAACTGTGCCAAAGAGTGAGTCGGGGTTGCCCTCCACCAAATGCACAGTTGAGGGGCCTGGGTTCTCTATAGTCCTTCTCGCAGTCACCACAGTGTCTTCAGAACACTCCCTCATCTGGGTGTAGGTTAGCTTCCGGGGAGGACGTATGGTTCTTTTAGCTCTTTGTTCTCTGGGGGTCAATGCCTCAGATACCACAGGTTCTTCCATTGGGATAGGTTTAGGAGTTTCTTCTGTTTCTGAGGCACTCAAATCAGATACAGAAAGATACATGGAGTCTCTTGGATCATCAACAGGGAAGGATTCTATGGCATCTTCCCACTCCTCAGTCTGAGCATAGGATGGAATAAACTCAGTGGCTTCCGGATTTAAAGTATCATCAGGGGCATCCTCAGAAGGTGGAAGGTCTATGGACAGAGGTTCGGGTGCCTGACACGGCCACAACCACTCAACTTCCAGTTCCTCATCTTCACTCTGGTCGGTGACACTCTTTTCTCCTGACAGAGTTGTCTGAGACCTAGTGTTGGGTCTGGGAGTATTCAAGCTTGAAGGTACCTCTGGGGCAGGGTTCCCCAACCCCCGGTCCGCGGCCCACTGCCGGGCCGTGGCCTATTTGCAGATGGGCCGTGAAGGCTGCACTGTTTGAGGTGCGGCAGCGGGCAATCAGAGAGATGACATCTCTCACCGCCCGCCCGGATCACGGCACTTCTGCCCACACAGCGGGGCTCCTATACTGCGGTGAGGCACGGGAGCAGAGAGATGAGATCATCTCTCGCCGCCTGCCTGGAACGCGGCACTTCCGCCCACACAGCGGGGCTTCTATACTGCAGCGAGGCGCGGGAGCAGAGAGATCATCTCTCACCGCCCGCCCCGCATTACAGCTGTTCTCCCTCACCTGCCTGTGCTGCCACCACGGCAGGTGACAAAAAAATCTACTGGCAGGTGGCAAACCACGTCCGTGGCAGGTGGCAATCCACACCTGGTGGCAGGTGACATGGCAAGTAGCAATCCACACCTGGTGGCAGGTGACGTGGCAATCCACACCTGGTGGCAGGTGACGTGGAAATCCACACCTGGTGGCAGGCGACGTGGCAATCCGTACCTGGTGGCAGGCAATGTGGCAAGTGGCAATCTGCACCTGGTGGCAGGCGACGTGGCAATCCACACCTGGTGGCAGGTGTTGTGGCAAGCGACAATCCACATCTGGTGGCAGGCAATGTGGCAAGTGACAATCCACACCTGGTGGCAGGCGACGTGGCAATCCACACCTGGTGGCAGGTGACATGGCAATCCATACCTGGTGGCAGGTGACGTGGCAAGCAACAATCCACACCTGGTGGAAGGCGACGTGGCAAGTGACAAACCGCATCTGGTGGCAGATTCTGCATTATGGTGAGTTTGAACTATTTCATTTTATATTACAAAGCAATGACAGAAATAACGCGCTTCAATCATCCCAACACCATATCAGCCATTGTTCTGTGATGATTGAGGTGCTAACACCAGCCATTTCCCCGACAAACTGCCCGCGAAAAGCTACATAACAACCCAACCCCCCCCCGGGCCTTGGCACGATTCTATTCCACAACGCCGGTCCTCGGTGCCAAAAAGGTTGGGGACCACTGCTCTGGGGGATCCGGGGTAGGAGGTATCCTGACTGCTTCAGAAAGGGGTAGCAAATGGTTTCTGTGCCAGATCTTCAGCGGCCCCACTCTTCCTTCAGGCTTCAGCTGGTACACTGGTAGACCAGAAAGTTTTTTGCAAATCACAAAGGGCTCTGACTTCCACCTGTCTGCCAGCTTGTGTTTTCCTGGAACACCCAAGTTCCTCAGCAACACTCTGACCTTAGGGTCCGGATCCAGGATCTGCAGCCCGGAGACAGTTCCGTTTATTCCGGGCTCCGCTCTGGTCTGAAGTCGATTGGGCCTTCTCATATGCCAGCTTTAAGCTCTTCAGCAGTCTGTCCACATATCCCTTGTGTGAGGCAGCTGATGTGTGGTCCGTCGAGGTGCCAAAAGCCAAGTCTACTGGCAATCTTGCTTCCCTACTAAACATGAGTCTATAAGGGGAGTATCCTGTGGTATCTATTGTAGGCGTGCATTATAGCAGCGATGTGTTTGCCCCAATGTTGCTTTTCCTCACTGTTCAGAGTCCCCAACATGTTTAACAGAGTCCTGTTGAATCTTTCTGGTTGAGCATCACCTTGAGGGTGATAAGGAATAGTGCAAGTTTTCTTTATGCCCAAAGAGTCCAGTAGCTTCCGGATCAGTCGGCTTTCAAAGTCTCTCCCTTGATCCGAGTGAAGGCGTTGAGGTAACCTGTAATGCACAAAGTACTCCTCCACCAGTATTTTGGCTACAGTGGAGGCCTTCTGGTCTTTAGTTGGAAAGGCCTGGGCATAACGGGTGAAATGGTCGGTTATCACCAGAACATTTCCATGTCCACTCAAGTCAGGTTCCAGGCAAAGAAAGTCAATGCATACCAAGTCCAAGGGCCCTTGACTCTGCAGGTGGCCCATTGGGGCAGCTTGACGTGGCAATGTCTTCCTCTGTATGCAGCGGGCACATGAGTGACAGTACTCCTCCACTTCAGCCCGCATACCAGGCCAGTAGAATCTACTCCTGACGAGCTGAAAGGTTCGTTCGGCCCCTAAGTGGCCATGGTTGTCATGTAGGGCAACTAAGACAGTTTTACTGTGTTTTTCCGGCAAGAACAGTTGCCACTTATCCTCCAGGTCATCAGAGGGGCCCCTTCAGTAGACCACCCCTTGATGCACCTGTAACTTGTCCCACTCTTTGCGGATTAATCGGGCCTCCTTTGAGGGAGCCTATCCGGATCCTGATCTTCCAGAGTTTCCAAGGCTAATCTTCCCCAAGGGTCTTCCAACTGATCCCTTCTTATGTCTTTCTTAGACAGTTTTGGCAAGTCATCTTCGCCAATCTGGGTTACATCACAATAGCATTTGGGCACCCCCACCACGAAACTCCAATTTCTTGTGCCCTGGATCCGCCACTATCTTGAAGTTGTGCTCCCTGGCATAAGGCCCGCACCCTGTCCGGGGTCACCTGGGTCCAGTCTTCTGTATGGTAATTTGGAGCATGAGACCTTCTGGACAACGCATCAGCATCTCGATTTCCAGTTCCAGGCCTATACTTCAGACTGAAGTTGAATCCAGAGAGGGCGGCCAACCAACGGTGGCCAGTGGCATCCAGCTTGGCTGTGGTGAAAAGATAAGTGAGTGGGTTATTGTCTGTCTTCACTATAAAGTCAGCTCCATACAGGTAGTCTGAGTTTGTCCACAACTGCCCACTTTAAAGGCCAGGAACTCCAATTTGTGGGTGGGGTAATTCTTTTCTGCCGGTGTTAGACTCCTACTCACATAGGCCACTGGCCTCAACTGTCCTTCATACTCCTGGTATAGCACACCTCCCAGACCATCATGGCTGGCATCCACATGTAGTTCATATGGTCTCTTGGTGTCAGCATAGGCCAAGACCGGGGTAGTGGTCAGACTTTTCTTCAGCATTTTGAATGCCTCTTCACACTTCTCTGTCCACTGGTCTTCCACGGACTCTCCGGGCTTCCTGGGGCCAGTGTCACCCTCCTCTCCTTCTGTCTTCAGTAACTCATTCAGAGGTTTGGCAATTCTTGCAAACCCTTCCACAAATCTGCGGTACTAAGAGCAGAACCCCAGGAAGGATCTGAGCTCAGTCACTGTAGTTGGTCGGGGCCAGGAGGTAACTGCTTCCAGTTTGTCCGGGTCGATAGACACTCCTTCAGACACTATGTGTCCCAGATAGTGGACTGAGGACTGGTAGAACTGACACTTCTCCCTGGAGAGTTTAAGTCCCTCTTCACTGAGTCTCTTCAGGACTTTCTCCAGCCTCTCTTCGTGCTCCTCCAGAGTCTTCCCGAAGACAATGATGTCGTCTAGGTACACGAGGACTTCAATGAGATTCATGTCCCCCACTGTCTTCTCCATCAGCCTCTGGAAAGTGGCAGGAGCCCCTGAGGCATCCTGTTGAACTCGTAAAATCCCACTGGGGTGATGAATGTCGTCTTCTCCCTGTCATCTGGATGCATTGGGATTTGGTAATACCCACTCTTCAGGTCCATTACACTGAACCACTTAGCTCCAGACAGACTCTGTAAGGCATCTTCTATCCTGGGGGTGGTATACTGGTCAGGTATGGTCCTCCTATTGAGAGTCCTGTAATCTATACAAAGTCTCAGTTCTTTTTCCTGACCACTACAATAGGAAAGGCATATGGGCTTCTGGACTCGTGAATAACTCCAGTTCTCTTAAGCTCCACCAGTTGTTCGCGCAAGTCTTCTAAGTCAGCCAGGGAAACTCGCCGGACCCTCTCCCGGAAAGGTTTGTCTTCCTGCAGACAGATCTTTTGGGTGGCACTCCTTGCACACCCTACGTCAAACTCATCCCTTGAAAAGATTTTTCTCCATCTGATCAGCTGGGCCTTGGCTCTCTCCTTCCACACCGGTGGTAGGGTCGTGTTCTCCAAGCAGAGCTTCTCCAGGGTGGGTTCCCCTCCTTCAGTCTTCTCCAAGTCAGACAGGGCCACTGGAGTAGCAGGGTTTACTTTGCCCAACAACATCCGGCCCGAAATCTTCACAGGGGAGCCAGTGATATTCCTAATACTCACTGGGATCTGCCCATTCGCCTTCTTCAATGCCCTCAGCAGGACCACTTCAGGGATCACTTCCAATCCTGGGTGGGAGTCCAAGGGGTCCGGTTCTAGGACCACAAAAGGGCCAGGTTGCTCCCACGAGAGTTTCACCGTGGCTTTCAGACAGGTCATCTCACCAGGCTGCAGCATCCTCTCCTTCTTAGACAGTCCCAAGACTTTCCCTACCCCCTCTTCCGGGGCCTTCTGTTCCAGGATCAATCTCCGGTAGGCTAGCTGCAACATTGGGTGGATCCTGGCTGCTGAAGTACCCTGCTCTTTTGCTAGGGGAGCCAGTAATCTTCTGACCAGGTCAGTGTTGGTCCCTATAATCAGGGAACTCTTGTTGGCTCCTGGTGGGCGAGGACAAACCACTGCTAGGGTGTCAAAGACCTCCGATTTTCCTGCTACAGAGGGGTCAAAGGCCAGTTGGATGGAAACATAACCGTCGTAGGGAAAGCTTTGGGTGCCAATTCCCCATATCTCTAGGTCTTCTAGTTTCTGTAGGGGCACGTGACTCAGGTGTTTTTGGTAAAAGTCTCTGTACAAAAGGGTCACTTGGGCTCCTGTGTCCAGGATGGCCCTTGTGTAGACTCCCTCCACTTGAACGGGGACCACAGGGGAGGGCCCCACCAAACTAGCTGGAAACTTCCTCGGAGAGGCTTCTTTCTTTGGATTCATGGACTTTCCCTTTGGGGTTTTCTTCTTCTTCCATCTCTTTCTGGATCTTAATCCCTGTTGGGCCTGGTATGCATTGATTTTCCGCAGGTTTTTTAGATTTTAACTCCTGACAAGTGGTATTGAGTATTTTAGGAGGGGCATTGTTTCCCTTCTCATTTCCTTTTTCTGGCTTTTGAATCTTATTGGAGCTTTCTGCAAATAGCGGGGCCCTCTGAAGTTTTCCGCCGGCTGGTGGTAAGTGCTTCGGTTCTTCCTTGGACTGGGGCACACTCTTCCAAGGTGGCCGACTCCTCCACAATTGAAACAGACAGTTCCTCTTCTCCCCTGCAGGGAGGTTGGAGTTGAGACACTCTAGCGTGGTTCATTCCTGATCTTCTCTTGCTCTTTGGCACCTGAGTTTTTAGCCAGTAGAGAGGTCAAAAGGTCCAGCACTTGAGTCATCTGGGACTTTAGGGTATCCACTTCTGAGTCCCGTTCAGTGGTTACTGCTGATCTGACTCCCACTGAGGGGAGGGAGTGGTCTTCTCAACTGGGCTTCTTCATCCCTTATGATCCGCACAAGGTCTGGGTAACTCCGTCAGAGGTCTTCAGGTGGAGCCAAACTGGATCCGAGCGCAAGGCTCACCTCAGGATCTGATTCATCCTAGTTGCATCTATGACTTGTGGCAGCATCCCCTTTTTAAGGACAATTTGGCACAGCATTCTATTCAACCTCCTGACATATTCGGATAATCTCTCTCCAGGCTGTTGGAGGGTATGTTCGAACTGGTACATCAGTTCAGTCACCTTCTCCAGCTGGCCAAATTCCTCCTGCAACATAGCCAGATAATCCATTGCAGTACAAGCAGCATTGCTAAACCTAAGATTCTTCACAGCCTCAGCAGCAGCGCCCTTCAAACTTTCACTTATGCGCTGCTGCTTCTTCTGAGCTTCAGGTACTTCTCATCCTTCTACAGCCTGCATTGCTTGCTCAATCCAGGTGTCGAAGTCTTCTTCCCCGGGTGGCACAGGTTGCTTCCCTGAGAAGATCCGGAGCTTCCGGTACCCTGCTTCTACGTGCACCGTATTGCTCTTCTGGCACTTAGTAACGAATTCTCCCAGAGCATTCAGTAATTCCGGCCCTATAGCGGCCAGAGGCGTCCCCGGGGTCCTCTTCTCCTGGGAGCCCTCTGCTCCGGTGAAGAGCAGTGGGGATGATGGCCTTGAGTTTTGTGGAGATTCCCTCTTGCTGGCCCTCGTATGCACTAAGCGGTATATCTGGTTATCCCTATGCCTTTTATGTTCTGACCTCTAAAGTCTTCCGGGACTTCATTTCTCCATTCCACTAGTGCGTATGTACACAAGGTATCTGGCTTTGTATCCATCACCCATGCTTTCTGGCTCGGAGACAGCGACATTATGAGCTGCTTTATCGCCTCTTTCCGCCAGTTTCCCCCCGGGAGTTCAATAACTACTGCCTCGGTTGAATCGGCGCCAACCGCTGCGCACCACTGTGTTATTGCTAGCGGGTCCATGCTGGTACTTCTGACCGGCTTGATTGCAGCGTGCAGTATACAGGAATCCCGGACTCGAGCCCCCACGTATAGCGATACCCCCAGTTAAGAGGGCTACTGGTATAATTCTTTTGGTCCCCTGTAATGCACCCTGTCAACCCCCGGCAGTTGGCTCTAACCTCCCCTGGCACAGCTAGTAGGGGATGATAGGATTGTGTAGCCTGCAACTCACGGAGACACAATCCTATAATAGAACACACACAGCAATATAGTTTAACTATCCTTACCCGTCTGCTCTGCAAAGTAAATGACACAACACCAGTATACTTAACCCTTGCACTTTTACTCAGATAGTTGGGTAAGCATATAATCAACTGTTTACATATCATGTGCAGAGCCCTGCAATAAAAGAGTATCTCAGCAAACAGACAGATATACAATATGATGCATAAATCTAACAGTCCCCGCTGCAGCTATTCTCCCTCGTGGCAAAAAATGGCGCCCAGCAATGTCTACGATAGTCAGGCCTGACTGTACTGTGTAGGAGTTTGTAGGGGAAATTCTTTGCTAGCAAAATGGTGGTGCACTTGCTGAAGAAACAACTGTAATCCACAGGGTAAAAGGGGTTTTGATAACTTGGTGAATAAAGCAAATCTCTAAAGCTGCTCCGATGCACTGTCCCTCCGGTGCCCAGCACAACACTAATGAAAGCTCAGGATAACAGTAATTGGGCCTATAGATCCTATGTAGTTCTCTGAGCAGGTGCTCTCTCACCCAACCGGACCAGTCCGTGTCCGTATCTTCCGCTGCTGTGTCTTGGTACACAGGTCTCACGACATCCAAGTCTTCGGTCCTCCGGGAAGCGATGCAGCAACGGTATACAGAAACATCCCTCAGGTTCCTCGGTGAGAGCGGAAGGCTCTTTGGAGAAAGACCCAGGCTTCAGGCCTTGTAGCACCACAGGCTCGGAAATAGTTCCTATTGCTGGGCGGGCGATGTCCAAAGAGACTGAAGCCAGCTCCGCCCTTTTCTTATAAAGTCCACCCCAGCAGTCTTTGCGCGAGGCAATGCACCCTGGGTGGCCAGTGGGGTTATGGGTACAGTAGTCTCTGAGGCCTTAAAGGAAACCCCCGCTACACAAGTGTATTAACACCCCTCCATCCTGGTTACATCTAGCGCATATGAGGTCAGGTAGTACGCCCATGGAATGCAGCCTGAGTGGGTTACTGTGGACTCTCAACAGAATGTATAATTGTGACAGTCTATGTAATAAGACGTTAAGAGAGCACCTCCACTCCTGTTCGTGCTTGCGCTGGAACCTCTTCTGGCGAACCATATGGGGGGGACGCAGACATAGGGGGCTTCAAAGTTTGAGAAGAGGAGCATAAATTAGTTGCATTTGCAGATGATATATTATTCTATATATCAAACCCCCGAATTACAATGCCCAACCTTATGAAAGCACTAAAGGAATACAGAGATCTTTCTAATTTTAAGATCAACCCGAGTAAATCTGAGATATTAAACATAAATATGAAAGAGAAAGAGGAACAGAGTCTACAACAAGAGTTTCCATTCCCTTGGAGGAGGACGGAAATAAAATATCTTGGGATTAAATTAACGGCATCGCCGGAGGAAATATATCAAGCAAATTATATCCCACTACTAGAGGAGATAAAAATAGAAATAAAAAGGATAGCAGCATATCATGGAGGGGCCGGATAAACGCCCTAAAGATGATAATACTCCCGAAGATCATGTACAAGTTTCAGATGCTCCCCATATATATACCCCCAGCATATTTTAGAACTCTAAGAATTTTAATCACTAAATTAATATGGCACAATAAGAAACCTAGAATTTCTCTGGCAACTCTGAAGAAAGTAAAAAGCCAAGGGGGATTAAATGTACCTGACTTTCAAAAATATTACGAGGCGGTTTTGTTAACACGCGTGGTGAAATGGGCTAAATCAAATAAAGAGAAAAGGTGGGTTAATATAGAATACATAATAGCTAATACACAATTAGGAAGGAACATATGGATACCACCACATTATAGGACATTGGGAGAAAATACACACACATTGACACGGATAGTATTGAAAATTTGGGATGCACTACACAAGAAAAATAAATAGAAATATAATTCACCATTGATGGCACTAAAGGAAAATAATTTATTTGCACCGGGGAAAAGTTTGATAGGGGGGAATTGGATTAAAAAAGAAAATGCACAACTACGCGATATAATACAAGGGGGAAAAATATGCACTTTACAAAAAAAAAGATTTGCTGGAGATTAATGAATGGAGGTATTTTCAGTTAAACACTTCATAGCAGCACTTCCTCACCCACTAAGAGAAGGATAAGCTTAAACATTGATAGAGCGATTATGTACCATCGAAAAAACAAGTGGGAATATATCTAGGATATATAAAACTTGGATAGAAGTGGAAGAGCTGGAAATTCCGGAATTTATAAAAAATTGGGAGAGTGAATTGGGGAAACGAGGAAGGAACCAAGAAGTAGGAAAAATCCTGAAACTAGTACATGGATCATCAGTAAACAATGGGATGGTGGAAATTAACTATAAGTAGAACCCCAGAAACACTAGAGAAATATCAAATAGGACAAACAACGAAGTGTTGGCGGGGCTGTAAACAAATGGGAACCATGGCCCATATATGGTGGGGGTGCCCCAAAATTAGAATGTACTAGAAGGAAATACTGAGTTATATCAAGGAAATTACTAATATAGATATACCTGACGAACCATGGACATGTCTATTTCATGGGGTAGATATTCCGACAAAAGAATATAGAAACTCAATGATTGTACATATGATGAACACTGCAAAAAGCTTGATACCGAGTAAATGGAAGGAAGTAGAGAGAGCCCAACAATTAGAGAGTGGTTTGACAAAATAGAAGAGATCTATAACATGGAATATCTAAGACATAGCCATGAGGATACTAAAGGGGGATTCATTAAGAGATGGGAAAAGTGGAAAAAGTTTAAATTAACAAAGAAATATAGTGAGATTAAGATTTAGAGAAGAGGAGAAAGAAGGGTCTAAGAATGGGGTGGAGGGGGGGGGGAGGGTAAGGGCAGATAAAGGTTTGGAAATACAATTTGTTAATGTATATTCCTATTGAGTAGGGAAAATGTTTTACTTCTGTGTGTATGATAAATCTTGATAAAATAAAGAATATAAAAAAAAAAAAGAGAGCACCTCCAAACTGCTTCCAGAGCCTCCTCCCATTGGTCTCTCTCCTACCTTTTACGGATGAGCTGAACACCCCTCGGTTCGGTTCGCACCAGAACCTGCGAACGGACCGAAAGTTTGCGCGAACGGACCGAAAGTTTGCGCGAACTTTAGAACCCTATTAAATACAATGGACACGAACGTTCAAAATCAAAAGTGTTAATTATCAAGGCTAATTGGCAAGTTATTGTCCTAAAAAAGTGTTTGGGGACCCGGGTCCTGCCCCAGGGGACATGTATCAATGCAAACAAAGTTTTAAAAACTGACATTTTTTCGGGAGCAGTGATTTTAATGATGCTTAAAGTGAAAAAAAAAGTGAAATATTCCTTTAAATATCGTACCTGGGGGGTGTCTAAGTTATGCCTGTCAAGTGGCACGTGTTTCCCCGTGTTTAGAACTGTCCCTGCACAAAATGACATTTCTAAAGGAAAAAAAGTCATTTAAAACTGCTTGCGGCTTTAATGTAATGTCTGTTCCGGCAATATGGATGAAAATCTTTGAGGAAAAATGGCATGGGTACCCCCCTCCCAGCCCCTTTGGGTGTTGTATGGATATTAAGGGGAACCCGCACCCAAATTTAAAAAAGGCCCTATATACTCTAAACAGCAGTATACCGGCGGTGCAAACAAGACAGGGACTGTAGGTTTGTTCTTAAGTATAATCTGTTTGTAATTTGGAACAGGTAAATTTTTTAAGTGTAGCTCCAGCCCAAAAATCTATTTTTAAGCTTTTGGAAAACATAGGGAAGGGTTATCACCCCTGTAACATTTGTTTTGCTGTCTGTGCAGTGTGCACCTGTTCAGAACATTTCACCTCACTTTCCATCCCAATGACAAATGTTTTTTGAAAATTTGGGGTTTTTATTGAAACAAGGATTGGTGATAAAGCATCAGTGGAGAGGAGACACTTTTTTTTCCATATTAACTCTTACAGGAGAGAATTTCCCTTCCTAGGGTTAGATTTACTCTCACTTCCTGTTGTCTCCTTCCGTTTGCAAGTAGGAGTCATTTGTAAGTTGGATGTTTGAAAGTAGGGGCCTGCCGTATATACTCTACAGAAATGTGTCCCTTAGGTGTTGGTGTTGCCACAACACTGTAAGCCCTCACAGTTACTCTTGGTGGGCGCTGGAACGCCCTGCTGTGAACTATTATATCAAGAATTGTAATTACATGCCATTTTTGAACAGTGGTAGGAAAAATTGGGCCTTTGGTGGTGGTGCTGGTGCCACAACACTGTAAGTCCTCACAGTTACTCTTGGTGGGCGCAGGAATGGGCCCCGCTGTGAAATATTAGATCAATAATTGTAATTGCATGCCCCTGTTGAACAGGGGCAGAAAAATTGGGCCTTTGGTGGTGGTGGTGGTGTTGCCACAACACTGTAAGCCCTCACAGTTACTCTTGGTGGGCACAGGAATGCTGTGTATTATTCGATCAAGAATTGTAATTACATGTCCCTGTTAAACAGGGGCATAAAAATTGGGCCTAAGGCACTGGTGCCACAACACTGCAACCCCTCACAGATACTGTACTTGGAGCGCAGCAATGAGCCCTGCTGCAAAGTATTGCATCAAAAATTTTAATTACACACCCGTTAAACAGGGGCTGAAAAATTGGGCTTTAGCCACTGGTGGCGGTGCCCAGAACCAAAAATGTTCTTACAAGCTATCAGCATGATCATTGAGGAGAAAGAGGATAGTCACTCAGCATAACAGGATAGTCACTCGGGGGTCTGACATTTAAAAAAAAAATATTCGGTTACATCAGCATCAGGTGCTTGGTAGCTGGTGGTGATCCAAGACTGATTCATTTTTATGAAGGTCAGTCGATCGACCGAGTCGGTGGACAGGCGCACCCTGTGATCGGTTACAAAGCCTCCAGCAGCACTGAATGTGCGTTCTGAAAGAACGCTGGATGCAGGATAGGCCAGTAGCTCAATTGCATACTGTGCAAGCTCTGGCCAGTGATCCATCCTTAAGACCCAGTAACCCAGAGGATTTTCGGTGGGAAAGGTGTCCAGTCTGATCTTGCCCCTAGGTATTCCTGCACCATGTAAACCAGACGCTGGCGATGCTTGCTGGAAGCGATCATACCTTGGGGCTGCGTACTAAAAAATTGTCTGAACGCATCGGTCAGACGGCCACCTTCTCCACCACTCCTTCTTTGACTGACCGAAGCCTCAGCAACACGTTGTCCAGGACCAGGAATTTGTAACCTCCCAGTCTCTGGGAACGCGTTGCACAGACCTTTTTGCAAGGCCTCCCGAAGATGTTTTATCCTCTGCTCCCTCTGCGACGGCAAGATAAGGTCCGCAACCTTACCCTTGTAACGTGGATCAAGGAGGGTTGCCAGCCAGTAATGATCCCTCTCCTTAATCGCACGAATATGAGGATCCCTCTGCAGGCTTTGCAGGATCAGGGAGGCCATGCAGCGTAGGTTTGCCGAGGCATTTGGTCCGGAGTCCTCTGGGTCACTCAGGACGACATGATCCGCAGCCACCTCCTCCCAGCCACGTACAAGTCCATGGGTGTCTTGGGACTGTAATTGATCCCTTGAAGGCTGCTGCTGATGCTTAGTGCTAGGCTCCACCTCCATGCTGACACAATCCTCCTCCTCCTCCTCTTCCTGTGTGATAGCCGGGCCAGCAAGAACACTGTCTGGATAAAGGGGGCCTTGAGAGTTAAGGAAGTCCTCCTCTTCCTGCTTCTCTTCTGCCTCAAGCGCCCTGTCAATTATTCCACGCAGCGTGTGCTCCAACAGGTGGACAAGAGGGACAGTGTCACTGATGCATGCACTGTCACTGCTCACCATCCTCGTGGCCTCCTCAAATGGTGCAAAGGACAGTGCATGCATCCCTGATCATAGCCCACTGGCGTGGGGAAAAACATCCAAGCTCCCCTGACCCTGTCCTGGTGCCATATTGCAACAGATACTCATTGATGGCCCTCTGCTGCGTGTGCAGCCGCTGCAGCATGGTCAACGTAGAGTTCCACCTGGTGGGCATGTCACAGATTAGGCGGTTCTTGGGCAGGTTGGATTTCTTTTGCAGGTCAGCCAGCCGAGCACTGGCATTATATGACCGGTGGAAATGCCCACAAAGTTTCCTGGCCTGCTTCAGGACCTCCTGTAAGCCCGGGTACCTGCCCAAGAACCGCTGCACCACCAAGTTAAGGACGTGAGACAAACAGGGCACATGGGTCAGTTGTCCCTGTCGGAGGGTGGAGAGGAGGTTGGTGCCATTGTCGCAAACCACCTTTCCTGGCTTAAGCTGGTGTGGCGTCAACCACCTCTGAGCCTGCCCCTGCAGAGCTGACAGAATCTCTGCCCCAGTGTTGCTCCTGTCCCCCAAGCACACCAGCTCAAGCACCGCATGGCATCTTTTTGCCTGCGTACTTGCGTAGCCCCTTGAACGCCTACGGAGCACCACTGGTTCCGAGGACAAAGCACAGGTAGAGACCATGGAGGAAGAAGAAGAGGAGGGGTGGAGGAGAGAGGTGTGTCAGAATCACCAGTAGTAACATTTTGGAGGCGTGGTGGCGGAACAACCTCCAACACTACTGCACCTTGTCCTGCATCCTTCCCAGCTGCCAGCAGAGTCACCCAATGCGCCGTGAAAGATAGGTAACTTCCCTGTCCATGCCTGCTGGACCATGAGTCAGCTGTAATATGCACCTTACCGCTGACTGCCCTGTCCAGCGAGGCCAAGACATTGCCTTCCACATGCCGGTAGAGAACCGGAATCGCCTTCCGTGAGAAAAAGTGGTGTTTGGGAACCTGCCGCTGAGGAACCGCACATTCCACAAACTCATGGAAGGGGGCAGAGTCTACCAACTGAAAAGGCAGCAGTTGAAGTGCTAGCAATTTAGTCAAGCTAGCATTCAACCGCTGGGCATGTGGATGGCTGGGAGCAAACTTATTTCGGCGGTGCAGCAGCTGGGGCAGGGAAATTTGCCATGTACAATCTGACGTCGGTGTACCAATAGCAGATTGCCCGCAAGTACTTGGCTGTGACACACCTAATTTTACACTTTCATTCCTCTCAGTGCAGGTTTCAGAGAGGACTGAAGGTATAGTGGGGTTGAAGATCCCAGCTGATGAGGAGCAAGGAGAGGTGTGCTTTGTTCTTTGGTGTGATTCTTTTAGGTAGGCTTGCCAACGAACTGCATGGCAGGTCGACATATGTCTGGTCAAGCACGTGGTGCCCAAGCATCTGATGTTTTGGCCACACGAGATACGCCTGAGACATATGTTGCAAATGGCAATGGTGCGATCTGCTGCACACGTCTGAAAAAAGGCCCACACCAAAGAACTTTTGGAATAACGCGCAGAGACAGCAGCGCTCCCTGCACATGCGGAGCTCTGCGGTGTGATGCAGTCGGTGTTCTGCCCTTAAGCTGGCCCCTGGAGGGCATCCTGCCTCATTGGAGATGTGCCTCCTCCTCCTCTCTCCGATCAGGCACCCACGTGGAGTCAGTGACCTCATCATCCCCTCCCTCCTCATCACTGGAGCCAATCTGGCAGTATGCTGCAGCTGCTGGAACATGACTGCCAGATTGGTGTCCTTCTTGAGCATCCCCTCTGTCTGCTCTCACGCTACTGCCTTCCTGTAGCTGGGTTTCATCATCAGACCCTTCGAAACGCTGGGCATCCTCCTGGAGCATGTACCCAACACTGTGGTCAAACAGTTCGGGGGACTCCTCAGGAGGACATGGTGGGGCTAGGGAAGGAGTGACTGATGCCATTGAACCGAGGGAAGAGGCTGCTTTGGTAGCTGCTTTGCCAGACAAAGTACCCTGAGCCTGGGTGAGAGAGGATGAGGAGGATGAGGACGGCTTGGTCATCCACTCTACCAAGTCTTGGGCATGTTGCTGCTCAACATGGCCAGCTGCAGAAAAGAAGGACAAGCATGTCCCACGGCCACGTGCTGATGAGGATGCACCGTATCCACGACCAGCAGTGTTGACTCTAGACACAGAGCCTGCTTGCCCTCTTTTATTGCCTCGTGACTGTCTGCTTCTCCTTGTTTGCCTTCCAGACATACTAATGGCCTGCAGCGAGATGTAGCTGCACAAAAGGTGGGATGTATATATATATATATATATATATATATATATATATATATATATATATATATATATATATATATATATACACAGTGGGGCAAGAAAGTATTTAGTCAGCCACCATCTGTGCAAGTTCTCCCACTTAAAAAGATGAGAAAGGCCTGTAATTGTCATCATAGTTATACCTCAACTATGAGAGACAAAATGTGAAACAAATCCAGACAATCACATTGTCTGATTTGAAAATATATTTTTTTTGCAAATTATGGAGGAAAAAAAGTAATTGGTCAATATCAAAAGTTCATCTCAATACTTTGTCATATATCCTTTGTTGGCAATGACAGAGGTCAAACATGTTCTGTAAGTCTTCACAAGGTTGTCACACACTGTTGCTGGTATGTTGGCCCATTCCTCCATGCAGATCTCCTCTAGAGCAGTGATGTTTTGGGGCTGTCGCTGGGCAACACGGACTTCAAAGGTTTTCTATGGGGTTGAGATCTGGAGACTGGCTAGGCCACTCCAGGACCTTGAAATGCTTCTTACGAAGCCACACCTTCATTGCCCGGGCGGTGTGTTTGGGATCATTGTCATGCTGAAAGACCCAGCCACGTTTCATCTTCAATGCCCTTGCTGATGGGAGGAGGTTTGCACTCAGAATCTCACGATACATGGCCCCATTTATTCTTTCATGTACACGGATCAGTCGTCCTGTTCCCTTTGCAGAGAAACAGCCCCAAAGCATGATGTTGCCACCCCCATGCTTCACAGTAGGTATGGTGTTCTTTGGTTGCAACTCCGCATTCTCTCTCCTCCAAACATTTTTTTAATACAGTAAAAAATCCGCATTGAGGCTGTGCTGGTAAACTGAGGGGTGAGATCGTCACCTGTACTCCGGATCTGCAGTTCCGATGCTCAGCGTGTTAATCCCGTCCTTGTGTCACCACAGCACTTCCTACTCCCTTCAGTGTCAGACAGTCTAGCTCCTCCTACCGGTTTCATCACACCTCGTGACTTCCTCTGGGATTTCTCCCCCTGCATATATATGAGGTGATTGGTTAATCAGTACTTACACCTGAAGTGAGGAGGTGGAAAGAATTATCCAATTTATGGTTGAAGTTAATCGGCTATCCTAAGGAACCATAGTAAAACCATCTAAGTTGCTGTTATTTACTACGGGCTTAATTTTAAAGCCCTTAAGGTGAGGGAACACCTGGTGGGGGAGAGTGTACACCACATGAAGACACCAATCTCACTATTTTTTATGCTGCTATTATGGACTATTATTATTGTTTGTTTTGAGCATTATTAAGGACTGCATTTACAAACACATTGAGCACTTGCACTTTAATCTTGGTTATATGTATATTATAATTGAGCACCTTTCACGTAATTGTTGGATGTCATATGTTTACTGTGAAGAGATAGCTATATACTGTTTATTGTTTTTGAGGAACTGTGGGGTAGTGCTGGCAGCTGAGAAATAGGTTTCTTGTATTATTCTATTTTTATACTTTCCTAGTTATATATTTTTGGGGATTTTTATCTATAGTTTTTTATTTTTATTTTGTTTTGTTTGGCAGCTCACAAGGTTTCTGTATATTTGTCAAATCACTGCATCACTCGCATCCCGTGACCGGTGCTCACACACCTGCACCATGCCGGACTTCTCTGCATCTCCCATGTCCTGGCGCTTGTGGCCAACTGTCAGAGCGGCCTATCGCCCACACTCTCTTCCCCCAGTCCCCCTTCACTTGTTCTGTCCCTTCAAGCTTATAACCCACATCTTCCATGCACCTCTCTCTCCGCAGATGCTCAGGTCCCAGACAGACCCTAACGGGATCCATATTCAAACAGCAGGTCAGTGTGTAACATATCTATTCACTCACAGCACATCAGAGTTCCCCTATAAAAGTGGAATCTGACACTTTATTTTTATTTATTCTTTATTTTATTTTATTATTGTTTTTAATTTAAAAAATATAATATTTTTTTTAATTATTATTATTCTTTAAGCTTTGGCATTTTTCTTTTTTAAATTCTAAAATTGGAACAAATTAAAAAGCAACAAGTATGGTTGGCGATCAATAACTTTTACTTTACTTCCCAGAAGCCCTTATCTGAAAGTCTGGGACACCTTGGTCTTTTTTGGCTCATCTTTTATCTTATGGAAAAGCTTAGAGAATCCTCAATGTGTGAGCGAATGTTACTTTATGGTTATAAATTTCTTACACATGTGTTGATTTTAATCATTTTACTATTATATATATATATATATCATATATTGTACATATATACATGTTTTTATCTTTTGTACAGCCCTGAAGGAGGGGGGAGTCCTACGTGTTGGCTACAGTCTACAATTTATACTCGAAATAAAGCGGTTTATTTCACAACTACTGCATTTCGGGCACTCCTTTACATTCACCTCATTTCAGCAGGGATAGAGGCATCAATAAAGACTTTACAGAACATATAACCCTACCCTACTCTATCCAAAGCAACAAAAAAGGTTTTGCTTAGATACTCTATAATTACATGTAAATCTATTGGTGTACCTCCTGGTATGGCAAATGGCCAGTTTGCCTCTTTATAACTCATACATCCCATTAATAATTTATCTGCCTTCTTTCTTTGTCAGCACTTTTATACTGGATATAACCCAGGTCTACAGTCAGCTCTTCCTTTGTTTTAATGGTGCTCCACAGCAAAAGTTTCTCCACCAGCTTGTAAGTGATTTATACAATTTAAACAGAACAAATTTAACAAAATAATTGCTCTTCATTAAGCAATTTATGTGGATTTCAGCAATAGCAAACACACGTCAAATCTCTATTTTCACTTAGTGTACATTTTATAGCCAGCATAATCAATTTGATATGGTTCATTCTTCTTCATTTGTTTCTGGCATAAACGCACATACCTTTAGCAAGAACATTACCTTTTCATTCATGGCTCAACATTTCTGAATTTCATTTCCGAATCTCAGTGGCTCTTAGGCTTTGAGGTCTCTTACTCCCTCCTCCAATGACAGATTCATTTAGAGACATTGAAATCTAAATCCATTTGTGACAGCATAATAAGTCTTGCATCTGAACTGCCTAAAACAGCCTGTGTTTTATTTCGGTTATTTTTACATCTGAAAGTAATTTATATTCGTTCCCATTTGAGTCATTTAAAATGTGTAATAATAGTGCTTGGGTCCGGGGTTTATTCCCTCCAGGGACACTGCATGGACATCAAATGCTTTCACTTGGGGTTTTCTTTGGGTACTCCCACAAACCAAAAACATACTGGTAAGCTAATTAACTTCTACTGAAATTGGCGTTTGTGTTAGTGCTTTATAAACGACATCAAACGACTATGTCATTTGTAAAGCACTGTAGAGTTTGTTTCCAATACTTATGTAGCGACCTCACCCCTCTCACCCCTTCTCATTCTCGGCTTGTTTGTCTTGTCTAGGGGGGTTAGTACTGGGGGGGAGGGATGCGATACACCACGGCCCATGTCCTCCAGAGAGACTGGAGGTGAAAGCCAGAACGGGTTTTGTGTGTTTGTCTCAGAGTCAAATCCTTTCTCCGAAATGACTCCCTTTGCTCCCAGTAACCAGAGTTCCACACACTGAAAAGGTCCAACTCGTATTTATTCTCTTCCAGCAATAAATAGTCATACAGCACAGACAGGTTGAGACCCATAGAACAGTTCAGTATTTGTGGGGAGTAGGCCAAGGCACAATCCTTTAAGTAGAGCTAACCACTGTGGTGTCACCAATGGTTATGATGTATAGTCGCTGCCACCGACTATATACAAGAGCATGAATTACCTTTGCTATCACAGCCCCTGTCAGAGGGAAGACATCCGTCCAAGAGAGTTACCGGAGGCCTCTCGGTCACCGGCAAATGCTGCACCGGACTTCCTGGAGAAGTTCCGCTCACCAGCCTCCTCGTCTCAGACACGGGCACCCAAGGCGTTAGGGCCCCCTCGGATTCCTCCACCCTCGCGGAACCCAGTCGAAGGTAATGAGTCCCAGGCTTCCGCAGTACCTCACCCCAGGCTAAAGGTGCCTGGAATGGACTCCGTCTCCAGCTCCGGCCAGGTCAAGGGCACCTGGGCCCGGAACTCCGGAACGCCAGCACCCAGGCTGAAGGTGCCTGGGCGCAGCTGCGTCCTCCGACTTTGAACACCAAGGTCAGGGCGTCCGCCCCTTTTATCTCCTCTCCCTTAGCCTCACAGCAGGTTCCCCGCCCCGCCGTACCAGCGCCAGGAAAGGACAAAAGGGGATGCAGTCTTGCGATGAGTGTTCAGCTCCGGCCCAGGGTGACAGCGCCACCTGCAGGCCGCAGGGAACCTCACACAACCAGAGTCCTCCAAGAACCATAAAAGGGTCTCAGATTCCCTAACAATCAATGCATCTGGGTTACACTACCGCCCATATGCCTCCCCTAAATTCAAATACCCGCTACACTTAGAATAATTTAATATTATCATTAAGTAGAATATTTGAGCTTTTAAATAAAGCACAGGTTCTCCTAATAGCATACCTTTCTTTCCACCCACTGGTATTCATCTTTGCCACACCCCCAACACACGTTTGTGAGAGCTATGGGCAAAATTTGGGCGAAAGGGGAAACAGGTCTGTTAAGAAGAGTTACAACATGAAGTTATTAGGATGTAACAAGATGGAGTCAGAAGCTATTTTTTCGGTGTGAATTACATGTGAACTACAATTGAACCATGTCCTACATCTTTTTGTGTTCTGAGTTCTTTCTTTTGTCTTTTTGTTCTGTCTAGATAATGCAGGAATGTTGATTGTGTCCATAAATCTAGGCTCATGATCCTTGCCATTGTCCTAGATGTGTGAGGTTAGAAAAAATTGATAAGAAAGGATGTTCAGCCTTGGGCCTTTAATTATGGTTTTTCTTTTATGTTTTTTATTTAACCACTTGCCGACTGCCTCCAGTAGATATACGTCGGCAGAATGGCAAGTACAGGCACATCAACGTACCTGTAAGTCCCCTTTAACTGCCTGACGTGGGGGGTCACACGCGCGCGCTGCCGGCGGCGCGCTCGCGACCCTGCTACCTTCCCCGTGAGTCGGACCGCGGGTCCCGCGGACTCAATCGCCCCAGGGATCCCCGCGATTGTCTCACAGAGGCATAGAGCAGGGAGATGCTTGTGTAAACAAGCATCTCCCTGCTCTGCCTAGTGACAATGACACGGATCTCGGCTCCGTGTACTCGGAGCGGAGATCGGTGTCATGTCACACAGAGCCCAACCCCCCCTCAGTTAGGAACACTCATCAGGGCACACTTAACCCCTTTAGCGCCACCTAGTGGTTAACCCCTTCACTGCCAGTGTCATTTTCACAGTAACCAGTGCATTTTTATAGCACTGATCGCTGTGAAAATGACAATGGTCCCAAAAATGTGTAGAAAGTGTCCGATGTGTCCGCCATAATGTCGCAGTCACGAAAAAAATCACTGATCGCCGCCATTACTAGTAAAAAAAAAAATGCCATAAAACTATCCCCTATTTTGTAAACGCTATAACTTTTGCGCAAACCAATCAATAAACGCAGATTGCGATTTTTTTGTAGAAGAATACGTATTGGCCTAAACTGAGGAAAAAAATGTTTTTTTTTATATATTTTTGAGGTATATTTATTTACAAAAAGTAAAAAATATTGAATTTTTTTTCAAAATTGTCGCTCTATTTTTGTTTATATAAAAAATAAAAACCAGAGAGGTGATCAAATACCACCAAAAGAAAGCTCTATTTGTGGGAAAAAGGGACGTCAATTTTGTTTGGGAGCCACGTCGCACGACCGTGCAATTGTCCGTTAAAGCAACGCAGTGCCGAATCGCAAAAAGTGGCCTGGTCTTTAACCAGCCAAAATGGTCCGAGGCTTAAGTGGTTAATGGGGTAAGTGTATAGGGGTGCTGCCTATTTCAAGTGAGGTTTAAACCAGTGAAGTGCAATCACTACAGGTGTGAGAACCTGATCATAGGTATAAAAGATAAAAGTGTTCAGAAAAAAATCAAAATAAACCCATCACATGTAAAATCCATAAGAACCTAAAAACTGAGGATGGAGCCAATCCTAGGGGTGAACCTCTAATCCTGATGGGTGAGGAACCCCATAAGAATAAGGCTCAGTGGTGATGAAATAATGTGCATATATTTGTTAATACTGTATGAGAACGGCATACCAATGGTTAATAGCTCCGCCCCGATTTACCCACAGGACCACGTAACTCTATAAAAGAAAGAGTTACTCCCCCCTCAGGTATTCTTGTAACTAGTCTTCAGAACTTTAAGGATTATAGAAGGGAGGGTGTATGCTGCCATGGTAGGCACCAGGAAAGGAAAATTACGGAAAGGTAAGTATACAATTTTACGTTTTCCTGGTGCCTTCATGGCAGCATACCAATGGTTATTAACTCTCTTACAGGGAGGGTACTGCAATAATACAATTAAATGAGTTTACAGAACTGATAGTTCCAAGAGACCTCCTCCCAAATCTCGGGAGATAAGGATTGCCGCGTCGAAGGTATAGTGCGACATGAAGGTGATGAAGGATGACTAACTAGCCGTCCTGCAAATTGTCTCCTAGCCCAAACGTTGCCGAGGCAGAGGACCTTCCCCGTGATGAGTGCGCATTCGGCGCACTTCGGACTGGGAGACCACTAGCCCGATACGTCCTTGGACTAGCTTGGAGGGCGTCATTGCTTTCTTTGCGCCCTTAGCAATAATGAATGAACATTGATCTTTGCGAAACTGTTGTGTTAGTTCTAAGTAACGCCTCAGGGATCTGGCTATATCCAAACCGTGTAGTTTGAGGAGATTGGATCTTCCCTGGAAGTCAGGAGAAGCCATACCCAGCTGAGAATGTAGAGTGCAGACACTTTAGAGACATGCTGGTGAATAGGCTGTAGGACTACCCTGCCTGGGAAAAAGGAGACGTAGGGTTCCTGTGCCCCTAGAGGCTGTGTTTCTGACGCCTTACGACCTGACATGATGGCAATCAGCAAGGTAGGTTCCCAATGTAATGTCTTCCAATGCACACTCTTTAGTGGGTGCAAAGGAAGGGTCTGTTAAGACATCTGTCAGACACCCATATGGGGTATGAGTCTTCCCGGGAGGAGGTGGACTTTGACTGTTTTCAGGAAACGTTCTACGAGGGGATTCAGTGCCCAGCGTGCGCCCGTCAAAGCTGACAAGGCTACAGGCTGAACCTTCAGAGTGCTTTAGACTTCAATGAAAACAAAAATGGTGGGGACAGCCGCACTCCAATCCAACGTGTGTTTATTGAAGAAAGACAGGCACTACAAAAACCAGGACAGCTGACACATTTCACACTTGTTCAGTGTTTACTCCTAGCTAAGCTTTTTGCTTTAGACTTCAGCCTAAGTCCAGACCAGTTAGTAGAAAGAGTAAAATCTTTGGAGCCCAGGGTCTAGCGGATTGAAATGGTTGGATTCTGCCAGTTCTGTGAATCCCCTTCGAAACCTAATATAAGGTGGCATAGGTGGATTACTCTCTTGGCTGTAATAATGTTTGGGTGACACCATGCGAGCACCCTAGGTCACCCAGTCTGCTCTGCTCAGCTTTCAGGGCTTCAAGTCCAGGATCCCCAGACGTGGGAGAAAGAAGTCGTCTTGATATAGGAGGTTGTCCGTGTGTGGAAGCTGTACTGAGCTATTTGACTAATAGTGGAAACCGTGTGTCGAATCGGAAGTGGGCTGCACCGAGCCATTTTGACTGAGAGGAAACTATTGTCTCCTTTCCCAGTATGGCATGGTTGCCAGGATAGTGACCTTCTCCGACAATAGAAGCTGGAGGAAACTCAGCATCAGAGTAATCTTGAGGGAATCTCATAAAAAGCAGAGGAGTTTTGCTTTGAGCGGGAGGCTCAAAGCTCTCAATGGGGAGTACCCCGCTGTTGGTATATCCACCGGACAATCCACAGGCCTAGTGACTATTCGTTGTTGCTGTTGAAAGACCTTGAAAGGCGATCGGTTAGCTGATTCTCAGGGGCTGGGATGTAGGATGCCTGAAGATTGACCAAATTGTCCTCCGCCCATGAACTAATTGGGGCCACGTCGCTGGACAGAGACCCGCTGTGCGTCCCGTCTAGGCTTTGAACATAGGCCGCTGCCGCCTTGTCATCTATCTGAACCAGTATGGACTTGCTCCCAAGAAGAGGGACTAGATGTGCCGTCCATGCCACTCTTAGCTCTAGGATATCGGAAATCATACTCTCCGAGTTGAAACCCCATCTTCTTTGTACTAACTGGTTCTTTTGGTGATGTGTCACCCCTCAGTCCAGTTGACTTGCTTCAGATGCAAGAATGGGTCAGGGAGCGGTGAACTAGGAGGTTGGGAGGCCATGCCCACCCCCAAGGCTGGTTTCCACCGATAACTCTCATTTGTCTTCAGTGCCTCTTTTCTTCATTGTGCCAGAAAGCCCAAAACGGAGATTGTAAACACCAACTGTTCACTTCCTCCACCTTCTATACCAATTCAGGGATCCTCTAATGGAAGTGACACCGCCTTCACCGGGATGTTGACTAAAGTTTGCAGCTGCGCCCGTAGGCGTAAATTGACTGAGCAGATAAGTCACTCGAATTGGAAGAAATGCAGGACCCTGACCTCCTTTCCCAGAAGGAAGGCAGGATGGTTGCCAAGACCTTGGTGAAGGTTTTGGGGATTGATGAAATCCCAAAGGGAAGATATTGGAAGTGGAGGCGCAGATCGCCTACTTTCAACCCGGGAAAAAGATTGGAAAGATGATGGATGAGAATGTGAAGGAAAGAAATCCTGGAGACTTATAGAGACCATCCAAATATCTGGCTGTACTGACAGAATTACGGTGTCTAGGGATACCGAATGACATGTTCTACCCGAACGTATCCGTCAACCCCTCTGGATCCAACACGAGTCTCCAGCCCCTGATTTCCTGGGAACTAAAAGAAAGGACTGGGGAGTAGAGCCCCGGGTGTTCCTCCAAGTTTGGTACTGGCAATACTGCCTGTTGGTGTAGAAGTATTTGAATACACTGAAAGAGAGCTTCCTTCTCGCCCTTGGAAATCAGAATTTGGTGGGTCGGAGAGAAGGGGGGTGGAGGATGGATTGAACTTCCAAAAAAGAATAAGCCCTTGAAGGATCGTGGAGGCTGCATGGACCCTTGCAGTTTTCCCACTCCAACCTAGACGAAAGGCCTGATGTTACTGCCAGACCTGTGGATCAGGGGGGTCAGAAGGACTTCTGGCTCTCAACCAACGAAGACGCGGTCTTTAAGAATTGTCCAATTTGGGAAAGGTGGCTCGTGAGCCTTCCCAGCCTCTTCTCTCTTGATCTTTGTTTGGTAACTGACCGTGAGGCGAAATCTCTTCTCCTATCTTGGGGAAGAAATATATATATATTTTTTTTATATCGCCAAATTGGCCCTTCCATCATATGCGACATCAGGATTGCATTGCAGATGGGTCCACTGACCATGGCTTTAGCCGAAATGCCCTTCTGGTCGTGATGAAGTATAGCATGGCTCTGGGTGAAGCACCCCAGGACATCGATGGCTGCATTCTTGGCTAGCCTCATGACCGACGCGCTCAAAGTCGGATCTGAATCAAGGAGCTGAGCATCTGCTTCTGAGACATTGATTGTAGGCGATGTGCTTTCCCCACTTTTCGACCCTCGTTCTCCTGACCTCAAAGCTTTCTTTGTCAGGTGAGGGAAAAAACAATATATACTCCCGTTTGGACAGAGGATACCGGATCTTCCTCCCACTGATTCGCATCTTTAAACGCAATAACATGATAAAAATGTGATGCGATTTTACTAAACTGACATCAAAATATTGATATGTTCTTTTTGGCTGCAATCGACTCGCCTTCTGAATCAGCTTCTGAACCAATATGGAGAGAAACTAGCATGTTTTATTGCTCTTTCCTCCTTAGACGGACCTTGGCCATACGCTCATTTTCCCAGTAGGGTTTGTGCCCACAAACTGAACAGGCTTTTCCCCTGGATGTGCAGAATTGCGCTGGGAGTCATGCCTGGTTGGGGTATGCTGGGGTGACCTCCGTCACTGCGGGAGGTATTTCCCTCGAGAGAACCCCTGCTGGTGGCTCTCGGTGCGGGCTTGCGGAAATAAACAGAGAATGTTTCCATATGCCCTGTGTTCTTTGAATGAAGGAACTTACCTGTTAGTTGCAGCCCTTACCTAGCGGTATGTTGAGGATCTTTATTGATGTGGCATTGTAACATCAGAGCAGCTAGGGCTAAGATTAAATCTAAGTATGTAAAGGTACTGTATAGGAAGGGGATACTAATTAATACTACTATTAATTATTTACCGATGTACATACACATCGATATACACCCATACACATATATATGTGCGTATATATATATATATATATATATATATATATATATATATATATATATATATACACACACACACACACACACACACACACACACATATATATATATATATATATATATATATATATATATATATATATACACACACACACACACACACACACACACCACACATATATATATATATATATATATATATATATATATATATATATATATATATATACACACACATATACACACACACACACACATATACATATACATACACACACACACACACCATTAATACTACTGGTCAGGCTATATGAAAAGGTAATGGAGGGAGCAGAGAATAGGAGATGTCTTATTTTATTTTGGCGGGCTTTAAATTAGCCAAAAATCATACAATCTACAGGGTGTACCAAGATGGCCGCTGCTCGGCCTCAGAAGGCTACTGCGCAGGCGCTGTGATGTTCCGCTGTGACTCCACCCCCGAGATGATGAGACTGTGCAAGGAGACACGCGAAGCACCCGTACCCACAGGGAAGGGGGGGGGGAATGGGGCCACTCACGGCTCCCACCAATGGAAGGAATCTTCAGGAGAGGACCGCACCTGGAGGCAGCGCATATGAGTATAGCGTCTAGCGCCAGGTACATGGGAGACAGCACCGGGTACACATGGAGGCAGTGTAAGGTGCACATGGAGGCAGCGCCAGGTACATATGGGAGGTAGCGCCAGGCACATATGGATGCAATGTTAGGCCAGAAATTCATGAGTGCAGAGTTAGGCGCACATGGAGGCATCACCAAGTACACATGGACTCAGTGTTAGGTGCACATGGAAGCATCACCAGGTGCACATGTATGCAGTGTGAGGTGCACATGGAGGCAGCACCAGGCACACATAGATGCAGTGCTAGGTGCACATGGAAGCATCGGCAGGTGCACAAGTATGCAATGTTAGGTGCACATGGAGGCACCATCAGGTACACATGGACTCAGTGTTAGGTGCACATGGTGCACATGGAGGCATCACCAGGTGCACATTTATGCAGTGTGAGGTGCACATGGAGGCAGCACTAGGTACACATAGATGCAGTGTTAGATGCACATGGAAGAATCGGCAGGTGTACAAGTATGCAATATTAGGTGCACATGGAGGCAGCGCTAGTCACACATAGCTGCAGTGTTTAGGTGCACATGGAGACAGATGCACATGAATGCAGTGTCACGCATGAATGCAGTGTCAGGTACACATGAGGAAAAAGAACGCCACTGAAGTGCTCTAAAAGGTACCTTGTGCTGTCTTGCCCTGGAATAGTCAGCCAAAAGCCACAGAGGAGAAGGAGGTGCTCCTGGATGTTTTAGACAGGCCCCAAAAAGATCCACAGAAAAACAGGCTCCCATACTTATGTGATGCATTTAGCAGTCCAAGTGATGGGACTCCATCCTGCAGGAGAGCATGAACCTGCAATGGTTACACCATATGACGGTAAGGCAGGGCTGATCTGTGATCCTGCAGTTGATGAGGACAGGAAAAAAGAATACATGAGGGGCAGTGGCGGCCCGTCCATAGGGGGCGCCCGGGCGCCGCCCCCCCTCCTGTGGTCACCAAAAAAATAATAAATAAAAACGGGCCCTTTAAAAAAAAAAAAAAAAAAACTCTTAAATGTCCTTTTTTTTTACACACATGGCGGTGCGTCCATAGTGGGCGCAGAAGCCCCGCCCCGCTCGCTTCTGCGCCCGGCCGTCACTCACAATACATAGGTTCATGCATTGCATGAACCTATGTATTGCTGCCGCCCACTATTCAGATGGCCGGCCCCTTGAGCGCCGGCCATCTGAATAACAGCGTCTGGTTGGCCTTTAGAAGTGCCTATCAGAGCCAGCGGCTCTGATAGGCTTCCCGACTACAGCCTGAGGGCTGTAATCGGCTTCTAAATACCTAATGAGAGGACGCACGGAGGGGGCGTTCCCTGGCCAATCAGGTTCACCGGGTCTGGCTACCGGTAACCTGATTGGCTGAAGCGACATCGAGGGCGGGAGAAGACATCGAGGACGGAAGAAGGACGGCGCTGACTCAAGGAAGGTAAGTGCAGGGCTGGGGAGACAAACTGGCTGTATATGGGGGACAAACTGGCTGCATTTGGGGGACAAACTGGCTGTATATTGGGGACAAACTGGCTGCATTTGGGGGACAAACTGGCTGCATTTGGGGGACAAACTGGCTGCATTTGGGGGACAAAATGGCTGTATTATGGGGACAAAATGGCTGTATTATGGGGACAAAATGGCTGTATATTGGGGGACAAACTGGCTGTATTATGGGGGACAAACTGGCTGTATTATGGGGGACAAACTGGCTGTATTATGGGGGACAAACTGGCTGTATTATGGGGGACAAACTGGCTGTATTATGGGGGACAAACTGGCTGTATATGGGGGACAAACTGGCTGCATTTGGGGGACAAACTGGCTGTATATTGGGGGACAAACTGGCTGTATATTGGGGGACAAACTGGCTGTATATTGGGGGACAAACTGGCTGTATATTGGGGGACAAACTGGCTGTATTTTGGGGGGAAACTGGCTGTATTTTGGGGGGAAACTGGCTGTATTTTGGGGGGAAACTGGCTGTATTTTGGGGGGAAACTGGCTGTATTTTGGGGGGAAACTGGCTGTATTTTGGGGGGAAACTGGCTGTATTTTGGGGGGAAACTGGCTGTATATGGGGGGAAACTGGCTGTATATGGGGGGAAACTGGCTGTATATGGGGGGAAACTGGCTGCATTTGGGGACAAACTAGTGGCGTTTGGGCACAGTGGCTGCGTTTAATGGGCACAGTGGTGGCAATTTTTTTTTTTCAGTTTGTTTGCGCCCCCCCAAAAATTTGAGCACCAGCCGCCACTGATGAGGGGGGAGTAACTCTTTCTTTTATAGAGTTACGTGGTCCTGTGGGTTAATCAGGGCGGAGCTATTAACCATTGGTATGCTGCCATGAAGGCACCAGGAAAATCTATTTTGGGGTGTCATTTTTGGTATGTACATGCTATGTGTTAGAAATATTGTATAAATGGACAACTTTGTGTTAAAAATAAAATGCGGTTTAACCACTTCCCGCCCGCCGGCCGTCATATGACGTCCTTGACTTTGTGCGGGGATATCTGAATGATGCCTGCAGGTACAGGCATCATTCAGATATCAGCTTTTTCAGCCAGCGATTCCCTACACCATAAGAATGATCATAGCGGCTGTTCCACCGCTTGATTGTTCTTACGGGAGGCGAGAGTGGACTCCCCCCCCTCCCGCCGCCCTCCGGTGCTTCTACCGACTTACCGCTACGATCGAAGCCAGGATCTTTTTTTTATATATATTTCAGGCTTCCCAGCCTAGAGGTGAGATGCGGGGTCTTATTTACCCCATATCTCACTGTAAAGAGGACCTGTCATGCCACATTCCAATTACAAGGGATGTTTACATTCCTTGTAATAGGAATAAAAGTGATCAACAAATACATTTTTGGGGAAAAACGTGTCAAACTAAAATAAATAAAGTAAAATGAACAATAAAAAATATATATATATTTTTTAAAGAGCCCCTGTCCCCGTGTGCTCGCATACAGAAGCGAACGCATATGTAAGTCCCGCCCACTTATGAAAACAGTGTTCAAACCACACATGTGAGGTATCGCTGCGAACGTTAGAGCGAGAGAAAAAAATTATGGCCCTAGACCTCCTCTGTAACTAAAAACATGTAACCAGTAAAAATATTTAAAGCGTCACCTATGGGGATTTCTAAGTAGTGACGTTTGGCGCCATTCCACGAGCATGTGCAATTTTGAAGCGTGACACGTTAGTATCTATTTACTCGGTGTAACTTCATCTTTCACATTATGCAAAAACATTGGTCTAACTTTACTGTTTTTTTTTTTTTTTAAGCACAAAACAGTTGTTTTTTTCCAAAAAAAACATGTTAGAAAAATTGCTGCGCAAATACCGTGCGAGATAACCGCCATTGTATTCTCTAGGGTTTTTTCTAAAAAAACATATATAATATTTTGGGGTTCTATGTAATTTACTAGCAAATAAATTATGATTTTTACATGTAGGAGAGAAATGTCAGAATTGGCCTGGGTGCTCCAGAACGCCTGAAGGTGCTCCCTGCATGTTGGGCCTCTGTGTAAAAGTCTCACACATGTGGTATCGCCATACTCGGGAGTAATAGCAGAATGTGTTTTGGGGTGTAATTTGTGGTATGCATATGCTGTGTGTGAGAAATAACTGGCTAATATGAAAATTTTGTTAAAAAAAAAAAAAAAAACTTGATTTTGCAAAGAATTGTGGGAAAAAATGACAACTTCAAAAAACTCACCATGCCTCTTTCTAAATACCTTGGAATGTCTTCTTTCCAAAAAGAGGTAATTTGGGGGGTATTTGTACTTTTCTGGCATGTTAGGGTCTCAAGAAATGAGATAGGCCGTCAGTACTTCAGGTGTGATAAATTTTCAGATATTGGCACTATAGCTTTTAGACTCTATAACTTTCACAAAGACCAAATAATATACACCAATTTGTACTCATTTTTACCAAAAATTACTAATTTGCTAAATTTTATAACAGAAACGAAGAAAAATTCATTTTTTTACAGAATTTTCAGTCTTTTTCCTTTTATAGCGCAAAAAATAAAAAACCCAACGGTGATTAAATACCACCAAAAGAAAGCTCTATTTGTGTGAAAAAAAGGACAAAAATTTCATATGGGTATAGTGTTGTACGACTGAGTAATTGTCATTCAAAATGTGAGAGCACCGAAAGCTGAAAATTGGTCTGGTTATTAAGGGGGTTTAAGTGCCCAGTTGTCAAGTGGTTAAGGAGGGAACTGGCAGAGATTGCTGCATCTCAGTACACAGACAGTAGTATATCAAGTGCCAGTCACTACCCCTCCAGATCTGTCCTAAGCTACACAAGCACCTGATTCATAAAGTCTTCTTAAAGTACACACAAGATTACACTTGAAGTAGAACTATAGGCAAAACTTTTTTTTTTAATTTTGGATAAAGCAAGGGAGGGTTATACCCCCTGTCAGATTTTCTGTCACCATCTGTGGCCCATTGGGGTGTCTTCCCTTCAATTTCCTGTCACATAGCCAAACAGGAATTAAGGGAAAATCCCTGCAAATTAAGGGAATTCCTTGGGGCCTCCCAGGTCACCAGCACTAGTGTCCCCATTGGAAGATTTCCCCTCCCTTACTTTTCTGGGGACAACCCAAAATGTGGAATTTTCTTTTACTTGGTGGTATTTAATCGCCACTGGGTTTTTTATTTTTTGCGATATAAGCAAAAAAAAAAAATCGGGAAAAAAAAAAACACTTTTTTTTAGTTTCTATTGTAAAATTTAGCAAATAAGTAATTTTTCTTCATAAATTTGTGCCAAAATTTCTACTGCTACATATCTTTGGTAAAAATGATCCAAATTAGTGTATATTACTTGGTCTTTGTGAAAGGTATAGAGTCTACAAACTATGGTGCCAATCACTGAAAATTGATCACATCTGATCACACCTGATGTACTGAAGGCCTATCTCATTTCTTGAGACACTAACAAGCCAGGAAAGTACAAATACCCCCAAATTACCCCTTTTTGGAAAGTAGACAGTCCAAGGTATTTACTAAGAGGCATGGTGAGTTTTTTGAAGTTGTATTTTTTCCCACAATTCTTGGGAAAATTACGATTTTTTTTTTATTTTTTTTTATTTTTTTACACAAACTGGTCATATTAACAGGTTATTTCTCTCACACAGCATATGCATAATTGCAACTACACGGCAAAATACATTCTGCTACTCCTCCTGAGTATGGCGATACCACATGTGTGAGACTTTTACACAGCCTGGCCACATACAAAGGCCCACAAGTAGCACTTTCAGGGGTTCTACAAGCATAAATTGCACATATCCTTTCTCAACCACCTATTACACTTTTGAAGGCCCTGAAGCACCATCCACAAAATGACCCCATTTTGGAAAGCACACACCCCAACGTATAATCTATGAGGCATAATGAGTCTTTTGAACGGTTCATTTTTTTCCAGAAGGTTTTGGAAAATGTGGAAAAAAAATGTAAATGCATTTTTTTTTACACAAAGTTGTCCATTTATAAGATATTTCTAACACATAGCATGTACATAGCAAAAATGACACCCCAAAATGCATTCCGCTACTCCTCCTGAGTATAGCGATACCACATGTGTGAGACTTTTACACAGCCTGGCCACATACAGAGGCCCAACATTGAAGTAGCACCTTCAGGCATTCTACAAATATAAATTGCACATATCCTTTCTATACCACCTTTTACACTTTTGAAGGCCCTGGAGCACCAGGATAATGGAATTGTCCACAAAATGACCCCATTTTGGAAAGCAAACACCCCAACGTATAATCTATGAGGCATAATGAGTCTTTTGAACAATTCATTTTTTTTCTAGAAGTTTTTGGAAAATGTGGAAAAAAAATGAAATCTACTGAGGTGGTGACCAGATAACACACCATCATGTGCCCAGAGGAGTGCAGGTTTTCTGAGGCTAGGGGCTACGAACAGGCGACCTAGTGGTATCTTCAAGCCTTGGGGAACATGATTCTGGGTTTCTTGTAACTGTTGGAAAAGAGCCATAGAGATCTGTGCGACAATTTTGTGAGGTGGGATTATATACTGCTCGGTAGGTTGGTCTTCTTCAGAGGTAGTGAACTGTCTGGAAAGAGCATCAGCTTTCTTGTTTTTATGCCCAGGAACATAAGAAAGAACAAAATTAAAACGGGAGAAAAACAGAGCCCATCGAGCCTGACGTGAGTTCAAACGTCTTGCAGTCTGAAGATACAGTAGGTTTTTATGGTCAGTGAGGATAGAAAAAGGTTTGGGAGCCCCTTCCAGAAGATGTCGCCATTCAGACAATGCCAATTTGATGGCCAGTAGTTCTCGATTCCCAACATCGTAATTCATCTCCGCTGGAGAAAACTTTCTAGAAAAAAATGCTACTGGATAGATTCTACCGGACTTAGGCTGTCTCTGGGAGAGCACGGCACCTGCTCCTACCTCAGAGGCATCAACCTCAACTATGTACTGGAGATCGGGATTTGGATGCTGAAGAATTGGAGCTTTGCTGAACATGTCTTTTAATTGCTGTAAATCCGATTCTGCTTCTGAGGACCATACCTTGCAATTTGTACCTTTCTTAGTCATAGCAGTAAGGGGGGCCGCAATGGAGGCAAAACCTTTGATGAAGCGTCTGTAGTAATTTGCGAACCCTAGAAAGCTTTGGAGCCCTCTTAAAGTGGTCGGTTGGGGCCATTGCAAGACAGCGGAAAGTTTTTGAGGGTCCATTTGGAAACCGACAGCACTTATAATGTATCCAAGGAAAGGAATACTGCTTTGATGGAAACTGCATTTCTCAATCTTCGCGTAAAGATAGTTTTCTCTCAGTCGTTGCAATACCTGCTTTACATGCGAGATGTGCTCTAGATGAGTCATGGAAAAGATTAAAATGTCGTCCAAGTAGATGATCACAAAACGGTTGCTAAAATCATGAAAAATTTCATTCATGAAACGTTGGAAGACAGCAGGGGCGTTACACAACCCAAATGGCATAACCAGATATTCAAAATGTCCATTACGAGTGTTGAATGCTGTCTTCCACTCGTCCCCATCTTTAATTCTAATCAGATTAAAAGCCCCTCATAGGTCTAGCTTGGAGAAGATAACAGCCCCCTTAAGTACATCAAACAGTTTAAGAATGAGAGGCAAAGGGTAGGAGTCTTTTACGGTGATTTGATTTAACCCTCGATAGTCTATGCATGGTCGAAGACCCCATCTTTTTTTTCAACAAAGAAAAAACCTGCCCCTACTGGAGAAGAAGAGGGTCGGATAAAACCTCTTTCCAAGTTGTCTTTTACGTATTCCTCCATGGATTTTTGTTCAGGCAAAGACAGGGGATAGGTCCTTCCTTTGGGAAGAGGTGCTCCAGGAATCAATTTAATTGCACAGTCAAAAGAACGATGTGGAGGTAAAACCTCTGCCTTTTGCTTGCAAAACACGTCTGCAAACGCATGGTATTCATGAGGCAAGGTAGGTGGGACGGCCACGGAAGCCAACATACAAGCAGAAAGTCTTTTGGGTTGAGACAAACAGTTTGAATGACAGAACGACCCCCAAGAGGTTAGTTCTCCATTTTCCCAATCAAAAGAAGGGTTATGTTGTTGTAACCATGGGTAACCAAGGATAACAGGCAGAAGTGGAGAATCAATAAGAGAAAAAAGACAACTTCCTCTTTGTGGAGTACGCCTACCTGAAGGGTGATTGTCATAGTCTCAAATTTTACAATGCCATCTCCCAAGGGTTGTACATTCATGGTGGTAATGTTCAGGGGTCTAGATTTTGGAACAAATGGGATATTATTTTTTTTTAGCAAAAGTGTAGTCCAAGAATATGCCAGCAGCTCCAGAATCCACAAAAGCCTCACAGGAGACAAGTTTAGAGGGTAAATTGATAATTGCAGGAATGGTAATCTTGGTCTTGGAGGATATACCTGTAAGCTCTAAGCCAGTTCCTCCAACACTGGTTAGACCCTGCCTTTTACTGGACGGGAAGGGCAGACAGATAATAAATGTCCTTTAAGTCCACAGTATAGGCATAGGCCCAATGCACGCCTCCTTTGTTTCTCAGACTCAGTTAGGTGGAGACGGCTTACATCCATGGGTTGCACAGGTGCCTGGGGTTCAACTGAGATTTCAGGTTCTGGCTGAGATGGTGCTTGGAAGTTAGGGGCCAAACGGTAAACTGGCCTAGGAAACTTGTGAGTTCTAAGTCTCTCTTGGCACCTTTCATGATACCGGACATCCAGACGAACACAGAGCTCTATGAATTTCTCTAGGTCTTCTGGGGAATCCTTATAGACTAATTTGTCTTTGATGCGATCAGCAAGACCTTTTCGGAAGGCTGCACGTAATGCCCTTGAGTCCCAAGTAGTCTCAGCGGCAAGGGTACGAAACTCAATAGCATATTGTGCCACAGACTTGGTGCCTTGTTGCATGTCCAAGAGTGAGTACTCAGCTGCAGAAGCTCTATCTGGCTTGTCAAATACAGCCTGGAGAGAAGCCAGAAATTTGTCAGCGTCTTGCAGCACAGGATCATTGCGTTCCAGATAAGGAGAGACCCAGGCCAGGGCCTTCCCCTTTAACAAGGAAATTACAAAAGTCACTTTGGCAGACGAAGTGCTAAAGGTCCCAGGGTTGTTGCGGAAATGCAAACGGCAAACATTTAAAAAGCCTCTGCAGTCCTCAGTATCACCACCAAATTTGTCAGGCAAGGGAAGTTTGGGTGGTACAGAAGAGGCGGGTTGGATCGTAGCAGGAGTAAGATCCAGAGTCTGGACCGTTGCAGAGGAAGCAGGCAAACAAGATTTAAGCATAGTACAAAGTTCATCTAACTTGGCGTCCAGGGAAGAAAGATGCTGTTCATGAGCTCCAATCAATTGTCCCGGATGTGAAATCGCCTTAACAATCTCAGCAGGGTCCACTGTCATTGTGGCTCGTTTGTAATGTAAGGTACCTGTGATAGGTAGTGTCCGAAGTGGAACTTGTGTGCTGAGGATTCAGGCGAAAACGTAGTCAGGCAGATTAGGTTGGCAACAGAAAAGGCAAAACGGTACACAATCGAAATCCAGAGAGTGGTCAGGCAGGTAAAGGTCATACACAAGCTGGCAGTGAAGTACAAAATCAGCAGGCTAGAGAGTAGTCAGAATTCAGGCAGAAGTTCAACACGAAAATCAAGATCAAAAAGCAGTCATAACACCCAGGGAGCTATTCCACACAAACGGGCGCTGAGAGATAGCATCACTTCCTTTTTATGGGCTGCTTTGATAGAAAATTGTCCACAGCTGGCAGCAGGTGGGGCTAGTGAGTCCAAGGTAATGCTTAATACTGAGAGGACATTTCCAAAAGTCTAGATCTGCTCCGTAGCACAACAGGTAAGGCTGCAGCTGTGGGACCAGGAAGTTCAAATACACCCAGGTACATGACAGACCCAACCTTGGCGTCCTGTACACTATACATACAATATAGACAATTAGCCACATGATTATAAACGGTTAATATCAAAAATGTTATACATACTGACAGATATCAATTAAATCATAGGAACATGCCATTTAATAGCTCTATGCATTTAGTGGATTGATCCACTCTTCAGGAGCATGCGCGTGAGTTCAATAAAAAATATATCATAGAAGGAGTTGCTGTATGGTCTGATCCTACCCAAGGAAAAAAAAAAGATAAATATAAAGTAAGGTCTGACCAAATAAACAATCAAACCAGATAAAAAAACCCACTCTCTTCCATACTTACAAGGTTGACTATATACTTGCTATTTGGACTGAGGCTGTGGCACTGTAGATCGGGGACCCCCAAAGGGGGAATTTCCAACGGGAGCTGAGGTGGTGTGAGTGGCCTGATGTCCAGCAAGAGAACCATCCAGGGGAGACAGATTGCAGAAAATTTGAGTAGTCAGAGTGACCATAGGTGCTGAAACCACCAATACAGAACTTCTGAAAAAAAGCTGAGTTAGACTTACCGGTAACTCCTTTTCTGAGAGTCTTCCAGGACAGCCCATGAGACCTAGGGCTCCTCCTACCAAGACAGGAAACACGTTACCCCCACCAGATAAAAGGGCGGTCCTCCCAGCCTCACATCAGTCTTCTCGAGAACCGTAGGACACCCTGAAAAACACATGCATAATATACATAACTTCCAGACAATACCGGGTGGGAATCCGGCTGTCCTGGAAGACTCTCAGAAAAGGAGTTACCGGTAAGTCTAACTCAGCTTTTCTCTCAAGCGTCTTCCAGGACAGCCCATGAGACGATGAGCCAGAACTTACCAGTCTAGGGTGGGACAACTGCCTGAAGGACCTTTTGACCAAACACCTGCTCCTGTGCATATAGGAGATCCAGGCGATAATGTTTCATGAAGGTCGAAAAACTGGACCATGTGGCAGCCTTGCAAATTTGTTCCGGTGAGGCACCAGCCCTCTCAGCCCAAGACGCAGACAAGGCTCTTGTTGAATGCGCAGTGACAAAAGGTGGAGGAACTTCTCTAATTCTGTAAGCTTCGGAGATGGCTTGTTTTATCCATCTAGCCAATGTGGCTTTGGATGCACTCTTACCTCTGTGTGTACCTGAAAAAAGGACAAACAAGGCGTCTGTTTTCCTAAAGGTCTTGGTGACCTCAAGATAGACTAGGAGAATCCTCCTCACATCTAAAAAACTAAATTTTCTTTCTTGGTCGCCCTGTGGCGAACTACAAAAGGTTGGCAGTACGATGTCCTGAGATCTGTGGAACGTACTGGCCACTTTAGGTAAAAAACCTGGATCAGTTCTCAAAACAACACGATCCTCAAAAATTTTGAGAAACGGCTCCCTAATTGATAAGGCCTGTAACTCGCTTACTCTACGAGCTGAGGTAATTGCTACCAAAAAAATTGTTTTTAAAGTAAGAAACTTAACAGAAATATCCTCTAGGGGCTCAAAAGGAAATTCTACCAGAGTTTGAAGCACCAGGGACAGGTCCCAAGTTGGACAGCTTTTCACCACTACTGGCCTGGCCCTAGAAACGGATTTGAAAAATCTAGCTATAGTGGGATTTTCCAGGAGAGAAAACTGGAGGAAGACACTGATAACCGCCGCTTGTACCTTTAAGGTACTAAGTGAAAGACCCTTGTCGACACCCTCTTGAAAAAATTCCAAAATAGACGGAACATCATGAGTTAATCTTTGATTTTCAGATAACCATGAATTAAACTTTTTCCAAACCTTGGAATATATGGCTCTAGTGACTGGTTTTCTGCAATTGACCAGGGTCTTGACTACTTTGTCAGAGAACCCCTGGGGCTTTAGTATCTTTTCTTCAGATACCAAGCCGTCAAGTTTAAGGAAACCACCTGTGGGTGCGACACTGGACCCTGCGATAGCAAGTCCTCTCTCTTCGGAAGCCTCAGCGGAGGCTTCGAGACTAGACTTTGCAACAGGGCCAGAAAGGGGCGATCAGAATAAGGTCTGTTTCTTCTAGGAGAAACTTTCGGAGAACTTCCGGAATAAGTCTGACTGGAGGGAAGGCGTAACAGAGGCCGAATTGCCACGGGTTCGCCAGAGCATCTACCCCCAATGATTGATCTGTTGGGTTTAGAGAAAAGAACTCCTCTGTCTTGTGGTTGTCCTGGTTTGCGAACAGATCCGCTTCGGGACAACCCCACTTGTCTGTGAGCTCTGCAAACACCTCGGGATGAAGAGACCAATTCTCTCGATCCACCCTGTAGCGACTGAGATAGTCTGCCAGGCAGTTTTGCATCCCCTTCAGATGCACTGCTGTAATCGAGACTAGATTCCCTTCTGCCCACGGAAAAATCTCCTGGGCAATCGATTGAAGAATCCGACTCCTCGTACCCCCTTGCTTGTTGATGTATGCAACTGTCGCAATGTTGTCTGATAGAATCTGGAGATTGTGACCCCTGATCTCCGTCTGAAAAACTAGCAAGGCTCTCTGAACTGCTAGAAGCTCTCTCTGGTTCAACAAAGCTCTTGCTTCCTTCAAGGACCATTCTCCTTGTGCGACTTTGTTGCCGAGATGGGCTCCCCATCCCCAGGAACTCGCATCTGTAGTGATCCTCTGGGATATAGGAATTGACCAAGGTAGACTTCTTGTTAGATGAAGGTTTGTCCTCCACCACCACAAGCTTCTTTTTACTCTGGTAGGCAACAAGACCCTTGACTCCAGAGACCTTACGTCTCCGTCCCAGTTCTTCAGAAGAAACATCTGTAATGGTCTTTGATGGAATCTTGCCCATGGCACTGCAGGAAAGCATGAGGTCATCAGACCTACTGCTCTTGCAAGCTCTCTCAGTGAGACCAATTGATTGGTCTGTAATACTGAGACTGTTTGCACCATCTTTGAGACCTTCTCCTGTGGGAGAAAAACTTTTTGGTCTACCGAGCAAAAGTCGTATCCCAGATATGTCACTTTCTGGGCCGGAATCAAGGAAGACTTCTCTCTGTTTATCAGCCAACCTAGGGATTGAAGGAAGTCCTGTACAATCTGGAGATCTGCTGATAATTTCTTGTAGGACTCTGCCACCACTAGGAGGTCGTCCAGGTAAGGGATAATTGTTATCGCCTTTAACCTTAGTGGAGCCAACGCCTCCCCCAACACTTTTGTGAAAATGCGTGGGGAAGAGGACAGACCGAAGGGGAGGGCATGAAATTGGAAGTGCCGAATCTCTGTTCCCATCTTGACTGCTATTCTTAAGAATTTTTGGAAGGCTGGATGGATAGGGATGTGAAGATAAGCATCCCTTAAATCCAGAGTGGCCATGAAGCAGTTTGGGTAAAGCAGGTTCTTGATTGTGAACACTGTCTCCATGCGGAAGTGCTTGTACCTGATCGATCGGTTTAGAGACCGAAGGTTCAGAATAAGCTGATACTTCCCTGATGGCTTTCTGATAACAAAAATATGGGAGTAAAACCCCTTGTTCTGTTCTGAGCGGGGAACAGGGATCAAGACTTTCTGATCTAGCAAGTCTCCAATTTGGAGACCCAGAGCCCTCGCTTTTTCCCGATCTCGGGGAAGGGAGGTGACCAATAGTTGCTCTGGTGGTTGACAAGCAAATTCCAGCCTGTACCCATTGGCCACTAGATCCAGAATAAATGGACTTGAGGTGGCTGCTGCCCACCGTGGGAGAAAGGCCCTCAATCTTCCTCCCACTGGGAGACAAGCGTCACTGTGGCTTGACGGGTTGTTGAGGAGGGTTAAATAAGACGCCCCCTCTACCTCTGCCCTTGTGACCGGTCCAATGCTTCTTGGGCCCACTGTCCTTCTCTCTAGGACCTTGCTGCCTACTTTGGCCACGAAAAATTTTTCTGGCTGTCGGCTTTTTCTTGTTTTCTGGAAAGGCCTTCTTGTCGGCCGTACGTTCCAGTGCCTCCTGCAGACCTGGACCAAAAAGATGGTCCCCTGTTAAGCGAAGACCACATAGGCGCAACTTAGAGGCTGCATCACCTGACCAGGTTTTAAGCCACAGGCTTCTTCTGGCCGAATTCACTAAGGCCGAAGTCCTGGCTGACATTCTTACCGACTCTGCGGAAGAATCAGCAAGATACCCTACGGCCTGAAAAAGGAGAGGGAAAGATTTTAGAATCTGCTCTCTCAAAGTACCAGCCAACAAATGGGCTTGTATCTGTGTTAGCCATACTTCCAAATTCCTGGCTACACAGGTGGAGGCCAGAGCTGGTTTAAGATTCCCCACAGCTGAATCCCATGCTCTGTGAAGGAGGATATCCCCTTTCTTGTCCATAGGGTCCTTAAGTGTGCCCATATCGTCAAACGCCAGGTCCGAGTTCTTTGAAACTTTTGAAAGAGGTGAGTCTAACTTCGGATTTTTATTCCACGGCTGCGCCGCATCCTCCTCAAATGGAAACCTTTTTAGGTTACCAGAAAAGAAAGGCTTTCTCTCTGGATTCTCCCACTCCAGCTTGATAGTATCAAGGAGGGAACTATGCACTGGAAAGACTTTAGATTTCTTTCTGTGCAGACCTTTGTACATAAGGTCATGTTTGAACAATTGTACCTCCTCTTCCATTTCAAGAGTTGTGTAGATAGCTTTTAATAAGTCATCTACATCCTCCAAAGATAACTTATATCTCGAGCCCCTAGAGGATTCTCTATCCCTGGGCCCTGTCTCTGACCCTGATTCTTCTGGAGAAGAACGGGTAGATCTGGCTTCAGCCTCAGAGCCCTCACTCTCCTTACTCTGCTGAGGTGCACTACTGACTGAAGCTTTTTTACTAAGGGACTGACGCTCTGCGGGAGCCTGAAGTCCAAATAGATTTTTAAAAGAGCTTAATGTAGATACAAGCTCATCTCTAACAGACGTCAGCGTCTTCTGACAGGAGGCTGCTGAGTCATCCTTTACCAGGCTCTCTACACAAGTGCGGCAAACTGGTTTGCTCCACGAGGAGCTCAGTTTGTTTCCGCAAACCGCACATTTTCTCTTAGGTGGCTGCGCTTGGGCCTTGTCCTGGGTCTTAGTCTGCAAGACAAAAACAAAATGACCCAACATAAACTTCTAAACCACCAAACACTCCATAACACCACGTGCAGGAGGGAGAAAAATGTGTCCCCTAACACCAAACTCCTATGATTGGGAGGGGGGGTAAAAACACTCACCAGGGTAGCAAGAGAGTGACAAGACAAACACTCCAGGCTTACCTGAGAGGTGCTGGTGTTGGAAACCACATCCGCTGCCTGTGCAGGTACTGCAGTAGCGTCCATCTGTCCAGAGGTCGATCACAGCCTGTGCTGCTACTCCCAAAAAAAACACCAGCAGGCCAGCGTCCCCTGTTCGCGCCATTTATTTGAGACAGGAACCAGCGTCTCCGGCGCCCGATGATGACGTCGTATGACCCGGAAGTGACCCTCGCCGGATCTTCCTGTGGGCCAGCTTGGAGCGCAGAAGCTCCGCCCCCTCAAGCGCCGCGGCTTCCTCTTTCCCTTGCACAGACCAGCCACGCTGTCGGCAGGGAAAGGATACCACTATGCTGCTTATGCAGCGCGCGCTCTGGGACCAGACATCACCACGGTCCTGGCCCTCCCCAGGCACAGAGGACAGGGGACAGCAGATACAACCAGCTTCGCCAGCGGAGATACTGCTTCTGGCAAGGAGGAGGTTAGTACACACAAAGTACCCCACCGTCAATCTTTTGGAGCCCCTGCTCATGAGACCTAGGGTACCAGGTTCCAGGAAACATGTTACCCCCGTCCGGAGGAAACACTAATACTGATGTGAGGACCGCCCTTTTATCTGGTGGGGGTAACGTGTTTCCTGTCCTGGTAGGAGGAGCCCTAGGTCTCATGGGCTGTCCTGGAAGACGCTTGAGAGAAAATAAACATATATATATATATTTTTTATAGTATGTAACATGCAAGGGGTCCTGTGCTCTGTAAAGAACAGGAGGATTGAAGTACTAGAAAGTATTGGTGGTGGCCAAGTGTTGGAAATAAAAAGTGATTAGGATATGAACGCATCACCAGGAAAGATTAAATACAAAGGTGTAAGAAGAGAAGTGATAAAGATATAAACGGATTACCGAAGAAGATTGAATAAAAAGGTGGAAAAGGTTGAAAAGTGGTGAGGATATAAACTCATCACCAAGAAAGGTTGAATAGAACAATATAACAGTGCAGTGCAACTAGAGGTGAATGCTAATTATCAATTAGACAGTGAACAGTTCATAGGGTCCAGGGATCCAAGGTGATATGAACCGGAGTGAGCAACGACACAAAGTGAATCTGGCATCACTGAGTGGAGCCTATAAGGGCACGGCCAGCACACACCCACCAATGTCACGTAGGCGTGCACTACAGGAGGGAGGTGTCCTTGGCTGGGTGGGAACCGCTCAGCGTCGGTGAAATTGATGCCGCGTACACACGATCATTTTTCCCGTCGGGAAAAATTAAATTTTTTCCTTTGGACGAGAAAAACAATCGTCTGTGGGCTTTTTGCCGTTTTTCCCGACGGGAAAAACGGCATTAATCACGATGAGAAAAATTAGAACATGTTCTAATTTTTCTCATCGTTTTTCCTGACATTTCTTCCGCGGCAGTGTTTCCCATAGGGAAACACTGCCGTGGAGCCCATAGACGATCGTTTTTCTCGTCATTTTAAAAAATGACGAGAAAAATGACCGTGTGTGGGGAACAAGCTGTTCCCTCGTTTAAAATGTCATTATTCACGGCGGTTTTTAAACCGCCGTGAATAATGATCGTGTGTACGCGGCATAACTCCTCCATTGAGCTGCCAAATGGTATTACCGTGGAAAGGAGGGGCGGTGCCACAACTGTGACAGCGCATCTGCACTACACAGGAGGTGACGCCGATGCATGGCGCATGAACGTCCACCCACCCTAAGTAGAACGGGGTAAGGAGGGTCCGCAGCACGAATCACAGCTCCCAGAAGGGATAGGAGCCAGAAGGCTCCTAGACCAAATCACATGACACACTAAGTAGAACAAAGAAGGCTGTATGTCTAATCAAGGGATGGAAGGTAACAGTCCCATCCTGAGGGTGTTGGCCCTAGAAAGAGAGGGAATTAAACAAGACGATAATATGAGTATGATTACTAGATAAGTAGATGTTATCAGACCTAGCTGGACCTAAACGATGTGCTTCCATCCTTGTATTGCTATAAGAAAAAAAGGGGGAGAACCGTTGGGACTTTATATGAGGCGGTGACCTGGTAAGGTCAATTGCCTCAATCCCTATCTAATCATCAAAAAAAGCGGGGAGGGGAGATTGGGACTTTAAATGAAGCAAGTAGGTGTATAAAGTTTAGTTTAATATATAAAAATTAACATACAAATGCATAATCATGAGTGTGTATCTAATACAATCATAATAACTGGTACAATTCATAAAAATGTACTGTATATCTATACATACAATATAGAAAAGTTGCCACATGATTATAAATGGTTAATATAAAAAAATGTATACATACTTACCAAAGCAATGGTGGAAGGAAAGAATACCTCAACTGAAGAAAATTGAGCGCGTAAAGCATGGCGCAATTGAAGAAATTGATAAAACCATTTTGAATGTAAAGAAAACTCTCCCCTCGACTCTTCAAAAGTTTTGAGGAAACCGTTCTCATACAACTGAATTAGAGTATTTACTCCAGATCTTTCCCAACTCTGAAAACCCCAGAGAATCAGGAGTTCAGGAAGTCTATCATTGCCCCATATAGGGGTGTATCTGGTAGGATAAGAAAACCCCATAATTTTCTTAACTGTAATCCATATTTTACACAATTTACTTGAGAGTAGGCATAGCAATGAGCGAACCCCCCCCCCCCTTGTCCCCTCCAATATATGTAGTGGTGGGCAACCATTAAACACATGAGAGAATAAATGCGGGGCAGGAGAGGGTAACTGCTCAAAGTCCCATCCCGCGTAGTGCTGTAGTTAAGAAGTTGGGAACTGCTGATCCCCCAGCATTTTTGGTGTGTTGTAAAAGGGGGGTTTTATTTCACCATATTAACCACTTAAGCCCCGGACCAATACGCAGTATAAAGACCAGAGGTGATTTTACAATTTGGCACTGCACTGCTTTAACTGGAAATTGCGCGGACATGCAATGTTGTACCCAAACGAAATTTGCGTCCTTTTCATTTAATGGTATTTGATTGCCTCTGCGAATTTTTTTTTACGCGATATAAATGGAAAAAGACCGAAAATTTTGAAAAAAATTATATTTTCTACTTTTTGTTATAAGAAAAATCGAATAAACTCAATTTTAATCATACATTTAGGCCAAAATGTATTCAGCCACATGTCTTTAGTAAAGAAAATGTCAAGAAGCATATATTTATTGGTTTGCGCAAAATAGCGTCTACAAACTAGGGTACATTTTCTGGGATTTACACAGCTTTTAATTTATGACTGCCTATCTAATTTCTTGAGGTGCTAAAATGGCAAGGCAGTACAAAACCCCCCAAATTACCCCATTTTGGAAAGTAGGCACCCCAAGGAAATTGCTGAGAGGCATGTTGAGCCCATTGAATATATATATATATATTTTTGTCCCAAGTGATTGAATAATGACAAAAACATTTTTTTTACAAAAAGTTGTCACTAAATGATATATTGCTCACATATACCATGGTTATATGTGGAATTGCACCCCAAAATACATTTTGCTGCTTCTCCTGAGTACGGGGATACCACATGTGTGGGACTTTTTGGGAGCCTAGCCGCGTACGGGGCCCCGAAAACCAAGCACCACCTTCAGGATTTCTAAGGGCGCAAATTTTTGATTTCACTCCTCACTACCACAGTTTCGAAGGCCATAAAATGCCAAAATAGCACAAACCCCCCCCCCAAATTACCCCATTTTGGAAAGTAGACACCCCAAGCTATTTGCTGAGAGGCATGGTGAGTATTTTACAGCTCTCATTTGTTTTTGAAAATTAAGAAAGAAAATAATTTTTTTTTTTTTTTTTTTTTCAATTTTCAAAACTTTTTGACAAAAAACGAGATCTGCAAAATACCCAAATAGCTTGGGGTGTCTACTTTCCAAAATGGGGTAATTTGGGGGGGGGGTTTGTGCCATCTGGGCATTCCATGGCCTCCGAAACTGTGATAGGCAGTGAGGAGTGAAATCAAAAATTTACACCCTTAGAAATCCTGAAGGATTTTGGGGTCCCATACACGGCTAGGCTCCCAAAAAGTCTCACACATGTGGTATCCCCTACTCAGGAGAAGCAACTGAATGTATTTTGGGGTGTAATTCCACACATGCCCATGGCATGTTTGAGCAATATATCATTTAGTGACAACTGTGTGCAAAAAAATAAAATAAAAAAATGAAATTGTCTTGTGTCAACATATAAAATTTTCCATGGACTCGACATGCCTCTCATCAAATAGCTTGGGGTGTCTGCTTTCCAAAATGGGGTCATTTGGGGGGGGGGTTTGAACTATCCTGGCATTTTATGCACAACATTAGGAAGCTTATGTCACACATCACCCACTCTTCTAACCACTTGAAGACAAAGCCCTTTCTGACACTTTTTGTTTACATGAAAAAAAAAAATTTGCAGGAAAATTACGTTGAACCCCCAAACATTATAGATTTTTTTTTAAAGAAAATGCCCTACAGATTAAAATGGTGGGTTTTGCATTTTTTTTCCCCACACAGTATTTGCGCAGCGATTTTTCAAACGCATTTTTTTGGGGAAAAAACACACTTTTTTTATATTTAATGCACTAAAACACACTATATTGCCCAAATGTTTGATGAAATAAAAAAGATGATCTTAGGCCGAGTACATCGATACCAAACAAGACATGCTTTAAAATTTCGCACAACGCGTAGTGGCGACAAACTACATACATTTTTAAAAGGCTTTAAAAGCCTTTACAGGTTACCACATTAGATTTACAGAGGAGGTCTACTGCTAAAATGACTGCCCTCGATCTGACCTTCGCGGTGATACCTCACATGCATGGTGCAATTGCTGTTTACATATGACGCCAGACCGACGCTAGCATTCGCCTTTGCACAAGAGCAGGGCGGGACAGGGGTGCTTTTTTTTTTTATTATTATTTATTTTGCTTTTTTATCTTATTTTTAAACTGTTCCTTCCATTTTATTTATTTTTTTATCATTTTTATTGTTATCTCAGGGAATGTAAATATCCCCTATGATAGCAATAGGTAGTGACAGGTACTATTTTTTGGAAAAAACTGGGGACCCTAGATCTTTCCTCTGACCTCAAAGCATCTGACCACACCAAGATCGGTGTGATAAAATGCTTTTCCAATTTCCCAATGGCGCTTTTTATATCCGGGGGGGGGGGACATTCCCTTCCACTGTTTGTAAAAGCAGTCCAGAGGCTAATTAGCTGCTAGGATTGCTTTTACATGAAAGCCGACCGCAGGCTGAAAAGAATGATACCAAGATGATACCTAAACCCACAGACATCATTCTGGTATAACCATTCAAAGTCCAGCAACATACCAGTACGTTGCTGGTCCTTGTTGGACATGTATTGTAATCTTTTTTTTCATGCAGCCTGTTGGCTGAACAAAAAAAAGAGATTGATCGGTGGGTATGCCCACCATTAGCATACCTCCCTTCATCCACCCACTTCTAATGATGGGCATACATGCACCATTTATATATGCCGAAGCATGGGGGCATCCTACCACAAAAGTTATGCCGCGTACACACGGTCTGACTTTTCCACGGGCAAGCCTCCATCGGAATTTTGACCGTATGTACGCAGCATTAGGAGAAAAATCGCTCCTCCGCCCCTGCTGCCCCCATGCTTCGGCATATATGCTCTTTTTTTAACTGTGGTGGTGAAATCACCTCCTAAAGCACTGGAGTCGCAGGGATCAGGCCTGTCTCTGCGAACGCTGCAGTTATGTGTGTTGTGTTTTGTAAGTGACAGTAATCGATCCATACTGCACTTGGGTGGGCTGGGCTGGACGGAGGGGCAAAACGCAGGTGCTAGCAGGTATCTGGGCTGATCCCGCTAACGCTGGGTTTTTGGGAACCCTAAACTGCTGGGGACGCTAGTAGACACTAATACAGCGATCAGAAAAACGATTGCTTAGTGACACTGGTGATAGGGGGTGAAAGGGTTACCTGGGGGGCGATCAAGGGGTTAAACCTTTATTAGGTAATATATGGGGGTACCTGACGCTATAAAAACCTGGCGACGAACCTAAAAAAATAACTGGCTACCTAGCAGCAGCAGCGACACTAATACAGCGATCAGAAAAACGATTGTTTAGTGACACTGGTGATAGGGGGTGAAAGGGTTACCTGGGGGGTGATCAAGGGGTTAAACCTTTATTAGGGGGGTTAGGGGGCTACCATGGACCTAAAGGGACCTAACACTAACTGCCCTGACACTTTTACTATCACAAATGTCACTGATTGCAGTGATCAGTAAATAAATGATCACTGCAATCAGTGACACTGTGAATGGGGGCTGGGGGGTGATCTGGGGGTGACTGGGGGGGGGGTGGAAAGTGTACCTATGTGTCCTGGTGTCAGTGGGCTGTTGGTGCACTAACCTGATGTCTTCTCTCCCCGGCGCTCTGGACGAATAGAGCGCCGCATGGAGAGATGACATCACTTCCTCCTGCCTGTGTATACATTACACAGGCAGGGGAAGCTTCTCATTCGCCGGGAGCGATCGCGAGGGGGTGGCCAGAAACCAATGGCCGCCCCCTCATCACGGATCACTCCTGGACCGAAAACGACTGCCGCATGTATCGGAGGGGGTCCGATCGGACCCCCCACCCATACGAAGGCAGTCACGTACAGGTACGTGATTGTGCCTGTCCGTGCCATTTTGCCGACGTATATGTACATGGGGCGGTCGTTAAGTGGTTAATGCGGCGTACACACGATCGTTTTTCATGCCATTAAAAATGCCATTTTTTAAAATGGCCATTAAAACCGATCGTGTGTATGCTCCAGAGCATTTTTAACGGCGTGAAAAACGGCCATTAAAAATTTTGAACATGCTCTATTTTTTCACGTCGTTTTTCATGTCGTTTTTTTTAACGACGTGAAAAACGATAGTGTGTATGCTTTTACGAGGAGAAAAAAAACGCGCATGCTCAGAATCAAGTATGAGATGGGAGCGCTCGTTCTGGTAAAACTAGCGTTCGTAATGGAGATAGCACATTCGTCACGCTGTAACTGACTGAAAAGCACAAGGCTGAAAAGCACGAATCGCCGCTCAACAAAGTTTACTAACATGAAGGGTGGCGCCATTCGAATGGAACTTCCCCCTTTATAGTGCCGTCGTACGTGTTGTACGTCACTGCGCTTTGCTCGAGCGTTTTTTTTAATGATCGTGTGGATGCAAGACAGGCTTGAGAGGAAACATGAAAAAAAACGACGAGAAAAACGTTGGTTAAAAAAATGGCATGAAAAACGATCGTGTGTACGCCGCATAAGCCCCTAAATATACTTTTAATATTAGTAAAAATCTGTAGGGGTAGCCAAATAGGAGCATTATGTAAAAAATACAAGAGTTGAGGCATCCATATCATCTTAAGTAAGTTAATATGGCCTACTACTGATAAAAGCAAATTATTCCAGATTTTGCTTTGGATTTGAAATCTGGAGAGTAGTGGAACGATATTATCTAAAATATATGACTGAGGAGAAGCAGAGATAATTATACCCAAGTACTTTATGCATACCTCTCAACTTTGGAACTTGAGAATGAGGGACACCTAGGGATGGAAAAAACATGCGGAGCGCACCGCGACAATAATGGGCGTGGCTTAAATGCGTTGAAAATTGAGGTGGCTTAAAGGAACATGGTTAAATAGAGTCTAAAGCGGTATTAAACCCTCAAACATTTATTATATTTCGGCTTACCAATTCTTAGATGTGATGGCCGCATTTGCTTTCTTTTTCTTTCTTTTTTAGGCTTTCTTCTATTTTCACCTGGTGATCCAGCCAGTATGTTTTTTGTTTTAAAAAAAAACAAGCTGCAGATGTAGCAGTTAGAGTGTTGAGACAAACCATTTACCACTGACAGGGGTGCTTACAATGATCAGCTTTTATTTATTTATGCAAGACCTTTATCCTGAAAGAAAAAATCTGTTTGCTGCAACTGCTTATAAAGTGTTAGTGCATTTAAATCTGCTAGTCCACCTAACACTCTCCTCCCTCCAGATTGACAATGCTGCTGTCCAAACGTGTTACTCTTTCATACAGAGTTGTGTATCACTAATACAGGAGTTATGTTACTGATCAGATCACCAGGTGGGGGTGGTAGGAGGAGTGATCAAGGGATAGTGATGAGCCGAACACCCCCGGGTTCGGTTCGCACCAGAACCCGCGAACGGACCTAAAGTTCGTACGAACATTAGAACCCTATTAAATACAATGGATACGAACGTTTGAATTCTAAAGTGCTAATTATAACGACTATTATGCATGTTATTGTCCTAAAAAGGGTTTGGGAACCCGGGTTCTGCACCAGGGGACATGTATCAATGCAAAAAGAAGTTTTAAAAACGGTCGTTTTTCGGGAGCAGTCATTTTAATGATGCATAAAGTGAAAAAAAAAAGTCAAATATTCCTTTAAATATCGTACCTGGGGGGTGTCTAAAGTATGCCTGTGAGGTGCCACGTGTTTCCCGTGTTTAGAATTGTCCCTGCACAAAATGACACTTCTAAAGGAAAAAAAAGCCATTTAAAACTGCTTGCGGCTTTAATGTAATGTCTGGTCCCGGTAATATGGATGAAAATCTTTAAGAAAAATGGCATAGCTACCCCATGACCCCCCCCCCCCCCCTACCCCAGCCCATTACCAGCCCCTTTGGGTCTTGTATGGATATTAAGGGGAACCCCGCACATAAAATAAAAAAGGCCCTATATACTCTGAACAGCCGTATACAGGCGGTGCATACAAGACAGGGACTGTAGGTTTGTTCTTATGTAGAATCTGTTTGTAATTTTGAACAGGTACATTGTTTAAGTGTAGCTCCAGCCCAAAAATCTATTTTTAAACTTTTTGGAAAACATAGGTAAGGGTTATCACCCCTGTAACATTTGTTTTGCTGTCTGTGCCCCTGTTCAGAACATTTCACCTCACTTTCCATCCCAATGACAACTGTTTTTGAAATGTGGTGTTTTTCTTGAAACAAGGATTGGTGATAAAGCATCAGTACAGAGGAGACACCTTTCTCCCATATTAATTCTTACAGGAGAGAATTTTCCTTCCAAGGGGTAGATTTCCTCTCACTTCCTGTTGTCTTCTTGCGTTTGCAAGTAGGAGTCGTTTGTAAGTTGGATGTTTGAAAGTAGGGACCTGCCGTATATACTCTGCAGAAATAGGCCCCTTAGTTGTTGGTGTTGGCACAACACTGTAAGCACTCACAGTTACTCTTGGTTGGTGCTGGAACGCCCTGCTGTCAACTATTATATCAGGAATTTTAATTACATATAATTGTTGAACAGTGGTAGTAAAAATTGGGCCTTTGATGGTGGTGCTGGTGCCACAACACTGTAAGCCCTGACAGTTACTCTTGGTGGGTGCAGCAATGGGCCCTGCTGTGAATTATTAGATCAAGAATTGTAATTGCATGCCCCTGTTGAACAGGGGCTGAAAAATTGGGCCTTTCGTGGTGGTGGTGGTGGTGGTGGTGTTGCCACAACACTGTAAGCCCTCAGAGTTACTCTTGGTGGGTGCAGGAATGGGCCCTGCTGTGAATTATTAGATCAAGAATTGTAATTACATGCCCCTTTTGAACAGGGGCTGAAAAATTGGGCCTTAGGCACTGGTGGCACAACACTCCAACCCCTCACAGATACTGTACTTGGAGCACAGCAATGAGCCCTGTTGCAAAGTATTGCTTCAAAAATTGTAATGACACGCCCCTGTTAAACAGGGGCTGAAAAATTGGGCCTTAGCCACTGGTGGCGGCACCCATAAACAAAAATGATCTTCCAAGCTATCATCATCATCAATCGTATCATTGAGGACTCGGAGGAGGAGGATAGCCAGTCAACATAACAGCACAGGCACTCAGCATCAGCATCAGTCTTGAAGGGATGTGACATGTTAAAATCAATTAGTCTGTTATATCAGCATCAGGTGTGTGGTAGCTGGTGGTGATCCAAGACTGGTTCATCTTGATGAAAGTCAGTCGATCAACCGAGTCGGTGGACAGGCGCACCCTGTGATCCGTGACAAATCCTCCAGCAGCACTGAATGTGCGTTCCAAAAGAACGCTGGATGCAGGACAGGCCAGTAGCTCAATTGCATACTGTGCAAGCTCTGGCCAGTGATCCATCCTCAAGACCCAGTAAGCCAGAGGATTTTCGGTGGGGAAGGTGTCCAAGTCTGACCTTGCCCCTAGATATTCCTGCACCAGACGCTGGCGATGGTTGCTGGAACCGATCATACTTTGGGGCTGCGGACTAAAGAATTGTCTGAACGCATCGGTCAGACGGCCACCTTCCCCACCGCTCCTTCTTTGACTGGCCGAAGCCTCAGCAACTCGTTGTCCAGGACCAGTCTCTGGGAACGCGTTGCACAGACCTTTCTGCAAGGCCTCCCGGAGTTGTCTCATCCTCTGCTCCCTCTGCGACGGTAACATAAGGTCCGCAACCTTACCCTTGTACCGTGGATCAAGGAGAGTGGCCAGCCAGTAATGGTCCCTCTCCTTGATCCGAAGAATACGAGGATCCTTCCGCAGACTTTGCAGGATCAGGGAGGCCATGCAGCGTAGGTTTGCTGAGGCATTCGGTCCGGAGTCCTCTGGGTCACTAAGGACGACATGATCCGCAGCCACCTCCTCCCAGCCACGTACAAGTCCACTGGTTTCTTGGGACTGTAAATCATCCCTAAAGGACTGCTGCTGATGATGCTGAGTGCCAGCCTCCACCTCCATGCTGACACAATCCTCCTCCTCCTCCTCCTCCTCCTCCTCCTCCTCTTCCTGTGCGATGGGTGGGACAGAAGGAACACTGTCTGGGTAAAGGGGGCCTTGAGAGGCAAGGAAGTCCTCCTCTTCCTGCCTCTGTTCTGCCTCAAGTGCCCTGTCCATTATTCCACGCAGCGTCTGCTCCAACAGGTGGACAAGAGGTACAGTGTCACTGATGCATGCACTGTCACTGCTCACCATCCTCGTGGCCTCCTCAAATGGTGCCAGGACAGTGCATGCATCCCTGATCATGCCCCACTGGCGTGGAGAAAAAAAACCAAGCTCCCCTGACCCTGTCCTGGTGCCGTAGTCGCACAGGTACTCATTGATGGCCCTCTGCTGCGTGTGCAGCCGCTGCAGCATGGCCAACGTTGAGTTCCACCTGGTGGGCATGTCACATATAAGGCGGTTCTTGGGCAGGTTCAACTCCTTTTGCAGCTCAGCCAGGCGAGCACTGGCATTATAAGATCTGCGGAAATGCACACAGACTTTCCTGGCCTGCCTCAGGACATCCTGTAAGCCCGGGTACCTGCCCAAGAACCGCTGCACCACCAGGTTAAGGACGTGAGCCACACAGGGCACATGGGTCAGTTGTCCCTGTCGGAGGGCGGAGAGGAGGTTGGTGCCATTGTCGCAAACCACCATTCCTGGCTTAAGATGGCGTGGCGTCAACCACCTCTCGGCCTGGCCCTGCAGAGCAGACAGGATCTCTGCCCCAGTGTGGCTTCTGTCCCCCAAACACACCAGCGCAAGCACAGCATGGCATCTTTTTGCCTGCGTACTTGCGTAGCCCCTTGAACGGCTACGGAGCACCGCTGGTTCAGAGGACAAACCACAGGAAGAGGCCATGGAGGAAGAAGAGGAGGGAGTGGAGGAGAGAGGTGTGTCACAACCAGTAGTAGCATTTTGGAGGCGTGGCGGTGGAACAACCTCCAACACTACTGCACCTTGTCCTGCATCCTTCCCAGCTGCCAAAAGAGTGACCCAATGGGCCGTGAAAGAAAGGTAACGTCCCTGTCCATGCCTGCTGGACCATGAGTCAGCGGTAATATGCACCTTACCGCTGACCGCCCTGTCCAGCGAGGCCAAGACATTGCCTTCCACATGCCGGTAGAGAGCCGGAATAGCCTTCCGTGAGAAAAAGTGGCGTTTGGGAACCTGCCACTGAGGAACCGCACATTGCACAAACTCACGGAAGGGGGCCGAGTCTACCAACTGAAAAGGCAGCAGTTGAAGCGCTAGCAATTTAGCCAAGCTAGCATTCAACCGCTGGGCATGTGGATGGCTGGGAGTGAACTTCTTTCGACGGTCCAGCAGCTGGGGCAGGGAAATTTGCCTGCTAGAATCGGACGTCGGTGTACTGCTAGCAGAGTGGCCGCAAGTACTTGGCTGTGACACACCTAATTCTACACCTTCATTCCTCTCAGTGCATGTTTCAGAGAGGACTGAAGTTATAGTGGGGTTGGAGATCCCAGCTGATGCGGTGCAAGGAGAGGTCCGCTTTGTTCTTTGGTGTGGGTCTTTGAGGTAGGCTTGCCAACGAGCTGCATGGCAGGTCAACATATGTCTGGTCAGGCATGTGGTACCCAAGCGGCTGATGTTTTGGCCACGCGATATACGCTTGAGACATATGTTGCAAACAGCAGCTGTGCGATCTGATGCACTAGCCTCAAAAAAGGCCCACACCAAGGAACTTTTTGAATGACGGGCAGAGGCAGCGCCCTGCACAGGCGGAGCTCTGCGGTGTGATTCCGTCGGTGTACTGCCCTTACGCTGGCCACCAAAGGGCATCCTGCCTCGTTGGAGATGTGCCTCCTCCTCATCCTCCTCCTCCTCCTCTCTCCTATTAGGCACCCACATGGAGTCAGTGACCTCATCATCCCCTCCCTCCTCATCACTGGAGCCAATCTGGCAGTATGCTGCAGCTGCTGGAACATGACTGCCAGATTGGTGTCCTTCTTGAGCATCCCCTCTGTCTGCTCTCACGCTACTGCCTTCCTGTAGCTGGGTTTCATCATCAGACCCTTCGAAACGCTGGGCATCCTCCTGGAGCATGTACCCAACACTGTGCTCAAACAGTTCGGGGGACTCCTCAGGAGGAGGACATGGTGGGTCTAGGGAAGGAGTGACTGATGATGAGTCTGACATTGATACCAGGGAAGAGGACGCTTTGGCAGCTGCTTTGCCAGTACCCTGAGCCTGGGTGAGAGAGGATGAGGAGGAGGAGGAGGGCTTGGTCATCCACTCTACCAAGTCTTCGGCATGATGTGGCTCAACATGTCCAGCTGCCGAAAAGAAGGACAAGCGTGTCCCATGGCCATGTGCTGATGACAATGCACCGCGTCCACGACCAGCACTGTTGCCCCCAGACACAGAGCCTGCTTGCCCTCTTTTATTGCCTCCTGACTGTCTGCCTCTCCTTGTTTGCCTTCCAGACATTCTAATAGATGGCCTGCAGGGAGATGGGAAAAAAGCAATAAGGGCTACCTTCAGGTGTCCTTCTCTGTCCCTTTACTTAAGGATTGCTAAATATGGTTGAGGATGATTGCTTTCGCACAGAATAGCACAACGACAATTTCCCTGACTGTCCAAAAAACAAGGATTTCAAAGATGGTTGATGAGGAATGCTTTAGCACAGTATAGCACAAGGAGAATTTCCCTCACTGTCCTTCCCTGTCCCTAGAAACAAGGATTAGCACAGTGAAAGAAACTGACACTCTCCCTACCTATAGTTTTCTGTCCCTAGAAAAAATGTTTTTTTAACCACTTCCCTACCCAGCCATAGTAATATGACGTCCACAGATGGGATCTCCCATCCTGGGTGGACGTCATATGACGTCCTCTGCTTTGTAGGGGAATATCTGAATGATGCCTGCAGCTAGAGGCATCATTCAGATATCCTTTTGTTCTGCCAGCGATTCTCTGCACCATAAGAACGATCATAGGGGCGGTTCCGCTGCTTGATCGTTCTTTTAGGCGGCGGGAGGGGGCACCCCCCCCCTCCCGCCGCCATCCAGTGCTTCGCCGGCTCTCCCAGGTACCGTTGTGTTCCTTAGGACACAGCAGTTCCCTGATGGGGGTAAATGAGTGGCGGCGGAGCAGCAGCGGCGGGCAGCGGAGCTTTCTGTGCGGCGGGCAGCGGAGCGGCTTACCGGCTCCCATATGCAGAGCTGCAGCAGCGGCGTGCACGGCGCCCGCACGCGCCCCCGGGGGCGCGCAGCGCGGCGATCTGGGATCCGGTGTGTCCCTCTGGACACACCGATTCAAGTAATGTGGCGGCGGGCGGCGGAGATTCCGGTATAAACTTACCGGAATTGATGATGCAGAGCTGCGCAGCGGCGTGCACGGCGCCCGCGCGCCCCCCGGGGGCGCGCAGCGCGGCGATCGGGGCTGAGGTTTTTCCCTTGGATACAGCCCAGCCTCGATCAGGGTAAAGAGCCAATGAAATTGGCTCTTTACCACGTGACCGGCTGTGTCCAATCACAGCAGGTCACTAAATGTAAACAAAACACACAATTGTGTGTAACTCACTGTTGCCTGGTTCTCCTCTTCACACACCTGTGAGGAGGAGATCAGCTAACAGTGAGTTACACATATGTTATACACATATACATATGTACTACTGTGCCCAGATTGCCCCCCCTAAATAAAGAGTACCTGTCATCTAGTACCTGCCACCAGATCACCAGCCACCCACCTGTCCATCAGGAGTACCCGCCACCTCACCTGAGTACCCGCCACCTCAGAGTACCCGCCACCAGTCCATCAGGAGTACCTGACCATCAGGAGTACCTGTCCATCAGGAGTACCCGCCACCTCACCTGAGTACCCGCCACCTCAGAGTACCCGCCACCAGTCCATCAGGAGTACCTGTCCATCAGGAGTACCTGTCCATCAGCAGTACCCGCCACCTCACCTGAGTACCCGCCACCTCAGAGTACCCGCCACCAGTCCATCAGGAGTACCTGTCCATCAGGAGTACCCGCCACCTCACCTGAGTACCCGCCACCTCAGAGTACCCGCCACCAGTCCATCAGGAGTACCTGTCCATCAGGAGTACCTGTCCATCAGGAGTACCCGCCACCTCACCTGAGTACCCGCCACCAGTCCATCAGGAGTAACTGTCCATCAGGAGTACCTGTCCATCAGCAGTACCCGCCACCTCACCTGAGTACCCGCCACCTCAGAGTACCCGCCACCAGTCCATCAGGAGTACCTGTCCATCAGGAGTACCTGTCCATCAGCAGTACCCGCCACCTCACCTGAGTACCCGCCACCTCAGAGTACCCGCCACCAGTCCATCATGAGTACCTGTCCATCAGGAGTACTCGCCACCTCACCTGAGTACCCGCCACCTCAGAGTACCCGCCACCAGTCCATCAGGAGTACCTGTCCATCAGGAGTACCTGTCCATCAGCAGTACCCGCCACCTCACCTGAGTACCCGCCACCTCAGAGTACCCGCCACCAGTCCATCAGGAGTACCTGTCCATCAGGAGTACCCGCCACCTCACCTGAGTACCCGCCACCTCAGAGTACCCGCCACCAGTCCATCAGGAGTACCTGTCCATCAGGAGTACCTGTCCATCAGCAGTACCCGCCACCTCAGAGTACCCGCCACCAGTCCATCAGGAGTACCTGTCCATCAGGAGTACCCGCCACCTCACCTGAGTACCCGCCACCAGTCCATCAGGAGTACCTGTCCATCAGGAGTACCCGCCACCTCACCTGAGTACCCGCCACCAGTCCATCAGGAGTACCTGTCCATCAGCAGTACCCGCCACCTCACCTGAGTACCCGCCACCTCAGAGTACCCGCCACCAGTCCATCAGAAGTACCTGTCCATCAGGAGTACCTGTCCATCAGGTGTACCCGCCACCTCACCAGGAGTACCCACCACCTCACCAGAGTACCCGCCACCTCACCAGAGTACCCACCACCAATCCATCAGGAGTACCTGTCCATTAGAGTACCCGCCACCTCACCAGAGAACCTGCCACCAGAGTACCTGCCACCTCACCAGCGTACCCACTATGTCCAGAAAGGTGTACACCCCAGAAGAAGCATATCAAATACTCAGTCTGACCGATGAGAGCAACGGGGAGCTCTCACCGCTCAGTTCTGATTCCGATTCTGGTTCGGAATATGAACCCCCCGAAGGCAGCACATCCGGATCCGAATTAGAGGAGGACACAGTCCGTCCAAAAAGAAGACGGTCTGAACACCAGGCAGCGACCAGCAGTGCCAACGGCGGTAGACCCCAGGAGGCGAGGTCCAGTGCAAGCGCTGCTAGACCCCAGGAGGAAAGGCCCAGTGCAAGCGCTGCTAGACCCCAGGAGGAAAGGCCCAGTGCAAGTACACGCCAAAGAAGTAGGACCCGAACCCAGCTTCCAGATGGCTTGGCAAACCCATTGTGGCTGCCTTCTACCTCAGGGTCAGCCACGATCCCCCCTTTTACAGCACAGCCAGGTGTGCAGGTCAACACTGAGGGTTTTTCCAAACTTGATTTTTTTAATTTATTTTTCCCTGATGAATTGGTTCAAGGCATTGTGGAGCAAACTAATCTTTTTGCTCAACAATTCATTGAAAACAACCCCAGCTCCAGCTATGCCCGCCCTTTTGAATGGAGACCCCTAACAGTGGTGGAGCTTAGATTGTTTTTAGGCCTAACGTTTAACACGGGGCTTACAAAAAAAAATGAAATGAATAGGTATTGGTCGAAGAAACCCATCCACCATATGCCAATTTTTACATCGGCCATGTCCAGGTCCCGATACGAACTTATAATGCGGTTCCTGCATTTCAGTGACAACTCACAGTGCCCCCCCCCGAGATCACCCAAACTTTGACAAATTATATAAAATTCGCCCCCTAATTAATTTTTTTTCCAAGAAGTTTGCCGAACTTTATGTCCCTGACCAAAACATTTCTGTGGACGAATCCCTGGTGCATTTCACAGGCCGGCTGGGAATCAAGCAATATATCCCCAGTAAGCGGGCGAGGTACGGCTTGAAGCTCAACAAGCTCTGTGAAAGCGCCACTGGTTATGTGCACTCATTCCGCATGTACGAAGGCAAAGATTCCCAGCTCGAGCCCCCTGAGTGTCCATCGTACATGGGAATAAGTGGAAAAATTGTTTGGGAGTTGGTAGTTCCACTCCTCCAAAAGGGGTATCATATTTATATGGACAACTATTATACCAGCCTGCCCCTTCTCCGCCACCTCTACCTAAAAAAAACTCTGGCGTGTGGTACAACAAGAATAAACAGAAAGGGCTTCCCACAGCGTCTTGTCACCACAACCATTCAAAAGGGGGAATCGGCAAGCTTGAGGAACGAGGAAGTGTTGGCTGTGAAGTGGAGGGATAGGAAAGATGTGTACATCATGTCCACCATCCACGATGACACCTCGGTGGAACTTCACAGAAGACGCAGTACCGTTCGCAAGCCTTCCTGCATCAATGAGTACAATAAATTCATGGGGGGTGTGGATTTAAATGATCAAATGTTGCAGCCCTATCTTTCAACCCGAAAATCCCTCTTCTGGTATAAAAAAATCGCAATTTACTTTTTTCATTTGGCCCTGTTAAATTCTTTCATAGTCTACCAAAAATCCACACATAGACCCACCACCTTCATGAGATTTATTGAAGACATTGTCACTGCCCTGATCTACCAACAAACATCCCCCCCAGAAAGCATTCACTCAGATTGTGTCAGCAGACTACATGAGCGCCATTTTTCAGACCATATTCCACCATCACAATCCGGAAGACGACGGCAAAAAAAATGTCGGGTGTGCACCAGAAGAGGAATTAGGAAAGACACCAGCTTCCATTGTCCCGACTGTCCCTCCCAACCTGGCCTTTGCATCGGAAAATGCTTCAAGCGATATCACACTCTCGAAAACTATTAGCCCATATTTCTAATACTGCCATTTCCCCGTTTTCAATATGTCCTGAATATTTCCCTGCCTCAACCAACCATATCATTGTCTTCCATGTGAACTGACCCTGGCCTGTTTCTCGACTATGTCTCTGCCTACCGTCTGCATTGTTTATCCGCCATGTTTCTGCCTTTCACGTGAACTGACCCTGGACTGTATGGATTATGCCTCTGCCTACCGTTTATTTCTGCCTTTTACCTGCACTGACCTCGGCCTGTTGACCATGTTTTTGCCTGCCCCCTTGGACTGATCTTTCACCCTGCTACACAGGGGTCTCACATATGTGAGGGGCTCCAGAATAGTGTTCTGAGTTCAGAAAACCAGTTTTTGGTTTTCTGTGTTCCCAGAACAGGGTCTGGTTGTCCGGAGGCTTCAAAGCGATTTGGGTGGGAGAAGCCTCTACCCCTGTCCCCATTCTTTCCTGACCGTTGCCCTAAGCTTGATGGTCCTGCCTGCTCCCTGGACAAATACTCTGGCTGTGCTGACCATACCTCTGCCTGCTGCATGTACTAACTATGGACAGTATTCCTGCCTGCTGCATGGACGATCCTTTGTTCCTTTTGCTACTGCTGACCACATCTCTGCCTGCTATCTGGACCAATGCTTTGGCTGTGCTGACATCATCTCTACCTGTACTGACTATTCCTGCCTGCTGCCTGTTTTGCTGTCGCTGTCCACGTTCCTGCCTGCTGCCTGGACCGATGCTCTCCTCTTTGGACCACTGCACTACTAAAACCGCAGGTAATCTTTTCTTTACCCTTTTTCTCAGAAGAATGTATTTTGGTTTATAATTGGTATGTACAGTACATGCTATGTTTTAGAAATATGAAGGGCCTTCAACAATGTGATAGGTTGTCAGGAATTTATGTGTGTAATTTATGCTCCTAGAACACATGACGGTGCTACTTAGATGTTAGGCCTCTGTATTTGGCCAGGCTGTGTAAAAGTCTCACACATTTGGTATCGCCATACTCAGGAGGAGTAGCAGAATGTATTTTGGGGTGTCACTTTTGCTATGTACATGCTATGTGTTGGTAATATCTTATAAATGGACAACTTTGTATAAAAAAAATGCAGTTTCATTTTTTTACCACATATTCCAAAAACTTCTGGAAAAAAATGAACCGTTCAAAAGACTCATTATGCCTCATAGATTATACGTTGGGGTGTTAGCTTTCCAAAATGGGGTCATTTTATGGGCGTTTCCATTGTCCTGGTGCTCCAGGGCCTTCAAAACTGTAATAGGTGGTTGAGAAATGAGATGTGTAATTTATGCTCCTAGAATGCCTAAAGGGGCTATTTCAATGTTGGGCCTCTGTATTTGGCCAGGCTGTGTAAAAGTCTCACACATTTGGTATCGCCATACTCAGGAGGAGTAGCAGAATGTATTTTGGGGTGTAATTTTTGCTATGTACATGCTATGTGTTGGTAATATCTTATAAATGGACAACTTTGTATAAAAAAAATGCGTTTTCATTTTTTTCCCACATATTCCAAAAACTTCTGGAAAAAAATGAACCGTTCAAAAGACTCATTATGCCTCATAGATTATACGTTGGGGTGTTAGATTTCCAAAATGGGGTCATTTTATGGGCGTTTCTATTGTCCTGGTGCTCCAGGGCCTTCAAAACTGTAATAGGTGGTTGAGAAATGAGATGTGTAATTTATGCTCCTAGAATGCCTGAAGGTGCTACTTCAATGTTGGGCCTCTGTATTTGGCCAGGCTGTGCAAAAGTCTCACACATTTGGTATCGCCATACTCAGGAGGAGTAGCAGAATGTATTTTGGGGTGTAATTTTTGCTATGTACATGCTATGTGTTGGTAATATCTTATAAATGGACAACTTTGTATAAAAAAAATGCGTTTTCATTTTTTTCCCACATATTCCAAAAACTTCTGGAAAAAAATGAACCGTTCAAAAGACTCATTATGCCTCATAGATTATACGTTGGGGTGTTAGCTTTCCAAAATGGGGTCATTTTATGGGCATTTCCATTGTCCTGGTGCTCCAGGGTCTTCAAAACTGTAATAGGTGGTTGAGAAATGAGATGTGCAATTTATGCTCCTAGAATGCCTGAAGGTGCTATTTCAATGTTGGGCCTCTGTATTTGGACAGGCTGTGTAAAAGTCTCACACATTTGGTATCGCCATACTCAGGAGGAGTAGCAGAATGTATTTTGGGGTGTCATTGCAAGTATGCATGTGCTGTGTGAGAGAAATAACTTGTTATTATGACAATTTTGTGAAAAAAAATAAAAATTTAAAAAAATTTAAAAAATTTCCCAAGAATTGTGGGAAAAAAGTACAACTTCAAAAAACTCACAATGACTCTTACTAAATACATTGGAATGTCTGCTTTCCAAAAAGGGGTAATTTGGGGGGTATTTGTACTTTCCTGGCTTGTTAGGGTCTCAAGAAATGAAATAGGCCTTCAGTACATCAGGTGTGATCAGATGTGATAATTTTTCAATGATTTGCACCATAGCTTGTAGACTCTATACCTTTCACAGAGACCAAATAATATACACTTTTTTGGTTATTTTTACTAAAGATATGTAGCAGTATACATTTTGGCCCAATTTTATGAAGAAAAATTACTTATTTGCAAAATTTTACAATAAAAACAAAAAAAAAGTGTTTTTTTTTTAAAAATCTAACTTTTTTCGCTTATATTGCAAAAAATAAAAAACCTAGCGGTGATTAAATACCACCAAAAGAAAGCTCTGTTTGTGAGAAAAAAATGATAAAAATTTGGTTTGGGTACAGTGTAGCATGACTGAGTAATTGTCATTCAAAGTGTGAGAGCGCTGAAAGCTACAAATTGGTCTGGTAAGGAAGGGTGTATAAAAGCCCTGTATTGAAGTGGTTAAAGATGGTTGATGATCAATGCTTTAGCACAGTATAGCACAAGGAGAATTTCCCTCACTGTCCTTCCCTGTCCCTAGAAACAAGGATTAGCATAGTGAAAGAAACTGACACTCTCCCTACCTATAGTTTTCTGTCCCTAGAAAAAATGTTTTTTTAAAGATGGTTGATGATCAATGCTTTAGCACAGTATAGCACAAGGAGAATTTCCCTCACTGTCCTTCCCTGTCCCTAGAAACAAGGATTAGCACAGTGAAAGAAACTGACACTCTCCCTACCTATAGTTTTCTGTCCCTAGAAAAAATGTTTTTTTAAAGATGGTTGATGATCAATGCTTTAGCACAGTATAGCACAAGGAGAATTTCCCTCACTGTCCTTCCCTGTCCCTAGAAACAAGGATTATCACAGTGAAAGAAACTGACACTCTCCCTACCTATAGTTTTCTGTCCCTAGAAAAAATGTTTTTTTAAAGATGGTTGATGATCAATGCTTTAGCACACTATAGCACAAGGAGAATTTCCCTCACTGTCCTTCCCTGTCCCTAGAAACAAGGATTAGCACAGTAAAACACACTGACACTCTCCCTACCTATAGTTTTCTGTCCCTAGAAAAAATGTTTTTTTAACCACTTAAGCCCCGGACCATTTCGGGCCATTAGGACCAGGCCTGTTTTTGGGATTCGGCACTGCGCTGCTTTAACTGTAAATTGTGCGGACATGCAATGTTGTACCCAAATGAAATTTGCGTCCTTTTCTTCCCACAAATAGAGCTTTCTTTTAATGGTATTTGATTGCCTCTGCGATTTTTATTTTTTGCGATATAAACAGAAAAAGACCGAAAATTTTGAAAAAAAATTATATTTTCTACTTTTTGTTATAAGAAAAATCGAATAAACTCAATTTTAGTCATACATTTAGGCCAAAATGTATTCAGCCACATGTCTTTAGTAAAAAAAATGTCAATAAGCGTATATTTATTGGTTTGCGCAAAAGTTATAGCGTTTACAAACTAGGGTACATTTTCTGAAATTTACACAGCTTTAAATTTATGACTGCCTATCTCATTTCTTGAGGTGCTAAAATGGCAGGGCAGTACAAAACCCCCCCAAATGACCCCATTTTGGAAAGTAGACACCCCAAGGAAATTGCTGAGAGGCATGTTGAGCCCATTGAATATTTATTTTTTTGTCCCAAGTGATTGAATAATGACAAAAAAAAAAAAAATTACAAAAAGTTGTCACTAAATGATATATTGCTCACACATGCCATGGTTATATGTGGAATTGCACCCCAAAATACATTCTGCTGCTTCTCCTGAGTACGGGGATACCACATGTGTGGGACTTTTTAGGAGCCTAGCCACGTACGGGACCCCGGAAACCAAGCACCGCCTTCAGGATTTCTAAGGGCGCAAATTTTTGATTTCACTCCTCACTACCTATCACAGTTTCGAAGGCCATAAAATGCCAAAATAGCACAAAACCCCCCCAAATGACCCCATTTTGGAAAGTAGACACCCCAAGCTATTTACTGAGAGGCATGTTCAGTCCATGGAATATTTTATATTTTGCCACAAGTTGCGGGAATATGACAAACTTTTTTTTTTTTGCACAAAGTTGTCACTAAATGATATATTGCTCACAGATGCCATGGGCATATGTGAAATTACACCCCAAAATACATTCTGCTGCTTCTCCTGAGTACGGGGATACCACATGTGTGGGACTTTTTGGGAGCCTAGCCGCGTACGGGACAACAAAAACCAAGCACCGCCTTCAAGGTTTCTAAGGGCATACATTTTTGATTTCACTCCTCACTACCTATCACAGTTTTGAAGGCCATAAAATGCCAAGATGGCACAAAACCCCCCCAAATGACCCCATTTTGGAAAGTAGACACCCCAAGCTATTTGCTGAGAGGCATGTTGACCCCATTGAATATTTTTTTTTTGTCCAAAATGATTGAATAATGACAAAAAGAAAAAAAAAATGTACAAAAAGTTGTCACTAAATGATATATTGCTCACACATGCCATGGTTATATGTGGAATTTCACCCCAAAATACATTCTGCTGCTTTTCCTGAGTACGGGGATACCACATGTGTGGGACTTTTTGGGAGCCTAGCCGCGTACAGGGCCCCAAAAACCAAGCACCGCCTTCAGGATTTCTAAGGGCGTAAATTTTTGATTTCACTCCTCACTACCTATCACAGTTTCGAAGGCCATAAAATGCCAAAATAGCACAAAACCCCCCCAAATTACCCCATTTTGGAAAGTAGACACCCCAAGCTATTTGCTGAGAGGCATGTTGAGTCCATGGAATATTTTATATTTTGCCACAGGTTGCGAGAATATGACAAACTTTTTTTTTTTTGCACAAAGTTGTCACTAAATGATATATTGCTCACACATGCCATGGGCATATGTGAAATTACACCCCAAAATACATTCTGCTGCTTCTCCTGAGTACGGGGATACCACATGTGTGGGACTTTTTGGGAGCCTAGCCGCGTACGGGACCCCAAAAACCAAGCACCGCCTTCAAGGTTTCTAAGGGCATAAATTTTTGATTTCGCTCCTCACTACCTATCACAGTTTTGAAGGCCATAAAATGCCAATATGGCACAAAACCCCCCCAAATGACCCCATTTTGGAAAGTAGACACCCCAAGCTATTTGCTGAGAGGCATGTTGAGCCCATTGAATTTTTTTTTTTGTCCCAAATGATTGAATAATGACAAAAAGAAAAAAAAAATGTACAAAAAGTTGTCACTAAATGATATATTGCTCACACATGCCATGGTTATATGTGAAATTACACCCCAAAATACATTCTGCTGCTTCTCCTGAGTACGGGGATACCACATGTGTGGGACTTTTTGGGAGCCTAGCCGCGTACGGGACCCCAAAAACCAAGCACCGCCTTCAAGGTTTCTAAGGGCATAAATTTTTGATTTCACTCCTCACTACCTATCACAGTTTTGAAGGCCATAAAATGTCAAAATAGCCCAAAACCCCCACAAATGACCCCATTTTGGAAAGTAGACACCCCAAGCTATTTGCTCAGAGGCATGGTGAGTATTTTACAGCTCTCATTTGTTTTTGAAAATTAAGAAAGACATTTTTTTTTCTTTTTTTTTTTTCTTTTTTTACATTTTCAAAACTTTGTGACAAAAAGCGAGATCTGCAAAATACTCAACATACCTCTCAGCAAATAGCTTGGGGTGTCTACTTTCCAAAATGGGGTCATTTGGGGGGGTTTGTGCCATCTGGGCATTCCATGGCCTCCGAAACTGTGATAGGCAGTGAGGAGTGAAATCAAAAATTTACACCCATAGAAATCCTGAAGGCGGTGCTTGGTTTTTGGGGTCCCGTACGCGACTAGGCTCCCAAAAAGTCCCACACATGTGGTATCCCCGTACTCAGGAGAAGCAACAGAATGTATTTTGGGGTGTAATTCCACATATGCCCATGGCATGTTTGAGCAATATATAATTTAGTGACAACTTTTTGTACATTTTTTTTTTTTGGTCATTATTCAATCACTTGGGACAAAAAAAAAATATATTCAATGGGCTCAACATGCCTCTCAGCAAATAGCTTGAGGTGTCTACCTTACAAAATGGGGTCATTTGGGGGGGTTTTGAACTGTCCTGGCATTTTATGCACAACATTAGGAAGCTTATGTCACACATCATCCACTCTTCTAACCACTTGAAGACAAAGCCCTTTCTGACACTTTTTGTTTACATGAAAAAAAAAATTTTTTTGCAAGAAAATTATGTTGAACCCCCAAACATCATATATTTTTTTAAAGCAAAGGCCCTACAGATTAAAATAGTGGGTGTTGCATTTTTTTTTTTCCACACAGTATTTGCGCAGCGATTTTTCAAACGCATTTTTTGGGGGGAAAACACACTTTTTTTATTTTTAATGCACTAAAAAACACTATATTGCCCAAATGTTTGATGAAATAAAACAGATGATCATAGGCCGAGTACATGGATACCAAACACGACATGCTTTAAAATTGCGCACAAACGCGCAGCGGCGACAAACTACATTCATTTTTAAAAGCATTTAAAAGCCTTTACAGGTTACCACGTTAGATTTACAGAGGAGGTCTACTGCTAAAATGACTGCCCTCGATCTGACCTTCGCGGTGATACCTCACATGCATGATGCAATTGCTGTTTACATATGACGCTAGACCGACGCTTGCGTTCGCCTTTGCGCAAGAGCAGGGGGGGACAGCGGTGCTTTTTTTTTTTTTTTTTTTTTATTATTTATTTGGCTTTTTTATTTTATTTTTAAACTGTGCCTTCCATATTTTATTTTTTTACCATTTTTATCGTTATCTCAGGGAATGTAAATATCCCCTATGATAGCAATAGGTAGTGACAGGTACTCTTTTTTTGAAAAAAATTGGGGGGTTAGACCCTAGATCTTTCCTCTGCCCTCAAAGCATCTGACCACACCAAGATCGGTGTGATAAAATGCTTTCCCAATTTCCCAATGGCGCTTTTTATATCCGGGGGGGGGGGGGACATTCCCTCCCACTGCTTGTAAAAGCAGTCTAGAGGCTAATTATCTGCTAGAATTGCTTTTACATGAAAGCCGGCTGCTGGCTGAAAAGAATGATACCAAGATGATACCTAAACCCGCAGGCATCATTCTGGTATAAACATTCAAAGTCCAGCAACATACCAGTACGTTGCTGGTCCTTGTTGGACATGTATTGTAATCTTTTTTTTCCATACAGCCTATTGGCTGAACGAAAAAAAGAGATTGATTGGTGGGTATGCCCACCATTAGAATACCTCCCTTCATCCACCCACTTCTAATGATGGGCATATATGCCGAAGCATGGGGGCATCCTCCCGCAAAAAAGTTATGCCGCGTACACACGGTCAAGCCTTCGTCGGAATTTCGACCGTATGTACGCGGCATAAAAGGTTATGCCGCGTACACACGGTCGGACTTTTCCACGGGCAAGCCTCCGTTGGAATTTCGACCGTATATACGCGGCATTAGGAGCAAAATCGCTCCTCCGCCCCTGCTGCCCCCATGCTTCGGCATATATGCTCTTTTTTTTAACTGTGGTGGTGAAATCACCTCCTACAGCGTTGGAGTCACGGCTTTATGTATCGTGGGAGCAAACGCTGTTGCTGTCAAGATAAATAGATCCGCGCTGAAAATGAATGGCGTACCTGCTAAGCAAATGGTGGTTAACATTAAAACAAAGTAACATTACAGTACAACAGTAAGACCTTACCATGCCATACCTGCAAAGCAAATACCAAAACAAAACCTAGTAAAAAATAAAAAAATGTTTTAACGCAACCTGTGCCTAAAATATATATATATGCCGAAGCATGGGGGCATCCTCCCGCAAAAAAGTTATGCCGCGTACACACGGTCGGAATTTTCCACGGGCAGGCCTCCGTCGGAATTTCGACCGTATGTACGCGGCATTAGGAGCAAAATCGCTCCTCCGCCCCTGCTGCCCCCATGCTTCGGCATATATGCTCTTTTTTTTAACTGTGGTGGTGAAATCACCTCCTACAGCGTTGGAGTCACGGCTTTATGTATCGTGGGAGCAAACGCTGTTGCTGTCAAGATAAATAGATCCGCGCTGCAACTGAATGGCGTACCTGCTAAGCAAATGGTGGTTAACATTAAAACAAAGTAACATTACAGTACAACAGTAAGACCTTACCATGCCATACCTGCAAAGCAAATACCAAAACAAAACCTAGTAAAAAATAAAAAAATGTTTTAACGCAACCTGTGCCTAAAATATATATATGCCGAAGCATGGGGGCATCCTCCCGCAAAAAAGTTATGCCGCGTACACACGGTCGGAATTTTCCACGGGCAGGCCTCCGTCGGAATTTCGACCGTATGTACGCGGCATTAGGAGCAAAATCGCTCCTCCGCCCCTGCTGCCCCCATGCTTCGGCATATATGCTCTTTTTTTTAACTGTGGTGGTGAAATCACCTCCTACAGCACTGGAGTCACGGCTTTATGTATCGTGGGAGCAAACGCTGTTGCTGTCAAGATAAATAATTCCGCGCTGCAGTTGAATGGCGCACCTGAAAACAAAAAATTACATACCTGAAAAGCAAGCATGATAAAACATTGCAGAATATAATACAGTAAAAAAGAGCAGAACAATAGAGAGAAAATAGAGAGAGAGAGAACAATAAAACGACAACTATTTTTGGTTTTTTTATTTTATATTTTTTTTGTGTTTTGTTTTTTACGTTTTTTTTTTTCTTTTTTACACTTTTTTTTGTAACTTTACAACTGTAATGGTTCGGGTCTCTCAAAATGTAATGGCATCTTGGGAGACCCTGTGCAAGTGTGTCCTTGTCTGTGAAATGCTGTACCCTACGCTAAAACTTCACTTTTGAGTGGTAGCGTTCAAAACATTCACCTTGGCAAAGACCAGGCTTGTCAGGACAGAGTGGACAAAAACTACGGGTGTCACGCCTAAATCCGCGCTTGCTACAGACACGACATCTTTTTTGGGGGTGGCTTTGGGTAGGGGTACTCGGGAGGACATACGAATAATGCCTCTCATGCAGCCGGCTTACTGCATTTGGTTGGGGATGGTGAGGTGCAGAACCGCCTGGATACAGGAGTTCTGTGACTATCTCATTCTGGAATTTTAGAAGAGATAACGTCCCGCCTGAAGCTCTGTATAGCACATGAGCGTTCAGCAAAGCCAATTGGAATTATGATAGAGACACTTTTTTGTACCAGCGTCTCGCCTTACGGTCAATTAGATACGGCGCCATCAACTGGTCGTTGAGGTCCACCCCTCCCATATTTTGGTTATATTCGTGGACACAGAGGGGTTTCTCCACAACACCAGTCGCCGTACGAATTTGGACTGTCGTGTCTGCATGAAGGGAGGTAAGAAGGAAAACATTCTTATTGTCCCTCCACTTCATAGCGAGCAAGTTATTACACTTCAAGCAGGCTCTCTCCCCCAGCCTAAGACGGGCATCTACAAGCCGCTGGGGAAAGCCCCGGCGATTAGGTCGCACGGTGCCACATGCTCCAATCTGATGATCAAACAAGTGACTAAACAGTGGCACGCTCGTGTAATAATTGTCCACATACAAATGGTACCCCTTTCCGAATAAGGGTGACACCAAGTTCCACACTATCTTGCCAGCGCTCCCTATGTAATCCGGGCAGTTGACCGACTCAATCTGACTGTCTTTTCCCTCATAAACCGTAAAGTTCACTACATAGCCTGTTGCCCTGTCACAGAACTTGTAGAGCTTAACCCCGTATCTGGCACGCTTGCTGGGAAGGTACTGCTTGAAAGACAAGCGGCCAGAAAATTTAATCAGGGACTCATCAACGCAGACAACTTGATCGGGAGTAAACAAGGCTGCAAAACGTTCGTTGAAGTGGTTTATGAGGGGCCGAATTTTATAGAGCCGGTCGTATTCAGGGTCCCCACGTGGACGACAAAGTTCATTGTCGTTGAAGTGCATGAACCGCAAAATCTGCTCGTATCGTGCCCTGGACATGGAGGCAGAGAACACGGGCATGTGGTCAATTGGGTGCGTGGACCAATAAGCACGCAATGACGGAAATTTATGTGTGCCCATGTTGAGGGAAAGGCCCAGAAAGGTCTTAAATTCGGAAACCGTAATTGGTTTCCAATTTCTGGCAATTTTAGGCAACTGGGGGTTAGCGGCGATAAATTGACCAGCATATAAATTACTCTGGTCCACAATAGATCTATAGAGATCTTCCGTGAAAAACAGTGAATAAAAATCAATTGGAATAAAATCAGCTGTTTCCACCTGAATACCGGGTTGGGCAGTGAATGGGGGAAGTACGGGTTCTGCAGAAGTGGTGGGGACCCAATCAGGATAGGCGAATTCTGCAGGAAGGGCAGTATGGGCACGACGGGCCTGCCTTTGTCTTCTTGGTGGCAGCGGGACACTACTTGTGCTTGCCACCTCGCCAGCTTGAACTGCACTTATGGGACTCGCCACGTCACCAAGTGTTACTGCAGTGCTGGATGTACGTCCAGGCTGTACTAGGCCGCTGGTGCTTGCCAGTTCACCAGAAGGAATAGCGGCGCTAGTACTACTCTGCTCCATGATACGAGAGACCTGCGGTTCTTGCTCCTCAACAACCTCAGAAGATCGGGATCGGGTACGCCTGACCTTAGCAGGGACCTCAACTTCGTCGTCAGAGCTATCTGACGTGGGGCCGCTGACGTCACTGTCTTCTACGGGAAGATATTCTGAGCCTGAATCTGACAGATACGTGACCTCCTCTTCACTATCTGTCATGCTCAGAATCTCGTAGGCCTCTTTACTAGTGTACCTTCGTCTTGCCATTTTGGGCTCTAAATTTAGGGGTACACTAGTAAGATTCACAGGAAAAAAAGCACCTGACTGTCGTCAGCAAATATATCAAACGCTACAAAAAAACTGTTAGCGATCGCAGGGATCAGGCCTGTCTCTGCGAACGCTGCAGTTATGTGTGTTGTGTTTGGTAAGTGACAGTGATCGATCGATACTGCACTTGGGTGGGCTGGGCTGGGCTGGGCGGAGGGGCTAAACGCAGGCGCTAGCAGGTATCTGGGCTGATCCCGCTAACACTGCGTTTTTGGGAACCCTAAACCGCTGGGGATGCTAGTATAGATCTGATCAGATACTATACCACTAAGGGGGGTGTATGCTTTGCGCGTGGGTGTTAGCGTTACTGGCACTAACCTAACACTGCCTGGGGCGACGCAGACCCTCTCTGGCGCTAAAACCTAATTGATCTCACCCGCCGGGCGATCAGGGGGGTTAAACCTTTATTGGGTTATATACGGCGGGTGCCCTGATGCTATAAAAAGCAAACTAATCAACCAGCGTCACCCGTAACCTTTATATGGTGATCACTGGTGAAAGGGTTAACTAGGGGCAATCAGGGGGTTAAAACCTTTATTAGGTTAAATATGGGGGTACCTGACACTATATAAAAACCTGACGGGTAACCTAAATAACTAAATAACTTACTGGCTAACCAGTGACACCAGTGACGCTTATACGGCGATCACTGGTGAAAGGGTTAACTCTAGGGGCAATCAGGGGGTTAAAATAATATATGGGGGTACCTGACACTAATAAAAACCTGCGGCGAACCTAAAAAAAAAATAACTGCCTATCTAAAACACCAGCGACACGAATACAGCGATCGGAAAAACAATCGCTTAGTGACGCTGAAGTTAGGGGGTGAAAGGGTTACCTGGGGGGTGATCAAGGGGTTAAACCTTTATTAGGGGGGGTTAGGGGGCTACCCTGGACCTAAAGGGGCCTAATCCTAACTGCCCTGCAACTTTTTACAATCACAGATGACACTAAATGCAGTGATCAGTAAAATAAATGATCACTGCAATCAGTGACACTGTGATTGGGGGCTTTGGGGTGACCTGGGGGGTGATCTGGGGGTGACTGGGGGGTGATTTGTGTGCCTATGTGTACCTACGTGTCAGTGGACTGTTGGAGCACTAACCTCTGTCTTCTCTCCTCGGCGCCGGGAACGAAAAGACCGCGGCGAGGGAGATGACATCACTTCCTCCAGCCTGTGTTTACATCACATGGCGGAGGAAGCATTTTCATTGGCCGGGAGCGATCGCGAGGGGGGGGGGCGGAATCGAGCGGCCGCCCCCTCATGCCTGATCGCTCCCGAACACTTAACGGCCGCTCACTGCAGTGAAGGGGGGTCCGGATGGACCCCCCAACTGCACAAAGGCGATCACGTAGATCTACGTGATTCTGCCTGTCCGTGCCATTCTGCCGACGTAAATCGGCGGTGGGCGGTCGTTAAGTGGTTAAAGATGGTTGATGATCAATGCTTTAGCACACTATAGCACAAGGAGAATTTCCCTCACTGTCCTTCCCTGTCCCTAGAAACAAGGATTAGCACAGTAAAACACACTGACACTCTCCCTACCTATAGTTTTCTGTCCCTAGAAAAAATGTTTTTTTAAAGATGGTTGATGATCAATGCTTTAGCACACTATAGCACAAGGAGAATTTCCCTCACTGTCCTTCCCTGTCCCTAGAAACAAGGATTAGCACAGTAAAACACACTGACACTCTCCCTACCTATAGTTTTCTGTCCCTAGAAAAAATGATTTTTTAAAGATGGTTGATGATCAATGCTTTAGCACACTATAGCACAAGGAGAATTTCCCTCACTGTCCTTCCCTGTCCCTAGAAACAAGGATTCGCACAGTAAAACACACTGACACTCTCCCTACCTATCCTTCTCTTTCCCTAAACTAAAGGAATCCAGGTTAAGCAAGAAAAAAAATGTCACTGTCCCTGCCTATGCTTCTCTTTCCCTGCTCCGGAACACACTACACTAGGCCGCCGTGCTGGCGGCCTTTTATAGTGTGGGGCGTGTACTAAACACCCTCAGCAATAATTAGCCACAGGCATCCTGCCTGTGGCCAATCATTGCTCTCCTCGCTGCCGGCGCTGTGATTGGCCAAGCATGCGGGGTCACAGTGCATGCTTGGCCAATCACAGCGCCTGGATGACACTGCGATGGCGTAGTGCATTGTGGGCCGTTCGCGTCACTCGAATTAGGCGCGAACGGCCCAAATCGTTCGATCTTCTTCGAACGATCGAACAGCCGATGTTCGAGTCGAACGTATGTTCGACTCAAACACCGAGCTCATCCCTATCCAGGGATATGAATGAAATGAAATAGACAGGGATCCTAAGACTAGGCTACAGACAGCTAAGAGGGAGATATAGTGCAGGCTGGATTACAGCGTGAAGTGGGGGAAGTTGGGCTGTGGATGGGAGAAGTATCCCCGGCAGGGAAAGGGTGCAACTGTGCAGGAGTAACTGATAACAGGGAAGAGGAGATATGTATTAGGATCAGAGAGGAGATGCTGTCGGGGGAGGAGAGCTGGGCGACTTAAATTACTGATTACAGGGAGAGGAGTAGTGGAGCTGTCAGGAAGGAGTGGAGAAAAGCAGACGAGCCGGACTGAGAGGAGAGTTTGCAGGCAGGGGAAAGTGTGTAGGTGCAGGGGGAGCAGAAAGATCACCTACCTGTCAGATGTCAGAGACGCCTTCCACGTACCTTTTTGGTGGATGGCTACTATGGTCCCTCACAGTCACCGCTGGCTGCAGCCCCGCCTTTTGCCCTCAACACTTACTGTGGGGGTGAGGCAGACAGGCATCCCTTCCATATCACTCCGCCAGAGACAGACAGGCTGGGGGCCGGAACTTTAAACAAACTGTCGGTAAATGCGGCTTAGCTGCCTCCGCCCCTACAAAAGAGTCCCGCTCTGCTACTGCCTCCTGGGGCCCCACTGATAGAAGGATGGGGCCCCAGCAAATGTTATTTAATGATTGGTAAATCTATAAGCTGCTAGCAAGCTTTGAAAACTGCCTGCACTCTACAAGAGTGAGTGGCAGTGGAGGCAATGCGGGAAACAGCTCAGCTGAGCGGGTGGAGTTCCCCTTAAAATCCATACCAGACCTGAAGGGTCTATAAATAGATATTTGGGGGGAACCCCCACGTAATTTTTTTTTTTATTTGACGCAGGGTTCCCCTTAATATCCATACCAGATCTGAAAGGCCTGGTAAGCATTATTAAAATCACTGCTCCCGGAAAAACTGCCGTTTTTAAAACTTTGTTTTGCATTGATACATGTCCCCTGGTGCAGGACCCGGGTTCTCAAACACTTTTTATGACAATAACTTGCATATAAGCCTTTAAAATTATCACTTTAGATTTCTCCCATATACATTTTTTCATGGTGTTCCGCGGCTTTTCGAATTTGCTGCGAACACCCCAAATTGTTTGCTGTTCGGCGAACGTGCGAACAGGCAATGTTCGAGTCCAACATGAGTTCGACTCGAACTCGAAGCTCATCCCTAATGACCACTGCTCTATGGCAATGGCAAAAAGCCGGCGGAAACAATGGACACCCCTGCTTAGTAGGGATGGGTGAACGGTGCGGCCCGAGCATAAGTTTGGGCCGAACTTTCGTTGTTCGGTCGTTTGGGAAACAGCCAAACTTTTGGGTCGTTCTACCGTTTGTTCGGCCCCCCCGAACCGACCACAATGCATTGTGGCGCTGAACAGTGCATTGCAAGCCCTGATTGGCTGAAGCAGTGAAAGCTTCAGCCAATCAGGGCACAGAGCACTGTCAGTGTCATGATTGGACACTGTCATCATGACTTTATCCAATCATGGCTCATTCCTGCCCCACAGTATAAAAGTATTCTTTCAATGGCAGCCATTTTCAGTGTGATTTTGATGTGGAGAGAGATAGTACAGGGCTCTGTTCAGTGCTATTAGTTAGTTAGTGTGCTATACTGTGCTATTTTGCTTCAATTGTCAGTGTAGAATATTAGTTTAGTGTCAGTCTAGGGATAGTGTGAGTGTAGTGAGGAGGACCATCATTCAGCTTTGCATAGTGTGCAGCTAGAGTAGGGACAGCTCAGATAGTTTCTCTGTAGTGTAGTGAGACCGTGGCATTTATACATACATTGTTGTAGAGTAGGGACTGCTCAGATAGTTTCACTGTAGTGTAGTGAGACCGTGTCATTCATACATACATTAGTGTAGAGTAGGGACAGCTCAGATAGTTTCAGTGTAGTGTAGTGAGACCGTAGGGACAGTTCAGATAGCGTCAGTGTAGTGATGGTTGAACACCGTCTATTTGATTGCGTTACTGCCAGTTTAACGCCATATCGTTTTGCGTGCATTACTGGCAGTTTAACGCCATATCGTTTTGCGTGCGTTACTGCCAGTTTAACGCCATATAGTTTTGCGTGCGTTACTGCCAGTTTAATGCCATATCGTTTTGCGTGCATTACTGGCAGTTTAACGCCATATCGTTTTGCGTGCGTTACTGCCAGTTTAATGCCATATAGTTTTGCGTGCGTTACTGCCAGTTTAATGCCATATAGTTTTGCGTGCGTTACTGCCAGTTTAACGCCATATAGTTTTGCATGCATTACTGCCAGTTTAACACAATATAGTTCTGTGTGCGTTACTACAAGTTTAACGCCATATAGTTTTGTGCGTTACTTCCAGTTTAACACCATATTGTTTTGCGTGAGTTACTGCCAGTTTAACGCCATATAGTTTTGCGTGTTACTGCCAGTTTAACGCTATTTACTTCTGTGTGCGTTACTGACAGTTTAACGCCATATCGTTCTGCGTGCATTACTGCCAGTTTAACACCATATAGTTCTGTGTGCATTACTGCCAGTTTAACGCCATATAGTTCTGTGTGTGTTACTACAAGTTTAACGCCATATAGTTTTGTGCGTTACTGCCAGTTTAACGCCATTTACTTCTGTGTGCGTTACTGCCAGTTTAACGCCATATAGTTTTTGTGTTACTGTACGTTTGGCACATTATATTGCAGTATATTATATTGTATCCGTGGAGTGTGTCTGTGTAAATTAAAGGGCACCAAACACCTCTTTACATTGATAAAAGTGCATCTACGTACAGATTTCAACTTCTCCTTTACATTTGCTTATAAGCACTGTCCCCTCCCTCCCAATAATGTCTGGGAGGACAACAAGGAGAGGCAGACGTTCCCTTGGCACTGTAACGGGGCCAGCAACAAATGTGTCCACAGGCAAAGGTGGACGTGGTGGTCAGTCCTCAGGCAGGGCATCATTTCCTCTTTAGTGAGTTTGCCCGTGCTATCCAGCCACATCATGCAGAGGAGGTGGTGGACTGGCTTACTAAACCTTCATCATCCTCCTCATCCTCTGTCACACAAGCAGAGAAAAGTGTGCAGTACCCTGCAGTTGCCAGAGTGGATAAACCTGCCTCCTTGTCCACATGTATTCCTGCCATAGCCCTAACATCAGCCATTGAGGAGTCAGCTGAGTTATTTGACCACAGCGTCAGCCATTTGCGCCTTGATGATGGCCAGCCATTACTGGATTCAGATGCTGGTTCTGAGGTTGAGGATGACAGGAACATGAGCCTAGAGAGAGGGAGGAACACTGGTAGACAAATTGGCATTTATGTTCCCCAAGCCGCAGCGTATTGCCAAGTTGTCTCCAGTGGTAATGATGAACATGGAGGAGATGGAGATGATGATTATGATGATGATGAGGTCACTGATGCGACTTGGGTGCCAGATAGAGCAGAGGAGGAAACTGAAGGTGAGGCGGCACAACTCCAAGGAGGTCGACATCAAGAAATAGTAGAGAGCAGCCACCCTAGAAATAGTAGAGAGCAGCCATTCTGTAGCTGTTATCTCCCGGCCCACTCCCCACAGCTCAGCTGTCTGGGCCTGTTTCAGCACATCTGCAGCAGATCGCACTGTTTCTATCTGCAAACTGTGTCACAGGCACATCAAACGTGGCAAAAACACCAACCATTTGGTTAGCACATGCCTAACAAGGCATTTAATGTCCAACCACTCAGCCCGTTGGCAAGAGCCCCTAAAAGCCACACAAAAGGGGCACAAATATGTCCCTCCTCCTCCTCCTTACCCACTTCAGTTTGCCCCTGCGATACCCAGTCATTACCTTTCAGCAGCCTCCACTGACAGGGATGATGGTATAGCACAGGGTGTCCAATGTCCTAGCAGCTCATCTGCCAGCAGCACACCACCAGCTGTAGTCTGTAGCCGTAAAATTTCTCTGCCCCATCTTCTGCAGCGGAAAAAAAAATACAGTCCCTGCCACCCACATGCCCAGCGCCTGAATGCAAGCTTGTCAAAGCTGTTGGCTCTCCAACTTCTGCCTTTCAGCCTGGTGGATTCTGCCCCTTTCCGTGAATTCGCACAATGTGCTGTACCACAATGGCAGGTTCCCAATCGCTACTACTTTTCACGTAAGGCCGTTCCATCTCTCTACCATCACGTGGAAGGGAATGTTCTGGCATCGTTGGGCAAGGCAGTCAGCCGTAAAATCCACCTTATTGCTGACACGTGGTCCAGCAAGCATGGGCAGAGCCGATATATTTCGTTCACAGCACACTGGGCAACGCTGCTTGCAACTCGAAAGGATGCAAGACAGGGATCAGTACTGCAGCTTGTTGTGCCCCCATGTCTCCATACAGCTGGTGGTGATAATGCCTGACCTGTGAGCTCTACCCCCTCCTCCTCCTCCTCCCCCACCTCCATGCCCTCCTCTGCAGAATTGTCCTATGAACACCAGGTACCCCCTAAGCGTTCAAAGGGCTTTTCCCAAAGTCAGGCTAAAAAGGTGCCATGCAGTGCTTCAGCTGGTGTGTTTAGGGGACAGGAACCACACCGGAGCAGAGATTCTTGCAGCTCTGCAAGGACAGGCCCAGAGTTGGTTCACACCACGCCAGCTGGAGCCAGGAATGGCGGTGTCCGATAATGGCTCAAAACTCCTGTCTGCCTTTAGACAGGGAAAGTTGACACATGTGCCATGCCTGGCACATGTCCTCAATTTGGTGGTGCAGCATTTCCTAAGTACGTACCCAGGGTTGCAAGATGTACTAAAGCAGGCCAGAAGAGTCTGTAGCCATTTCAGGCGGTCATACACAGCCAGTGCTCGGTTGGCTGAAATTCAGCGGGAATTCCACCTGCCTGTAAACCGCCTGATTTGTGACATGCCCACCAGGTGGAACTCAACTTTGGGAATGCTGCAGCGGCTATACATGCAGCAGAGGGCCGTCAACGAGTACTTGTGTCAGTACGGCACGACGACAGGCTCAGGCCGCCTCTGCTTTTTTAACCACGCCAATGGCTAATCATTAAGGATGCATGCACTGTATTGTCACCATTTGAGGAGGCCACAAGGATGGTAAGCAGTGACAGTGCATGCATCAGTGACACAATCCCTGTTGTGTTCCTGCTGGAGCAGACTCTGTGTGGCATTATGGACAGGGCACTGGAGGCAGAGCAGCAGGAGGAAGAGGAGGACTTCCTTTCCTCTCAAGGCCCACTTTATCCAGACACCATCATTCCTATGTCACAGAATACACAGGAGGAGAGAGGGGAGGAGGATGAGGAGGAGGATTCTGGCACTTTCATAGGCTTTGAAGAAGAGGAAGACATGCGTCAATCTGTAAGGCCCCTTTCAGACTGGGGCGGGAGGTGCGTCGGCGGTAAAGCGCCGCTATTTTTAGCGGCGATTTACCGTTGGATTTGCGGCGCTATTCGGCTGCTAGCGGGGCGGTTTTCCCCCCCGGTAGTGGCCGAGAAAGGGTTAAAAACCACCGCAAAGCGCCTCTGCAGAGGCGCTTTGCCAGCGGTATAGGTGTGGTGCCCCATTGATTTCAATGGGCAGGAGCGGTATACACACCGCTCCTTCACTGCTTCAAAGATGCTGCTAGCAGGACTTTTTTTACCGTCCTGCTAGCACACTGTTCAAGTGTGAAAGCCCTCGGGGCTTTCACACTGGAGACACAGTAACGGTTGTTTCAGGTCGGTTTGCAGGCGCTGTTTTTAGCGCAATAGCGCCTGCAAAACGACCCAGTGTGAAAGACGTCTAAGCGATGGCTTTCCAACCCCAGGACCCTTGGGAGTAGTACGTGGTTGGGAGGAGGAAGTTCCAGATGCTGTCATCCTGAGTGACCCTGAGGAGTCTGCTTCTCAAGCCTCTGCAAATTTGAGGCGCATGGGCAACCTCATGCTTCAAAGCCTGCAAAAGGACCCAAGAATACGTGGCATAAAGGAGAAGGATGATTACTGGTTGGCAACCCTCCTTGACCACCGTTATAAGGGGAAGGTCTCTGAACTCATACCGTCCCCACAGAGAGTGCAGAGGATAAAATCTCTTGAGGACACATAAAAGAGGATTTTATTGAAGGTTTTTCCTGACACTATTAGGTTACAGTGTGGTGGAAAACATCATTTTGAGTCTTCCGTTGGTCAAGAAAGGAGCATTGGAGAAGGCATCTGGTATTGGTTTCATGGGCACAATTAACACCCAAAGACCAATTTTTCTGCACCTGTCTGACAGGTGCATATCATTGCAATTTTTTACAGCAAGGCAAATTCTTGCTTACATCAAGAGTACCTCAATAGGATTACGGTGGGAAGGCACCACCGACACCCAAAGACCAATTTTTCTGCACCTGCCTGACAGGTGCATATCATTATTATTTTCTAAATAGTGCAGCGCTGTGTCTTATTGAACAATGTGCATACAAAATTTATATTAAACATTTCATGATCAAAAGTTTGAAAAAATGAAAATATAAAAAAATAATGAAAAAAACAGTTCATCTGTGTCAATGCTTCCAACGCAATCACCGCTGTGTGTGTTCGTCCTCAAAAGGACCAATATCCAGTGCACACCTCCACCAGCTAAAGTGCCTGCTCACCTCAAAGATGAGTGTAATCACTCCTCGTGTCCACCACAATCGATCCACTTTACTCTCCAATGGTAATCCTACAGTCCCCAGACTTTGCCTCTGTGTGGGTAATCAGCGTTTGAGTTGCCGACAGACAAAACCTTCCTTCACTTGCTCATTAGTGCTCAATCTCGCTTTTACTTCCATAAGTTAAAGAAATGAAACAACAAACACAGGTGCCATAGTGTACTCTGTCTGTATGTTTATTAAAAGCCCCCAAAAATCCACTTACAAAAGATAAAAACGTTAAAACAGCATGTATCAAATTATCAGTTCATTCACTGCAGATCTACGCTCACGATGCTTCACAGATTCGGCTCCGCCCCTCTAAACACATGTCGGCCTCTCATTGGCCTTTATCAGTAGATCTGTGGGCCGATTCCCTAGACACTCTTATATACCATATTGTTGCCTAAGCAACCCTCCAGGCGTCATCACGGCCGTTCGCGGTGTATGAGGATACTCCAACTTCCTGTGTACAACGGAGCTCACATTCATTGAGCTGGAAAGTGTGTCACCCAGATAACTAAGCAGATCTATATATCTGCAGGGTGATCTACCTCAATCACACCGCTGACCTCCGTGGTGATGTCCCGTACCAATCTAATGTCAAAATTTCATTACATAATACATCGCTATATGTGAACAGTGTGTCAATTTCATTAATACTAATCCTAATATATAAACATAAATTCATAAAATATTTCATACTATCAAATTCTTCAGGGACCGACTAATTATTCCTAAATGGCTACCAACTAGCTATCAGGGGCTTCATAGCTGGTAATCCAGGACTGATTCATTTTTATAAAAGTCAAATGGTCCACGGAATCTGAGGACAGACACGTTCTATGATCAGTAATGAAACCTCCTGCAGCACTGAATGCCTGTTCTGAAAGCACACTGGATGCAGGGCAGCCCAACAACTCAATAGCATACTTTACATTGCTGGAATTTTTTTTTTTTATTAAAGGACTTGTCCCAAGCTGTCTCTTGTCTTTAACATTTTTGACACTTTTTTTGGTGAAATGGTAGGGGTACAATGTACCCGTTACCAATTCACATGGGGGGCGGGATCTGGGGGTCCCCTTGTTAAAGGGGCTTCCAGATTCCGATAAGCCCCCCGACCGCAGACCCCCACAACCACTGGGCAAGGGTTGTGGGGAGGATGGGGACAAGGTGCTTTGGGGGTCACAGACCCCCAAAGTTTCCTCCCCATGTTGAGGGCATGTGGCCTGGTACGGTTCAGGAGGGGGGCGCATCCCCATTTTTTCTTCGGCCTGCCAGGTTGCCTGCTCGGATAAGGGTCTGGTATGAATTTTTGAGGGGACCCCTACGCCATTTTTTTTTATTTTGGCGCAGGGCTCTCCTGAAAATTCATTCCAGACCTGAAGGGTCTGGTATGGATTTTCAGGGGGACCCCTACGCCATTTTTTTTTTAAAAATTGGCGCAGGGTTCCCTTTGATATTCATACCAGACCTGAAGGGCCTGGTATGGAATTTGGGGGGACCCCCCACGCAATTTTTTTTTACATTTTGGTTCGAGGTTCCCCTTAATATTCATACCAGACCCAAAGGGCCTGGTAATGGACTGGGGGGGACCCATGCTGTTTTTTTCAATGACTTTTTTCTGTATTGCCGAGACCCGACAATTCATTACAACCGCGAGTAGTTTTAAATTACTTTTTTTCCTTTAGAAATGTAATTTTGCAGCGGGACTGTTCTAAACACGGGGAAAATGTGCCACTTTACAGGCATACTATAGACACCTCCAGGTACGAAATTTAAAGCAATATTTCACTTTTATTGTTTCACTTTAAGCATTATTAAAATCACTGCTCCCAAAAAAACAGCTGTTTTTAAAAAAAAATATTGCATTGATACATGTCCCCTGGGGCAGGACCCATGTCCCCAAACACTTTTTATGACAATACCATGCATATAAGCCTTTAAAATTAGCACTTTTGATTTCTCCCATGAACTTTTAAAGGGCGTTCCGTGGCTTTTGAGTTTGCCGCGAACACCGCAAATTGATCGTTATTCGGCGAACAGGCGAACACCCGATGTGCGAGTTGAACTTATGTTCGACTCGAACATCGGGCTCATCCCTAGTCCTGGGCAACAATTCCAGGTTAGGTTCCTACGGCAATGCATTTCAGGTGATTCCTCCTCTCTCAAGTCAAGTGTGTGAACAAAAAGGCTGATTTAAGTGCCAATTAAATTTCACAGGAATGTGGTAGTACTTTACATTGAAGGTTCTGGGTACAGAATAATACAAAGACTAAAGTACCATTTGAAAAAAGTTTAAAATGTGTAAAAACATTCTTATCAATCCATAAACAATTAACATCCTAATAGTAAGCTGTCCATTATAACCTATATACCGTATATGAACAAGGGGTGTGCTAAAGGCCTAACAAGAACACCCACTCAGCGCCAGATCAATCCAACAGAACCTTAAGCAGCATGTACACTGTGTATGAGTAATAAAATATCTTTCATAAAATATTTTAAAATACTAAGCAGCTGTTTAAAAGATAAAATATAAAAGATATGTGGTAAAACAATAAAACAGTTCTATAATCTGAATCATTCGTTTACACAAAACAGCGCTAAAAATTTAATAATAGACTTGTGGTGAGCACCACTGAAATAAAGTCCAGAACGTAACTGGCTACATCACCCTACTACGTTCTGGACTTTATTTCAGTGGTGCTCACCACGAGTCTCTTATTATTTTAATTTTTAGCGCTGTTTTGTGTAAACGAATGATCCAGATTATAGAACTGTTTTATTGTTTTACCACATATCTTTTATATACTGTATATACTTGAGTATAAGCCGAGTTTTTCAGCAAATTTTTTTGTGCTGAAAATGCCCCCCTTGGCTTATACTCGAGTCACCTTTTTGCGCCTGATCTCCTGGAATTTGGGGACCCGGTACCGGCCGGTACAAATGTAGCCCCATTTCTCCTCTATAAGGGTGCAAAGTTTTTTGTCTGGGAAACCTACGGCCCGGGGAGCACCGATTTTTCAAAGCCGGGCACCCCTTCCATAGACTCCTATGTTAAACGGCAGTCTAGTCATGGACACAGTGAGGCATGGGCACAGTGAGGCATGGGCACAGTGAGTCACGCAGATGGACACAGTGAGGCAAAGTGAGGCCCGCAGATGGACACCCTAGGCTTATACTCGAGTCAATACGTTTTCCCAGTTTTTTGTGGTAAAATGAGGTGCCTCGGCTTATATTCGGGTCGGCTTATACTCGAGTATATACGGTACTATGTATTTGGTCTCCTAGGCTGTTAAAAACATGCTTAATATCATACACTTTATTATCTTGTAATGGAAATTCGTAAAAAATTGAGAAAAAACAGTTGATAGGCTAACTTACCATAAATAGAGATATTGTCAACATTTACTAACTTAACCAATGAATAGATGGTGAAACGTAATTAAAACAACTAATAGAAAAAAGCATATAAACAAGCATATTGATGCATATGACAATGCAATTATTCTCTCTCTAGGGACACATATAAATGCAGAAAGAATTACTAGGTGGCCTAGTTAGTCCCTCTACCCATCTCCACACAACACTTATGTAAACCAAGGGGTACAAATTTTACATCATACAAATTCATGCACTGAGTACATATGACTGATTCTTGAACATATATATACTCAAAATTATTTGGCAATGAGATATTGTTATGCTAAAAACCTTCACAAAACTTTACTGTAGATCTTAATTTTCAAAAGTACCTGATATTGTCTCTTGTTAATCTATTGTCTGATATATGATCTACTGTATATACCGTATAACTATAGAGGTTATAGTGAGAAGGGACTATTTTTTAAGATTAAAAAAGCTTTCCAACCAAATCAGTTTTTAGGGAAATATGCATGAAATAGAAGTAAACTTAACAAAAAAAAAAAAAAAAAAAAGGGGAATAGGACAAATTAACATTGAATGCCAATTGGCATGTTATTCATTGTAAACCATTTAAAGATGCCTGCTATGCTAGCTAGGGATAAAATTCAGGTTTATCGCTACTACAATATTGCCAGTGCCCAGCTATTACAGGAGGTAGCAGTGAGGCACAGCGATATGGCTCATGCCCCCTAGAAGCATTAGAAGCTGAGGCCAAGATGGATTTACTTGTACGTTAACAAAGGCTTCTTGAGTTCTGTGAATTGCAGTGCTGGGGTACACTTTTTTTATATGTCCTGCTTGTGTGTACACACAAAAGTCCTTTTAAAGGAGAAGTATGACCAAAGCCAAAGTATTTTAAGCTGGTTGGTCACCAGAGGCGTAACTAGAAACTTCAGGGCCCCGGTGCAAGAAATCATGAAGGCCCCCCCGAAAAGCATGATTTTGATACTTTATTTTTTTTACACTGTACAACAAAGTAAAACATTTATTGGTCATTGGAGGAGAGCACACAGAGTTACCAGCCTAACTAGAGTACTGACCATGCTGTGCGCTCCTGCCTAGTGTGGTAAGTTTTTAATACATTGGTTGCTGATCCTATGAAGCAATGATAGGATCAATTAAATCTGACCTGGGGAATGGGATCAGTAACAGTGCTGGTGGGGAGGAGGGATGGGATCAGTGGAAGTGCTGGTGTTGAGGGGGGTGGCAGCGGTTGTACTTGAGGGGGGGGTGGCTGCGGTGGCAGTGCCATCCTCTCCCACCACCACCTGTGCCTCTTACTGATCCCATCCCCCCACCACTGATCTCATCCCTATCCCCCCCATCACCTCTGTTGTAGAAGTAATGGGGGGGGATAGGGATGAGATTAGTGGTGGGGGGATGGGATCAGTAAGAGGCACAGGTGGTGGTGGGAGAGGATGGCACCACCACTGCCACCACCCTCAAGTACCACCGCTACCACCCCCCTTTAAGTACCACTGCTGCCACCCCCCCTCAAGTATCACCGCTACCACCCCCCTCAACAGAGGCGGCTCTAGGCTTTCTGAGGCCTTAGGCATATCTTAGACATGAGGCCCCGTTCACTCCCATAATGGGGACAATAATTCAAGCGATAGAAATTAACTGTATAAATTGCATATATTAGGAGCCTTAAATTCTATGACGGACAGGAACAGCAGGTAGTACCTCACCCTGGGGCTAAGGGTGCCCAGGGTGGAACAGGAACCACACACGCACCCCCGGAAGTAGGACCCCCGGAGATACAAGAGCAACCCTGCCATCAGGCTTAAGGTGCCCGGGGCAGGCCGGAACAAGAACCCCGAACAGGCGGCATCTGCCCCTTTTATATCCTCTTCCAACATGCACAGCAGGTAAACCCCACCCCACTGCACAGTTGCCGAGAGGGGACACACAAGGCACAGCACTGTTTCAGTGGTTCAACCCTGGCCTACCATGGTAGTGCCACCTGTAGGCCACAGGGAACTGTACACTGATACTCCTCCTGTGGATAAAATGGTTGCAAGACCCCTGACAAATTAGGGTGTTTGAGTAAATTACCACTCAAACACTTCCCCTAAATTTAGCACCCCGCTACATCAGAGTGCACAGCATTCCACTTTACATCAGGGACCACAGAGTTCCAGCTTGCATTTAAAATGGGAACTGTAATGTGAGGGGACTCACTTTCCACAGAGTGAATGCACTAAGGTGGGGGGGTTACTGATATAAGGGGGAACCTTTATATCATTGCCCTCCTTAACTTACTGTATTCGCTCCCCCCTTACATCAGTGCCCCCCCCCTCAGACTGGCCTTGCGGACATGATATAAGAGTGTTACAGATGGCTGGAACCTCAATGGCTTTACCCCAGTGTGTGCCGGCCTGCTCACCCCACCATCCTGGGGACACCCAGGGCCATATTTAATATTCATTGGACCCTGGGCAAACATTTTCCTGGGCTCCCACACCCCTAGCAATATCGCTCTCCGCCCCAATATCCCAAAAAACAAACAAGGACATAGACTTATCTAAAAAAAAAAAAAAAAAATACTTTAATAATGTATACATAAAGATTTGGTTCACACTCACTGATTGCTCCAAGCTTACTGATTGGTTGCTAGAGGTTACTGCACAATATTACCACTCAATGATTGGTGCTAGAGGTTACTGCACATCTCTACCTCTCACCAATTGGTTGCTAGAGGTTACTGTACATCATTACTGCCTACCCATTGGTTGCTGGAGGTTACTGCACATCATTACCACTCATTGATTGGTTCCTAGAGGTTACTGCACATTGATTGGTTGCTAGAGGTTACTGCACATTATTACCTCTCACTGGGTAGCAGGGCAGTATTGTGGTCTGTGATGCAACTGTTGGGGTACAGTTGGTTGGATGACAGGATGCAGTTTGGGATGATGGTGGCAGCATTGTGGTGAGAGGCTGAGATCATATCTCTCCCATAATGATAGGAGGTAGGGTGATAGAATGCCAGAGGTGGGGTACAGGAGGGATGAGGATGATAATGACAGGAGGCAGCGTACAGGGGGATGATGACAGATAATGGGGTGGTAGGATGCCAGAGGTGGAGTACAGGGGGATAATGACAGGTAATGGGGTGGTAGGATGCCAGAGGTGGGGTACAGGGGGATGATGACAGGTAATGGGGTGGTAGGGTGCCAGAGGTGGGGTACAGGGGGATGATGACAGGTAATGGGGTGGTAGGATGCCAGAGGTGGGGTACAGGGGGATGATGATGACAGGGGGTTGGGTGGTAGAATGCCAGAGGTGGGTTATAAGGAAATGATGACAGGGGGTGGGGTGGTAGGATGCCAGAGGTGGGGTTCAGGGGCATGATGATGACAGGAAGTGGGGTGGTAGGATGCCAAAGGTGGGGTAAAGAGGGATGATGGGGATGTTGATGACAATGGGTGGGGTAGTAGAATGTCAGGAAGCTGTTACAGGGGGGATGATGGGGGTAGGATGGTTGGATGCTAGAGGTGGGGTACAGGGGGGGTGATGGGAATGTTGATGACAGGGGGAGGGTGGTAGGATGTGAGAGGTGGGGTATGGGGATGATGATGATAGTGGGTGGGGTGGTAGGAAGCTGGCAGTGGGGTACAGGGGGGGGGGTGAAGATGACAGGGGGTGGGGTGGTCGGACACCAGGGGTGATGAGGATGGAGATAATGATGACAGGATGTAGGTTGGTAGGAAGCTGTCAGTGGGGTAAAGGGGGATGAAGTAAAAGATGATGATAACAGGGGGTGGTGGATGCTAAAGGTTTAGTACAGGGGGATGATAGGCATGTTGATGACAGGAGGCAGAGTGGTAGGATGTCAGAGGTGGGGTATGCGGGGGATGAAGATGACAGAGGGTGGGTGGAAGGAGCTGGCAGAGAGGTCCAGGGGGATGAAGATGACAGGGGGTGGGCGGAAGGAGCTGGCAGAGCGGTGTGGGGGAATGAAGATGACGGGGGGTGGGCGGAAGGAGCAGACAGATCGGCGCAGGGGGATGAAGATGATAGGGGGTGGGCGGAAGGAGCAGACAAATCGGTGTGGGGGGATGGAGATGACAGGGGTGGGTGGAAGGAGCAGACAGAGCAGTGCGGGGGGGATGAAGAGGACAGGGGGTGGGCGGAAGGAACTGGCAGAGCGGTGCGACCGTGCGAGGGGGATGAAGATGACAGGGGGTGGGTGGAAGGAGCTGGCAGAGCAGTGCGAGGGGGATGAAGATGACAGGGGGTGGGCGGAAGGAGCTGGCAGAGCGGTGCGACCGTGCGAGGGGGATGAAGATGACAGAGGGTGGGTGGAAGGAGCTGGCAGAGCGGTGCGAGGGGGATGAAGATGACAGGGGGTGGGCGGAAGGAGCTGGCAGAGCAGTGCGAGGGGGATGAAGATGACAGGGGGTGGGTGGAAGGAGCTGGCAGAGCAGTGCGAGGGGGATGAAGATGACAGGGGGTGGGCGGAAGGAGCTGGCAGAGCGGTGCGACCGTGCGAGGGGGATGAAGATGACAGGGTGTGGGTGGAAGGAGCTGGCAGTGCGGTGCGAGGGGGATGAAGATGAAAGGGGGTGGGTGGAAGGAGCTGGCAGAGCAGTGCGAGGGGGATGAAGATGACAGGGGGTGGGTGGAAGGAGCTGGCAGAGCAGTGCGAGGGGGATGAAGATGACAGGGGGTGGGTGGAAGGAGCTGGCAGAGCGGTGCGAGGGGGATGAAGATGACAGGGGTGAGTGGAAGGAGCAGACAGAGCAGTGCGAGGGGGGATGAAGATGACAGGGGGTGGGTGGAAGGAGCTGGCAGAGCGGTGCGACCGTGCGAGGGGGATGAAGATGACAGGGGGTGGGTGGAAGGAGCTGGCAGAGCGGTGCGAGGGGGATGAAGATGACAGGGGGTGGGTGGAAGGAGCTGGCAGAGCAGTGCGAGGGGGATGAAGATGACAGGGGGTGGGTGGAAGGAGCTGGCAGAGCAGTGCGAGGGGGATGAAGATGACAGGGGGTGGGTGGAAGGAGCTGGCAGAGCGGTGCGAGGGGGATGAAGATGACAGGGGGTGGGGTATTAGGATGCCAGGCACAGGGGATTATGATGAGGATAGAGAAGATGACAGGGGGTAAGTTGGCACGAAGCTGACAGTGGGAAATGAGATGACAGGAACAGGGGGATGGGTGTCAGTAGGTGGCATCATTTGCCGGATCATGGCATACAGCACATCACTCAGGGCTGTGAGGTCACGTGAGGCTGACACCAGTGATTATTGGGGTGCCCTCGGTCAGGACGAAGGTGACATCACGGGATGCTGGCAGCTTGTGTGTTATGCAGTACCTTGAGGCTGGGGAAGACTGTCTGCTCGATGACGCGCCAGCTCTGGTAGGTCTTCTATTACAGGCCGTCCATCCCAGAGAGTAGAGCAGAGAGCTGGTCAGCCGATGCATGGCAGGAGATTCGCAGAGCCCGGCAGAAGGGGAGGAGCCGGGGAGGGGAGTACATGGCGCCACCCACCGACCCTGGGATCTCGGGCTGTGCTCAGTCCGTCCGCCGCTGGCCGGGACACCTGTGACAATCAGGTGGGCGGTGGTCGGGCTGCTCTCACGGACGGGTGGCGGGCCCCTGGGACTTGGCAGAATTACAGGGCCCAGTCGCAACTGCAACTGTTGCGACCCTAAAAATTCCGCCACTGTTGGTCACAGTGATTACATTGTACCCCAATCTATGATCTATGATTGTTGTGTTCCTCAGACACAGCAGATCATGCCATTGTGTAGCCCTAGAAGCATGAGGCACATGTGTGGGAGGATGTATGTCCACCTTGATAGGGAAAACACCTGTCCAGCCATCTATATGTAAAGACTGATTGGGAAGTGGTTAAGCACATGCTGGAACACCCTCAGCCAGTGATGGTGGGTAGAAATATGTTAATGTGGGACCAGTCAGGCCATGTACTGTAGGAAGGGGGCTAATTTCACCAGTTATTCACCATATTTGAATCAGTAGGGTCTATTCTCACATATAACCCCAGCCCTCACAGCCTATCCTCATGCCATAATCACATATGAAAAAATAATACTGGAGGAAGGGTACAATTAGAAGGAGGATGGAGTAAAGGTGGTGTACTTGGGGCAAGGGGATTGTTTTCAACATAATTTGGTTAGAAATTCTACCCATATAACCTCTGCTCTCCAGAGCCATAATCACATAGGGGGGGATGGGAGAGGTGGAGGAGGAAGAAGTAGAGGTAGAATAGGAGAAGGCTGTGGAGGAGGGAGAAGGGGCAGGAGGTTGCATTTGCAAGCCTTGGCAGCTATTACCTCCACGTGTCAGCACAGCACCTCTACATCACCTTTAAGGTTTGTCTATCTTTTTCTTTATTTTTCCAGGACAGTCCTGATTTGGATAAAGGTGAGTAGCCTATAGGTTAAGGATTATACACTTAGGTCACTAGTCATTAGGGATGAGCCGAACACCCCCGGGTTCGGTTCGCACCAGAACCTTCGAACGGACCGAAAGTTCGCGCGAATTTTCGAACCCTATTCGTTATAATGGACGCGAACGTTCGAAATCAAAATTGCTAATTACAACGGCCAATATGCATGTTAATGTCATAAAACAGGTTTGGGGACCCGGGTCCTGCCCCAGGGGACATATATCAATGCAAAAAGAAATTTTAAAAACTAAAGTTTTTTCGGGAGCAGTCATTTTAATGATGCATAATGTGAAAAAAAAAAAAGTGAAATTTTCCTTTAAATATGGTACCTGGGGGGTGTCTAAAGTATGCCTGTGAAGTGGCATGTGTTTCCCGTGTTTAGAACTGTCCTTGCACAAAATGACATTTGTAAAGGAAAAAAAGAAGCCATTTAAAACCACTTGCGGCTTTAATGTCATGTCTTGTCCTGGCCGCCATATGGCTGAAAATCCTTGAGAAAAATGGCATGGCTACCCCATCACCCCCTCCCCCCCCCACCCCAGCCCCTTTGGGTCTTGTATGGATACTAAGGGGGACCCCGCACCCAAAATAAAACCCTATACCTACAACCCTATATACTCTGAACAGCAGTATATAGGTGGTGCAAACAAGACATGGACTGTAGGTTTGTTCTTAAGTAGAATCTGAACAGGTACATTATGAAGTGTAGCTACATCCCAAAAAAATCAATTTTTAAGCTTTTTGGAGAACATAGGGAGGGGTTATCACCCCTGTAACATTTGCTGTCTTTGCACATCTGTTCAGAACATGTCACCTCACTTTCCGTCCCAATGACAAATGTTTTTGGAAAAGTGGGGTTTTAATTGAAACAAGGATTGGTGATAAAGCATCAGTAGAGAGGAGATACCTTTTTCCCAAATTAAATCTAACAGGATAGAATTTTCCTTCCTAGGGGTAGATTTCCTCTCACTTCCTGTTTTCTCTTGCCGTTTGCAAGTAGGAGTCGTTTGTAAGTTGGATGTTTGAAAGTAGGGGCCTGCCGTATATACTCTGCAGAAATTTGCCCTATTAGATGTTGGTGTAGCCACAAGACTGGTGGGCACAGGAATGGGCCCTGCTGTGAGTTAATAGATCAAGATTTGTACTTGCATGCACCTGTTGAACCGGGCAGAAAAATTGGGCCTTTGGTGGTGGTGGTGGTGGTGGTGGACGGTGTTGCCACAAGACTGTAAGCCCTCACAGTTACTCTTGGTGGGTGCAGGAATGGGCCCTGCTGTGAGTTATTAGATCAAGATTTGTAATTGCATGCACCTGTTGAACAGGGCAGAAAAATTGGGCCTTTGGTGGTGGTGGTGGTGGTGGTGGACGGTGTTGCCACAAGACTGTAGGCCCTCATAGTTACTCTTGGTGGGCGCAGGAATGGGCCCTGCTGTGAACTATTAGATCAAGATTTGTAATTACACGCCCCTGTTAAACAGGGGCTGAAAAATTGTGCCTTAGGCATTGGTGCTGGTGCCACAACACTGCAACCCCTCACAGATACTGTACTTGGAGCACAGCAGTCACACCTGTTGCGAAGCATCTTTTTAAAAAATTGTAATTACACGCCCCTGTTATACAGGGGATGAAAAATTGTGCCTTAGGCACTGGTGCTGGTGCCACAACACTGCAACCCCTCACAGATACTGTACTCTGAGCACAGCAGTCACACCTGTTGCGAAGCATCTTTTTAAAAAATTGTAATTACACGCCCCTGTTATACAGGGGCTGAAAAATTGTGCCTTAGGCACTGGTGTGGTGGCATGGATCATTGAGGAGGAGGAAGAGGATAGTCAGTGAACATAACAGGACAGTCACTCAGCATCAGCATAGGCAGTCTTGAAGGGATGTGACATTATAAATTATTCCGTTATATCCGCTTCAGGTGTCTGGTAGCTGGTGGTGATCCAAGACTGATTCATTTTTATGAAGGTCAGTCGATCAACCGAGTCGGTGGACAGGCGCACCCTATGATCGGTGACAAATCCTCCAGCAGCACTGAATGTGCGTTCGGAAAGAACGCTGGATGCAGGACAGGCCAGTAGCTCAATTGCATACTGTGCAAGCTCTGGCCAGTGATCCATCCTCAGGACCCAGTAAGCCAGAGGATTTTCGGTGGGAAAGGTGTCCAAGTCTGACCTTGCCCCTAGGTATTCCTGCACCATGTATATCAGACGCTGGCGATGGTTGCTGGAACCGATCATACCTTGGGGCTGCGGACTAAAAAATTGTCTGAACGCATCGGTCAGACGTCCACCTTCCCCACCGCTCCTTCTGCTACTGACCGAAGCCTCAGCAACTCGTCGTCCAGGACCAGGAGTTTGTAACCTCCCAGTTTCTGGGAACGCGTTGCACAGACCTTTCTGCAAGGCCTCCCTGAGATGTCTCATCCTCTGCTCCCTCTGCGACGGCAAGATAAGGTCCGCAACCTTACCCTTGTACCGTGGATCAAGGAGAGTGGCCAGCCAGTAATGGTCACTCTCCTTGATCCGAAGAACACGAGGATCCTTCCGCAGGCTTTGCAGGATCAGGGAGGCCATGCAGCGTAGGTTAGCTGAGGCATTCGGTCCGGAGTCTTCTGGGTCACTGAGGATGACATGATCGCCAGCCACCTCCTCCCAGCCACGTACAAGTCCACTGGTTTGTTGGGACTGTACATCATCCCTAAAAGACTGCTGCTGCTGATGCTGAGTGCCAGGCTCCACCTCCATGCTCACACAATCCTCCTCCTCCTCCTCCTCCTCTTCCTGTGTGATGGGTGGGACAGAAGGAACATTGTCTGGATAAAGGGGGCCTTGAGAGACAAGGAAGTCCTCCTCTTCCTGCCTCTGTTCTGCCTCAAGTGCCCTGTCCATTATCCCACGCAGCGTATGCTCCAACAGGTGGACAAGAGGTACAGTGTCACTGATGCATGCACTGTCACTGCTCACCATCCTCGTGGCCTCCTCAAATGGTGAGAGGACAGTGCATGCATCCCTGATCATGCTCCACTGGCGTGGGGGAAAAAAGCCAAGCTCCCCTGACCCTGTCCTGGTGCCGTAGTCGCAAAGGTACTCATTGATGGCCCTCTGCTGCGTGTGCAGTCGCTGCAGCATGGCCAACGTTGAGTTCCACCTGGTGGGCATGTCACATATTAGGCGGTTCTTGGGCAGGTTCAGCTCCTTTTGCAGCTCAGTCAGCCGAGCACTGGCATTATAAGATCGGCGGAAATGCACACAGACTTTCCTGGCCTGCCTCAGGACATCCTGTAAGCCTGGGAACCTGCCCAAGAACCGCTGCACCACCAGGTTGAGGACGTGAGCCATACAGGGCACATGGGTGAGCTGCCCCTGTCGCAGGGCGGAGAGGAGGTTGGTGCCATTATCAGAAACGACCATTCCTGGCTTAAGCTGGCGTGGCGTCAACCACCTCTCGGCCTGCCCCTGCAGAGCTGCCAGAACCTCTGGCCCAGTGTGGCTCCTGTCCCCCAAACACACCAGCGCAAGCACGGCATGGCATCTTTTTGCCTGCGTACTCGCGTAGCCCCTTGTACGCCTACGGAGCACCGCTGGTTCCGAGGACAGAGCACTCGAAGAGGACATGGAGGAAGAAGAAGAGGAGGGGGTGGAGGAGAGAGGTGTGTCACAACCAGTAGTAGCATTTTGGAGGCGTGGTGGCGGAACAACCTCCAACACTACTGCACCTTGTCCTGCATCCCTCCCAGCTGCCAATAGAGTGACCCAATGGGCCGTGAAAGAAAGATAACGTCCCTGTCCATGCCTGCTGGACCATGAGTCAGCGGTAATATGCACCTTACCGCTGACCGCCCTGTCCAGCGAGGCATGGACATTGCCTTCCACATGCCAGTAGAGAGACGGAATCGCCTTCCGTGAGAAAAAGTGGCGTTTGGGAACCTGCCACTGAGGAACCGCACATTGAACAAACTCACGGAAGGGGGCCGAGTCTATCAACTGAAAAGGCAGCAGTTGAAGTGCTAGCAATTTAGCCAAGCTAGCATTCAACCGCTGGGCATGTGGATGGCTGGGAGTATACTTCTTTCGACGGTCCAGCAGCTGGGGCAGGGAAATTTGCCTGCTACAATCGGACGTCGGTGTACTGCAAGTACTTGGTTGTGACACACCTAATTCTACAACTTCAGTCCTCTCAGAGCAGCTTTCAGAGAGGACTGAAGATATAGTGGGGATGGAGATCCCAGCTGATGAGGAGCAAGGAGAGGTCCGCTTTGTTCTTTGGTGTGGGTCTTTTATGTGTGCTTGCCAACGAGCTGCATGGCAGGTCGACATATGTCTGCTCATGCTTGTGGTGCCCAAGCGGCTGATGTTTTGGCCACGCGAGATACGCTTGAGACAAATATTGCAAATAGCAGTGGTGCGATCTGATGCACTCGTCTCAAAAAAGGCCCACACCAAAGAACTTTTGTGATAATGTGCAGAGGCAGCGCCCTGCACAGGCGGAGCTCTGCGGTGTGGTACAGTTGCTGTGCTGGCCTCTAGCTGGCCTCCAGGGGGCATCCTGCCTCGTTGGACATGTGACGCTGCATCCTCCTCCTCCTCCTCCTCTCTCCCTTCAGGCACCCACGTGGAGTCAGTGACCTCATCATCCCCTCCCTCTTCACCACTAGAGCAAACCTGGCAGTAAGCTGCAGCTGGTGGAACACTACTGCCAGATTGCTGTCCTTCAGCATCCCCTCTCTCTGCGCGCACACTACTGACTTCCTCAAGCTGGGTATCATCATCCGAGCCTTCGAATCGTTGGGCATCCTCCTGGAGCATGTACCCAACACTGTGCTCAAACAGTGCGGGGGACTCCTCAGGAGGACATGGTGGGTCTAGGGAAGGGGTGGCTGATGATGCCATTGAGTACGCGTTGGCAGCTGCTCTGCCAGTACCCTGAGCCTGGGTGAGAGAGGATGAGGAGGGCTTGGTCATCCATTCTACCAAGCCTTCGGCATGATGCGGCTCCACATGTCCAGCTGCCGAAAACAAAGACAAGCGTGTCCCATGGCCACGTGCTGATGACGATGCACGACCACGTCCACGGCCAGCACTGTTGTCTCTAGAAACAGAGCCTGCCTGCCCTGTGTTCTTGCCTCGGCACGCTCTGCCTCTCCTTGGCGGTCTTCCAGCCATTGTAGTCGGTAGTGTATATAGTATAAAAAATAGAACTCCTATGTGTGCTCACAACACACTGTAGGTCCTATGGGTGCTGACACTAACACACTATAGGTACTATGTGTGCTGCTGACAAGAAAATATAGGAGCTCTGTTTGCTGCCACTAACACACTAGAAGTCCTATGGGTGCTGCTGAGAAGAAAATATAGGAGCTCTGTGTGATGCCACTAACACACTAGAAGTCCTATGGGTGCTGCTGAGAAGAAAATATAGGAGCTCTGTGTGATGCCACTAACACACTAGAAGTCCTATGGGTGCTGCTGAGAAGAAAATATAGGAGCTCTGTTTGCTGCCACTAACACACTAGAAGTCCTATGGGTGCTGCTGAGAAGAAAATATAGGAGCTCTGTTTGCTGCCACTAACACACTAGAAGTCCTATGGGTGCTGCTGAGAAGAAAATATAGGAGCTCTGTTTGCTGCCACCAACACACTAGAAGTCCTATGGGTGCTGCTGAGAAGAAAATATAGGAGCTCTGTGTGATGCCACTAACACACTAGAAGTCCTATGGGTGCTGCTGAGAAGAAAATATAGGAGCTCTGTGTGATGCCACTAACACACTAGAAGTCCTATGGGTGCTGCTGAGAAGAAAATATAGGAGCTCTGTTTGCTGCCACTAACACACTAGAAGTCCTATGGGTGCTGCTGAGAAGAAAATATAGGAGCTCTGTGTGCTGCCACTAACACACTAGAAGTCCTATGGGTGCTGCTGAGAAGAAAATATAGGAGCTCTGTGTGATGCCACTAACACACTAGAAGTCCTATGGGTGCTGCTGAGAAGAAAATATAGGAGCTCTGTTTGCTGCCAGTAACACACTAGAAGTCCTATGGGTGCTGCTGAGAAGAAAATATAGGAGCTCTGTTTGCTGCCACTAACACACTAGAAGTCCTATGGGTGCTGCTGAGAAGAAAATATAGGAGCTCTGTTTGCTGCCACCAACACACTAGAAGTCCTATGGGTGCTGCTGAGAAGAAAATATAGGAGCTCTGTGTGATGCCACTAACACACTAGAAGTCCTATGGGTGCTGCTGAGAAGAAAATATAGGAGCTCTGTGTGATGCCACTAACACACTAGAAGTCCTATGGGTGCTGCTGAGAAGAAAATATAGGAGCTCTGTTTGCTGCCACTAACACACTAGAAGTCCTATGGGTGCTGCTGAGAAGAAAATATAGGAGCTCTGTGTGATGCCACTAACACACTAGAAGTCCTATGGGTGCTGCTGAGAAGAAAATATAGGAGCTCTGTTTGCTGCCACTAACACACTAGAAGTCCTATGGGTGCTGCTGAGAAGAAAATATAGGAGCTCTGTTTGCTGCCACTAACACACTAGAAGTCCTATGGGTGCTGCTGAGAAGAAAATATAGGAGCTCTGTTTGCTGCCACCAACACACTAGAAGTCCTATGGGTGCTGCTGAGAAGAAAATATAGGAGCTCTGTGTGATGCCACTAACACACTAGAAGTCCTATGGGTGCTGCTGAAAAGAAAATATAGGAGCTCTGTTTGCTGCCACTAACACACTAGAAGTCCTATGGGTGCTGCTGAGAAGAAAATATAGGAGCTCTGTTTGCTGCCACTAACACACTAGAAGTCCTATGGGTGCTGCTGAGAAGAAAATATAGGAGCTCTGTGTGATGCCACTAACACACTAGAAGTCCTATGGGTGCTGCTGAGAAGAAAATATAGGAGCTCTGTTTGCTGCCACTAACACACTAGAAGTCCTATGGGTGCTGCTGAGAAGAAAATATAGGAGCTCTGTTTGCTGCCACTAACACACTAGAAGTCCTATGGGTGCTGCTGAGAAGAAAATATAGGAGCTCTGTTTGCTGCCACTAACACACTAGAAGTCCTATGGGTGCTGCTGAGAAGAAAATATAGGAGCTCTGTGTGATGCCACTAACACACTAGAAGTCCTATGGGTGCTGCTGCAAAGAAAATATAGGAGCTCTGTTTGCTGCCACTAACACACTAGAAGTCCTATGGGTGCTGCTGAGAAGAAAATATAGGAGCTCTGTTTGCTGCCACTAACACACTAGAAGTCCTATGGGTGCTGCTGAGAAGAAAATATAGGAGCTCTGTGTGATGCAACTAACACACTAGAAGTCCTATGGGTGCTGCTGAGAAGAAAATATAGGAGCTCTGTTTGCTGCCACTAACACACTAGAAGTCCTATGGGTGCTGCTGAGAAGAAAATATAGGAGCTCTGTGTGATGCCACTAACACACTAGAAGTCCTATGGGTGCTGCTGAGAAGAAAATATAGGAGCTCTGTTTGCTGCCACTAACACACTAGAAGTCCTATGGGTGCTGCTGAGAAGAAAATATAGGAGCTCTGTTTGCTGCCACTAACACACTAGAAGTCCTATGGGTGCTGCTGAGAAGAAAATATAGGAGCTCTGTGTGATGCCACTAACACACTAGAAGTCCTATGGGTGCTGCTGAGAAGAAAATATAGGAGCTCTGTTTGCTGCCACTAACACACTAGAAGTCCTATGGGTGCTGCTGAGAAGAAAATATAGGAGCTCTGTTTGCTGCCACTAACACACTAGAAGTCCTATGGGTGCTGCTGAGAAGAAAATATAGGAGCTCTGTTTGCTGCCACTAACACACTAGAAGTCCTATGGGTGCTGCTGAGAAGAAAATATAGGAGCTCTGTGTGATGCCACTAACACACTAGAAGTCCTATGGGTGGTGCTGAGAAGAAAATATAGGAGCTCTGTTTGCTGCCACTAACACACTAGAAGTCCTATGGGTGCTGCTGAGAAGAAAATATAGGAGCTCTGTTTGCTGCCACTAACACACTAGAAGTCCTATGGGTGCTGTTGGGGTGCAATGCTGTGCTAACAGCACTGCGGTTGGTACTACTGCAATACTGTACTAACAGTAAGCACGCACCAGACTAATCCCCAGCAGCAGCTAATAACACACTAACTGTGCAATCAGCAGCAATGAACGATCAATGACTTAGGTAGCAATGGTTTAGCAAAGAAATAGCCAATGGTTTAGCAAAGAAGAGCAAATCTTTCAGTATCAAGCAAAGACAGAATCAGCAGACTAATCTCTCCTAAAGCCGGAACTCATGTGACCGGGGCCGATGGCGTGGCGGCCTTTTAAATGGTGGGGCGTGTACTAAAGCCCCTGAGCTGTAATTGGCTACAGGCGTCCTGCCTGTAGCCAATTATTGCTCTCCGAGTTTCAGGCGCTGTGATTGGCCAAGCATGCGGGGTCACAGTGCATGCTTGGCCAATCATCAGCCAGCAATGCACTGCGCCGGCCGCGCCGGCCGCAATGCATTGCGGGGCCGCTCGCATCACACGAATGTGATGCGAACGGCCCAAATAGTTCTGGGCTCGACGAGCGAGCGAACGCCCGATGCTCGATTCGAACATGGGTTCGAATCGAGCACCGGGCCCATCCCTACTAGTCATACAGTACAAGATACAGGCTCATTAATCATTTTAATTAGGTTATATGCAGGTACCTTCAGGTGATTGGATACCGGTTAAAAAAGATGCTGCAAGGACATCCCCTATCTAATATCTCCCATTCCTAGTTAGCCTAATTTCTAGTGTCCTTAGGTAATGGACCAGAGAGAAAGTCCCCTCTATCAATCTACTGCACCATAGCTACTGCAGCTCCTCAAGCAGCTTCTAGATTAGTGGATTCCTTGCCAGAGTCGTGGGGGACTGTACCTGCACCCTGCCACGTGGAAGATACAGGGCTGGCCTGTTAGGTTGCTTTTATGCTCTGGATCCTGCTGTGGGCCATTCTCTTGGCACATAGTGTCAGAAGTGGAGTTAGCTGCAAGGTGCTTTACAGGTCCTGGTGCAGACCCTTGTCCCTAAAGACCCCTCAGGACTGGGTTAATCTCCTACTAATTATGTCTACTAGATTGTTGTGAGTACAGCCCTTAAAACATCTAGCCCAGGGTTCTCTTTATCCTTAGGAACCACTTTGGGGTGCGTGGGTGACACTGAACACCCTTCTGGTAGTTGTGGCAGGGAACTGGGAGTGCAGACATAACGGGTTTAATAAAAAAATTGGTGCCATTTGTGAAAACTGGTGTGATTGGTATGACACTACTGCACTACTTGTGCTGCATCCAAGCTCATGTTCAAGGGCTCAATTGATACAAGGTTATAGGCCCTCTTTAAAGCTCTCTTTTCTTTGGCAGGTCCTACAATTCAACCTGCTGTGGCTTCCTTGGCAGTGTGCCAGACCACTGCTGTCTGGACTAGTGCATGGCCAAACTCTTGGTTCCATCCTTACAGATCCCCTGTCCAGTCAGTTACAGCTTTTACCTACGGCCTCACACTACTACGTGAATGGCTTGACAGATATACGTCATCAAATCTCCAGAATGAGTCTTATCTCCTTCCACATGCACAGGATTCTCTAGCTTAAATGTTGGTCACCTGAGCACCCATGCAAGAAATGCCTTGAGTGGTTACCCCTTGAAGGCAAACACCTGATTTGGTCACTCATTGGATAAGTACATCAAGTAGATCACATGGGGTAAAGAGTATTCCCCCAGAATAATCTCACATCTTTACCAGTAGGTCTTCTACTCCTAATGCGGCGTACACACGATCGTTTTTCATGCCATTATTTTTCCCGACGTTTTTCACGTCGTTTTTTTCATGTTTCCTCTCAAGCCTGTCTTGCGTACACACGATAATTTTAAAAAATGTTCAAAGCAAAGCGCAGTGACGTACACCACGTACGACTGCACTATAAAGGGGAGGTTCCGTTCTAATGACGCCACCCTTTGGGACGCTTTTGCTAATTCCGTGTTACCGCGTGTTAGTAAAAGTTTGGTGAGACGATTCGCGCTTTTCAGTCTTCGTGCTTTGAAGATCGTTTTGTGGAGTTCAGCTTGTGCTTGTGGGTTCGTATCTGTTTTGCAGTGCTTGTAGTCAGTTCGTATCTGTTTATTCAGTGCGTTCTTGTCTGCTCGTTACTGTTTTTCAGCTTGTTCTTCATAGGCCTTGCTGTTCTTCCGTTCGTTCTTCTAGTTCGTTCTGAGCTGCCGACCGTTATCTAGCCATGTTGCGGCTACGTACTCGTCGTAGAGTTCGTGCTGTAGTTGGTGCAGGGGTTCATGCTGTATCCCGACTCCATGCCATGAGCAGGGTCAGGAGGAGTTTATGGACCAAGAATTGGTTGCTCCAGCGGCACCAGTTCTGTCATATGCCTTTGTTGCGGGAGATCAGGGAGAATAATCCTGATGACTACAGGAATTTACTCCGGATGTCTGACCCCGTATTTCAGCATCTGTTGGCTTTAGTGTCCCCCTACATTACCAGGCAGGACACCGTTATGCGTGAAGCCATCAGTGCTGAGCAGAGGCTCATTGCCACGTTGCGATACCTGGAGACTGGGAGAAGCCTGCAGGACCTAAAGTTCTCCACAGGCATATCCCCCCAGGCTCTGGGTATCATTATACCAGAGACGTGTTCTGCCATCCTCCAAGTTTTGCAGGAGGACTATATTAAGGTAAGTGTTCTTATTTCAAACATCACATTGTATGTATTTATCTTAATTTTTGGGGACGGGTTTATTAGCAGTTCCTAATTCCCATGATTCTTAGCTGCAGGGAATGTCCCCTTTCTCCACATGCAATTTTTTTTTTTTTGTAATTTTTCATTAGGCCTACATTAAAATTTGCCTTACCTAACATCTCCAGCATGCTATCCTGGGGCCATACCCACCTAGTCATTTCCATGTATTTTAATCTATGCTCCATCGTAGTGCTTTACCCTAAACGCCCCCTAAAGATTGCCTAGGAATGTTATATTTTTCACTAATTCATACAGAGTGCTACAGCCTTCATTTGTGATCTCCCCAACTCATCTTCAACCCCCCCCCCATTTTATTTTGTGGGATTTTTTTGGGTTTGTTGTTGCTTACTAATAACGTTTAATTTTTTGGGTTTCTCCCAATGTTGGCCATGAATGCTTTTCTGAAATCTGCTTTCAATGTTTCTGTCTCAAAGTATTCATTTATTTTCGATTTCATTCCACAGTTACCTTCTACGCCACATGAATGGCAGAATGTGGCATCGGAGTTTGCCCAACGATGGAACTTTCCAAACTGTGGAGGGGCCATCGACGGCAAACATGTTCGGGTCGTCCCACCACCCCATTCGGGATCCTTTTATTACAATTATAAGGGGTTCCACAGCATCGTGATGATGGCAGTGGTGTCGGCCACCTACGAATTCCTCTATGTGGACGTTGGCAATATGGCAGGATGGCAGGATGTCTGATGGAGGAGTTTTTGCACAGACGGAGTTTGGGGAACGGCTCCTTTTGGATCAGCTGGCCTTGCCACCAGCGGAGCAGAATGTGGAGGGACTCCCATTTGTGTTTGTGGCGGATGAGGCGTTTGGCCTGGGTCCCCATTTGATGAGGCCATTCCCGCAACGCACCCTCACCCCTGAGAGGAGGGTCGGCTGGCCAGAGCAAGAAGGGTGGTGGAAAATGCCTTTGGCATCATGGCCAGCCGCTTACGCCTGTTCCTCACCTCCATCCACCTTGCCCCTTACAAATGGAACCATGTTGTAATGGCTTGCTGTGTGCTACATAATTATCTCCGGGTGCATTCCACAAATTATCTGACTTTGACTGGGCCTGAGGCCTCATTAATGGAAGCAGACCATCTTGTGGCCCTGGAAGCTGGCCGTCCAGGCTTGGCCCCCCAAACCGGACGTGAGGTCCGTGACAAATATGTGGATTATTTTGTGGGTAGGGGGGCCATTGAAATGCCTGATGACTTTTAACCTTTTAATTTAGAAAAATAAGACTTTATTTTCTCAAACATTGGTTTGGTGTTTTAATTTAATAATGGTTTATGTTTCTCGTAGGTTTACCTAGTGCACTTGTATTGCCATGTGTATTGTGCATTCTTAATTAGCCTTCATTGTCAGTGTAAACACAAAACATTGATTAGTTCACTTTGCACAACATTTACATAATGAAGCCACAACTTCTTGATAACAAAATACCATTTTTTATTTATTTTTTGGACAATTCCTTTTAAATGTAGATGTCCCAAACATTTTTGGCTTGTTAAAACGCATGAACAGCCATGCATACAAAAAAGATCTTTAAAAATATAGTGAAAAAATAAACATGTACTAGTTCTAAAAGATTCATTGAAAAACATACCTGCCAAAACACAGCAAGTTCAATGTTATTTTTTTTTAAAACATTAGACACGCCCAAGCACAGCCATGATCTTTTGTAGCCTTTCCTCCACCCGCTTGGTATTTTCCCTGATCTCTATCAAGTCTCCCTTCAATTTTTTAAGGTCACGACAGCAGACCATCAGGTATTGGATCAGGATCTGGGCACTGTGATGTGTAAAATTTTTGGGGTCTTCGGCCAGAACTGCACCTACATTAAAAAAAAAAACATGTAGTATAGAATATGTAGGCCTACATCTATTAACCTGCATCTGTCTGGTTTGACACTGACCTGTTGAGGTGCCACTTTCCACTTCCACAACCTCACGTTCCTCTCCATCATGTGGGTCTGCGGGTATTGTTAAAGGTGTTGGATTTCGAGGCTCATCTGACGTAGCTTTTTGAAGCCCTATGGAGATTGCAAGAAAAGGTATAGTTTCATTTGTAACGAAGAGTTTTTGGAGAAAACTAAACCATGAACAAATAAGGTGGAAACATTATTTTGAAGCGTGGTCCATTTTTTAATGTACCCCCAGTGACAACCGGAACACATGATTGGATACATAGCCAAAAACATAGCATATACTTTTTTAACCAAAGTATACCATATACTAGTTTAACGTTCAGATATTTCATCAGCTGCTGAGCATTCTCACCCTTAACATTACCATGCATATCCTTTATTTTAATAAAAATTGTCCTTTGGATTTGATCCCCAAAAATAATTGTTTACCAAATTTGCTACCCCAAATAAAAATAAATAAATGGGTGTTCACACTGGATGATCCTAAAACATCGTTTGATGAACTGTACGGAGAAAGAGGTTTAATACGTCCATTTACTTTGCGGACGAACAAGAAAGATGGTATCTTTCACTGTACTATATCAAAGACAAAAATACACAACATAATACAAGTAATAATCTCGAGCAGGGAAAATAGCAAAAAAAAATTACCTTTTTCGTATAACTTTCTTGATTCGTTTGTATTGGTCAGGCTCCTGCAACTTCAGATCAGACCATTGTTTTCTGAGCTGTTCCTTCGTTCTGCACACCTCGAATTTTTGGTGAAGACTTTTGACCACTTTGGCCATAATTTTTGACTTGACCAGATTAGGCCTTTTATACGGCCCATGCTTGGCATCATAATCCTCCCTCTTCAAAATGGTGACCATCTCCACCATTTCCTCGAATGACATGTTGGATGCCTTATATCTCCTGGATCGGGATTTGGGCTCCTCAGGAATTTCATCCTCTGTAGAGGTAATCTCAGCCACCTGTGTCTCCGCCATGTTGCTAAGCACTACGACGAGCGAGAAGGGGCGGGGAAAGTACAATATCGAACGTCAGGGGCGGGGAAAGCGTGCAGAGTTTCACGCATGCGCAGTGTATATCAAGTGCAGATCCATGTGTCGAAAATACGTTCATTTGGCGGGAGAGGGAGTTCGCAACGAACGTGTTGACCAAGGTACATAACATTTTAAGGATTTGGGTTTCCGCAGGAGGAGGAGATTTGGGGCTTTTAAATCTGTCCAAAATGCTGATTTGATGAATGTTGCCTGAAAAATATATGTCTTTTCTGTGTTCTTGATTTTACAGAGAGAATGAATAGTTTCAAAAACCCGGAATTCATGGGGGAGTTCATTGACAAATGGAAAGAACTCCCTATCCTGTGGCAGACCAAAAGTGGGTCCAATAAAAACAAAACGGCCAGGACAGCAGCACTGGAGAGCCTGCTTGCATTTGTGCAAACAAAGATACCCACAACAACTCTCCAAGATGTGAAAACCAAAATTGCTACCATCAGGGGGACATACAGGACCCAGAGAAATATGGTCCTGAAGTCCCAGAAGTCAGGTGCTGCAGCAGATAAGGTTTATAAACCCACTCTGTGGTACTACAGCAAGCTATCTTTTCTGGATGACCAGCTGGAAGTGCGGGAATCTCTCTCCACCCTTCCGCCCAGAGGCCAATCCAGCCTTCCTTGTAGCCAAACCTCCAGCCTTCCTTGCAGCCAGCCCTCCAGCCTTCCTGGCAACCCTGCTCTGGCTTCCTCTGAGGATCAAGATCAGGCCCTTGAGGAGGCAGATTTGGATATATGGAGCCAGGTAAAGTATTGATATCTCCATTTATATGTTACAAAAGTGATGCATTTAAAATGATGTTAGTATTTTTAGGTATTTCATGTTAGAAAAATAAAGGATTTAAAGACCAAGATACAGTAGGGGTCAATTTTGATGTGGACAAGGCAACATTATCAGGAGGCGGAATCTGTGAGACTTTTCGAAATTTTCAGATTCAATTCCTCCAATGTCTGGAGGTGAACAATGTGTGTGATTCATGGTGGCAAAATAATAATAAAGTCCCTTTCTTTTTTTACAGCCAGAGCAGAGCCAGGAAGAGGGTGATGTTGGGGACCAGGAGGAGGCAGGGCCAAGTGGCACCCAGGAGGAGGCTGGGCCCAGCACAAGAGCCCAGATGCCTCCCCTGATAATGAAACCACGAGGGCCAAGGAGAGGTAGGCAGGTGGAGGAGGAAACAAGAGCCTTCCTAAAAGAGGCTACTGCGGCCCTCCGAGAGGCACCCTCTGCTGAGGAGGGCTTTGCCGCAGTCCTGGCCCAAAAGCTAGGCCAAATGGACCTGCGGCAAAAGCTGTATAGTGAGACCCTTCTCCTGAAGGTTATTAACAAGGGATTTCTCGGTGAACTCACCAAGTTCACCGACATCACGGAGGTTGTCCCTACTCCTCCACCACCTCCTCCTACTACTCCTCCTGCCACAACCTCTCCTCCTGATCCCCAGCCTCCGAGGAAGAAACCAACCAAGGCTGCAGAGAAGGCTGCAGAGAAGGCTGGAGAGAAGGCTACAAGGAAGAGGAAAAAATAATGCCTGCTGTAGTACCACAGACTGGGGACATATATGACTTATCTGCTGCGGTTCCTGACCTCTGGGAGTTCAAGCCAAGATTGGGCTCCTTTTTGATTTCTTTCCATCACTAGTTTGGTTTTCACATCTTGGATGGTCGTTGTGGGGTCCAAGGGATGCACAAATGCAAGCAGGCTCTCCAGTGCTGCCATCCCCTTTAATTTGTTATGTTCCTAAATAAAGGATACTTTTTTTTTTCTTAAAATACTTGACTATGTGATTTGTAGTTCAAAAGAGAGTTTGCGAGGGAGTAGGCAGGGACATTTCAAATAATATTATTGTTATTAACAAGGGACACAAACCTCCTTGAGGCAAAATGAGACAAAATTTGAAGGTTGGTGTGGGAACTTTACACAAAAATTATTTAACCACTTAACGACCGCCCACTGTAAATATACGTCGGCAGAATGGCACCGACAGGCAGAATCACGTACATATACGTGATTGCCTTTGTATAGTTGGGGGTCCGATCGGACCCCCCTTCTTTACAGTGGGTGGTCGTTTTACCTTCGGGAGCGATCCGGCATGAGGGGGCGGCCGTTCGATTCCGGCCACCCCCTCTCGATCGCTCCCGGCGAATGAGAGAGCTTCCCCTGCCTGCCAGGAAGGAGGAAGTGATGTCATCTCTCCTGCGGCGCTCACATATACCGTACAGGAGAAGATGCAGGTTAGTACCCAAAACAGCACACTGACACCAGGACACATAGGCACATAAATCGCCCCCCCAGGCCCCCCAGACACCCCCAGATCACCCCCCAGCCCCCAGTCACAGTGTCACTGATTGCAGTGACCATTTATTTAGTGATCACTGCAATCAGTGACATTTGTGACTGTAAAAGTGTCACTACATTTAGTTTTAGGTCCAGTGTAGCCCCCTAACCCCCCCTAATAAAGGTTTAACCCCCTGATCACCCCCCAGATAACCCTTTCACCCCCTAGCACCGCCGTCACTAAGCAATCATTTTTCTGATCGCTGTCTTAGCGTCGGTGATGCTGATCGGTAGCCAGTAATTTTTTTTAGGTTCGCCGCAGGTTTTTATAGCGTCAGGTACCCCCATATATTATCTAATAAAGGTTTAACCCCCTGATCGCCCCCCAGGTAACCCTTTCACCCCCTATCACCACTGTCGCTAAGCAATCGTTTTTATGATCGTTGTCTTAGTGTCGGTGATGCCGATAGGTAGCCAGTAATTTTTTTTTAGGTTCACCGTCAGGTTTTTATATAGCGTCAGGTACCCCCATATATTACCTAATAAAGGTTTTAACCCCCTAATTGCCCCTAGTTAACCCTTTCACCAGTGATCATCATATAAGTGTTACGGCTGACGCTGGTTAGTTAGTTTGCTTTTTATAGTGTCAGGGCACCCGCCGTATATAACCCAATAAAGGTTTAACCCCCTGATCGCCCGGCGGGTGATATCAGTTAGGTTTTAGCGTCAGAGAGGGTCTGCGTCACACCCCAGGCAGCGTCAGGTTAGTGCCAGTAGCGCTAACACCCACACGTGAAGCATACACCCTCCTTAGTGGTATAGTATCTGATCAGCTCAATATCTGATCTGATCAGATCTATACTAGCGTCCCCAGCAGTTTAGGGTTCCCAAAAACGCAGTGTTAGCGGGATCAGCCCAGATACCTGCTGGCACCTGCGTTTTGCCCCTCCGTCCAGCCCAGGCCACCGAAGTGCAGTATCGATCGATCACTGTCACTTGCAAAACAAAAACACACATAACTGCAGCGTTCGCAGAGACAGGCCTGATCCCTGCGACTCCAGTGCTGTAGGAGGTGATTTCACCACCACAGTTAAAAAAAAAAAGCATATATGCCGAAGCATTGGGGCAGCAGGGGCGGAGGAGCGATTTTGCTCCTAATGCCGCGTACATACGGTCGAAATTCCGACGGAGGCTTGCCCGTGGAAAAGTTTGACCATGTGTACGCGGCATAACTTTTGCGAGAAGATGCCCCATGCTTCGGCATATATAAATGGTGTATGTATGTCCATCATTAGAAGTGGGTGGATGAAGGGCGGTATTCTAATGGTGGGCATACCCACCGATCAATCTTTTTTTTTCGTTCAGCCAACAGGCTGCATGAAAAAAAAGATTACAATACATGTCCAACAAGGACCAGCAACGTACTGGTATGTTGCTGGATTTTGAATGTTTATACCAGAATGATGCCTGCGGGTTTAGGTATCATCTTGGTATCATTCTTTTCAGCCAGCGGCCGGCTTTCATGTAAAAGCAATCCTAGAGGCTAATTAGCCTCTGGACTGCTTTTACAAGCAGTGGGAGGGAATGTCCCCCCCCGGATATAAAAAGCGCCATTGGGAAATTGGGAAAGCATTTTATCACACCGATCTTGGTGTGGTCAGATGCTTTGAGGGCAGAGGAAAGATCTAGGGTCCAATAGACCCCAGTTTTTTCAAAAAAGAGTACCTGTCATTACCTATTGCTATCATAGGGGATATTTACATTCCCTGAGATAACAATAAAAGTGATAAAAATAAATAAATATGGAAGCAACAGTTTAAAAATAAAATAAAAAAGCAAAATTAATAATAATAAAAAAAAAAAAAAGCACCCCTGTCCTGCCCTGCTCTTGCCCAATGGCGAACGCAAGCGTCGGTCTGGCGTCATATGTAAACAGCAATTGCACCATGCATGTGAGGTATCACCGCGAAGGTCAGATCGAGGGCAGTAATTTTAGCAGTAGACCTCCTCTGTAAATCTAACGGGGTAACCTGTAAATGCTTTTAAAGGCTTTTAAAAATGTATGTAGTTTGTCGCCAATGCGCATTTGTGCGAAATTTTAAAGCATGTCGTGTTTGGTATCTATGTACTCGGCCTAAGATCATCTTTTTTATTTTATCAAACATTTGGGCAATATAGTGTGTTTTAGTGCATTAAAATTAAAAAAAGTGTATTTTTTCCCAAAAAAATGCGTTTGAAAAATCGCTGCGCAAATACTGTGTAGAAAAAAAAAATGCAACACCCACCATTTTATTCTGTAGGGCCTTTGCTTTAAAAATATATATAATGTTTGGGGGTTCAACATAATTTTCTTGCAAAAAAAAAATATGTTTTCATGTAAACAAAAAGTGTCAAAAAGGGCTTTGTCTTCAAGTGGTTAGAAGAGTGGATGTAAGCTTCCTAATGTTGTGTATAAAATGCCAGAACAGTTCAAAACCCCCCCAAATGACCCCATTTTGGAAAGTAGACACCCCAAGCTATATACTGAGAGGCATGTCGAGTCCATGGAATATTTTATATGTTGACACAAGTTGCGGAAAAAATACAATTTTTTTTTTTGCACAAAGTTGTCACTAAATGATATATTGCTCAAACATGCCATGGGCATATGTGGAATTACACCCCAAAATACATTCTGTTGCTTCTCCTGAGTACGGGGATACCACATGTGTGAGACTTTTTGGGAGCCTAGCCGCGTACGGGACCCCAAAAACCAATCACCGCCTTCAGGCTTTCTAAGTGTCAATTTTTGATTTCACTTCTCACTGCCTATCACAGTTTCGGAGGCCATGGAATGCCCAGATGGCACAAAACCCCCCCAAATGACCCCATTTTGGAAAGTAGACACCCCAAGCTATTTGCTGAGAGGTATTGTGAGTATTTTGCAGATCTCGCTTTTTGTCACAAAGTTTTGAAAATTGAAAAAAAAAAAGAAAAAAAAAATGTTCTTTCTTCATTTTCAAAAACAAATGAGAGCTGTAAAATACTCACCATGCCTCTCAGCAAACAGCTTGGGGTGTCTACTTTCCAAAATGGGGTCATTTGGGGGGTTTTGTGCTATTTTGGCATTTTATGGCCTTCGAAACTGTGATAGGTAGTGAGGAGTGAAATCAAAAATTTGCGCCCTTAGAAATCCTGGAGGCGGTGCTTGGTTTCCGGGGTCCCGTACGTGGCTAGGCTCCTAAAAAGTCCCACACATGTGGTATCCCCGTACTCAGGAGAAGCAGCAGAATGTATTTTGGGGTGCAATTCCACATATAACCATGGCATGTGTGAGCAATATATCATTTAGTGACAACTTTTTGTAATTTTTTTTTTTTTTTTGTCATTATTCAATCACTTGGGACAAAAAAAAAAATATTCAATGGGCTCAACAGGCCTCTCAGCAATTTCCTTGGGGTGTCTACTTTCTAAAATGGGGTCATTTGGGGGGGTTTTGTGCTATTTTGGCATTTTATGGCCTTCAAAACTGTGATAGGTAGTGAGGAGTGAAATCAAAAATTTGCGCCCTTAGAAATCCTGAAGGCGGTGCTTGGTTTCCGGGGTCCCGTATGTGGCTAGGCTCCTAAAAAGTCCCACACATGTGGTATCTCCGTACTCAGGAGAAGCAGCAGAATGTATTTTGGGGTGCAATTCCACATATAACCATGGCATGTGTGAGCAATATATCATTTAGTGACAACTTTTTGTAATTTTTTATTTTTTTTGTCATTATTCAATCACTTGGGACAAAAAAAAATATTCAATGGGCTCAACATGCCTCTCAGCAATTTCCTTGGGGTGTCTACTTTCTAAAATGGGGTCATTTGGGGGGGTTTTGTACTGCCCTGTCATTTTAGCACCTCAAGAAATGAGATAGGCAGTCATAAATTTAAAGCTGTGTAAATTCCAGAAAATGTACCCTAGTTTGTAAACGCTATAAATTTTGCGCAAACCGATAAATATACGCTTATTGACATTTTTTTTACTAAAGACATGTGGCTGAATACATTTTGGCCTAAATGTATGACTAAAATTGAGTTTATTCGATTCTTCTTATAACAAAAAGTAGAAAATATCATTTTTGTTCAAAATTTTCGGTCTTTTTCCGTTTATATCGCAAAAAATAAAAATCGCAGAGGCAATCAAATACCATTAAAAGAAAGCTCTATTTGTGGGAAGAAAAGGACGCAAATTTTGTTTGGCTACAACATTGCATGTCCGCACAATTTACAGTTAAAGCAGCGCAGTGCAAAATTCTGAATTCACCTCTGGTCCTTTAGCTACCAAATGGTCCGGGGCTTAAGTGGTTAAGGACAAAAAATAAAAGGCCCAAAAAAATTAAGAAGCTAACTTAATTACTAAAATAAACTGCAAAAATAACAAAAACCCCAAAAAATGATCTTTACATTTATTTATGAATTTATGAGGGAGATGTGGCTTGAAAATAATATTTTACTATCATTAAAACAATTAGGAATTACTTTAGAAACAAGTTTGGCATAACTCTCAATGTCATCATCAAAAGAAGGTAATTGTTGAAGCATTCTCAAAAGAAGAACGGAATGCGCAGCATTAAAACGATGCTATTAATTCAACCGTGACGAATGTGCCATATCTATTTCCAACGCTAGCTTTACCAAAACGAGCGCTCCTGTCTCATACTTGATTCTGAGCATGCGCGTTTTTTTTCACGTTGTTAAAGCATACACACTATCGTTTTTCACGTCGTTAAAAAAAACGACATGAAAAACGACGTGAAAAAAGAGAGCATGTTCGAAATTTTTAATGGCCGTTTTTCACGTCGTTAAAAATGCTCTGGAGCATACACACGATCATTTTTAATGGCCATTTTTGAAAATGGCATTTTTAACGGCATGAAAAACGATCGTGTGTATGGGGCATAAGGCAGTCAAACTGATCGAATCACCTGTGCAAAATAATGGAAAGCCTAAAAAAACATGATTTCTTGGTGCGCCTTGAGGACCGGAATTGAGAAACACTGGTTTATCACATAAAATCCCAATAAATACATTTACATTTTAGGTTGTAACATGATAAAATGTGGAAAATTTCAAGGGGTATGAATACTTTTTTAAGGCACTGTAAATGTTAAAGGAGCACTAAAGCTTTTTTTTTTTTTTGCTTAAAAATAACAAACATGTTATACTTACCTCCACTGTGCAGCTCGTTTTGCACACAGTGGCCCCGATCCTGGTCTTCTGGGGTCCCTCGGCGGCTGTCTTGGCTCCTCCCCGCAAGGACTCCACACCTTAATGCGAGTGAGCTTGCATGGTGTGGAGTGATTGCGGGCGCGCTCCCGTGATACAGCGGCGGCCATAGCCGCCGACTGTATCACTCGGCCCCGCCCCCCCGGCGTGCCGCGTCATTGGATGTGATTGACAGCAGCGCCAGCCAATGGCTGCGCTGCTTTCAATCTATCCAGTGTAGCCAATCGGCGGCCAGGCAGAAAAACGAAGAGGATGACGGGGACGAGCATGGGACTTTCGAGGGGCCAGGTAAGAAAAACGGGGGCTCGGGGGGGGGGGGCGGTATTGTCGAATGTTTTTTCACCTTAATGCATAGGATGCATTAAGGTGAAAAAACATGTAACTTTACTACTCCTTTAAGTGTCCATCTAAGTGCTGTGGTAGCACACATAATAAATGTGTTGTACAGTGAGTTGGTGTGCCACTAAAAATGAGTAAGGCAAGCCACCTGTGTTGCAGAGTTTCACTATTGCACTGCAACGCACAACTGTGTTGTGATGGGCTGTGCAGATGAATTTTATTGCTCTGCCTGTGCAATGCACATTAGCACATGACAAAATGTGTGTTAACACAATGCAACAGAAATTTGAAGGAAGCTTAAAGTGGAGTTCCACCCTGGAAAAAATAAAAATTACACAAAAATGCTGCAAAAAAATAAAAAATAAAACATTTTTTACTCACCCGAAATAGCGGTTGCTATGCGGAAGTCCCTAATCTGCCTCTTCCTTATCCATGGTGGGTCTCCTTCCGCATCCTCTTCTAGTGAATGGGGCGCGCTGCCTTCTGGGAACTGTGTGTAATCCCAGAGAGCAGCCGCCCATTCACAAATCGGCGCGAGACTCACGCATGCGCAGTAGGAAACGGGCAGTGAAGCCGTAATGCTTCACTGCCTGTCTCCTTTAGTGAGGATGGCAGCACGGGACCTGCAGAGATCGAGGGATCGGCATGGGGGTGGCATCATCGCGGGCGAGTAGGACAGATAAGTGTCCTTATTAAAAGTCAGCCGCTACAGTGTTTGTAGCTGCTGACTTTAAAAAAAAAAAAGAAATCGCGGGTGGAATCCCGCTTTAACCACTTGCTTACTGGGCACTTAAAACCCCTTCCTGCCCAGGCCAATTTTCAGCTTTCAGCACTGTCACGCTTTGAATGACAATTGCGCGGTCGTGCGACGTGGCTCCCAAACAAAATTAACGTCTTATTTTTCCCACAAATAGAGCTTTCTTTTGGTGGTATTTGATCATCTTTGGGTTTTTTTTTGTTTTTTTGCGCTATACACAAAATGAGCGACAATTTTGAAAAAAAAAAACATTATTTTTTACTTTTTGCTATTATAAATATCCCTATTTAAAAAAAAAAAAAAAAAAAAAAAAATTCTCAGTTTAGGCCGATACATATTCTTCTACATATTTTTTTATTTTTTTTTACCAAAATCGCAATAAGCATTTATTGATTGGTTTGTGCAAAAGTTATAGCGTCTACAAAATAGGGCATAGTTTTATAGCATTCTTATTAATAATTTTGTTTTTACTAGTAATGGCAGCGATCAGTGATTTTTATTGTGACTGCGACATTATGGCGGACACATCGGACACTTTTGACACCATTTTGGGACCATTGTCATTTTTACAGCGCTCAGTGCTATAAAAAATTCACTGGTTACTGTAAAAAATTACACTGGCAGTGAAGAGGTTAACCACTAGGGGCGCTGAAGGGGTTAAGTGTGCCTAAGGATCCTTAGTGTGGGGGGAGGGGACTGACTGGGGGAGGTGACTGATGGTTGTCCCTATGTACAAGGGACACTCCATCGGTCTCCTCTCCATGACAGGACGTGGAGCTCTGTGTTCACACACAGAGATCCATGTCCCTGGCTCTGTAAATGCCGATCGCGGGTCCCTGGCAGACATTGCGGCCACCAGGAATGCGAATCGGGAGCGCGCGCCGGGAACGAGGAAAGGGGCGGATGTCAATTGACATCCTCCCGGTATTCTAGGTCCGCGCTGTAGCCGTCATTCAGCTATAGCGCGGGCCTCTAGTGGTTAAGGAAAAGGTTGTACTTGCTTTAGTACTTTACTAAAGCATGGAGTTTACACCATTTTCAAAGCATACTTGGGATAGTGATTTAATTATTCACATGTTCTGTCCCTTAAAACACACACAATTTATGGGTTTCATCTTTGCAGGTCAACTTTTCTTAGCCAGGTAGGAAATGTGAATTTTGATGTGATCATTTTATTTACTTTGTCTCAAATTCAGATAGTGTGAGAAACCAAATGTAAACTGTCTACTAGGTAGTCACTACAAATCTTAGTCAAATAGCTGATAGACTTAACAATGAATTAAATTAGCTGGATTCCAACTAAACATTTTTGTTTAATATGTGACCAATCTAAGCTTCTAACACTGCAAAAAGTTCTAGGTCTGGAAATCTCTAATCCAAGAATGGAAATATAATATCAAATTAATATAGGCCTATAATTAAAACATTTAACCAGTGCAAGCCAACTTTGTAGTGTGAGCCTTTCCAGCTGGTGCTGGAGTATATAGATATGCAATCATGTGAGTTACTGTTAAAATGTTAACTTGGCTATATATGCTACTCCAATAGCAGGGCCAAAAGGCACATACGAGGCCTATTAAAACTGTTACATTGCCCACCACTGCTTTACATCATGAAATTGCTTCCATCTCAGAACACTGCTAACAATAAAATGGAGATAATGCATTAAATACCAGGGTATTTTGGGAACACTGTTCAGTAAAACTCCAGTAACATTTTGTTTTCTCTCAGTGAATATTGTGGATTAACACTATTAAGCTTACAGTTATTAGTTTAAAAAATGATATATACTGTATATAGATACACTGTATGTGTGTGTGCTTCACACCAGCTTGCATTTTGCTGCACATGAGCTGTGGGAAAGAAAACATTAAGAAATCATATGTCCCATGGGTATGTGCCATGGTCTTTATGTTTTCCAGAGCTGTATTTGGATGACCCCATCTGCCTGCAGGGGAGAATAGCAAGTTAAAAAACAGAAGTCAAGGAAAAGGTTCTGTCAATTTGCAGTTATATCACCAATGGATCCTTAGCATGCAGATGACATAAATGTGGCACACTCGGTGCATGATGTAATTTCAGGAACTGGGGATGTTCCCTATTAAAATGGAATGTAGGGGTCACATGTGCTGTGAATACGTGCTGGCAGCCAAGCTCGTTTAAGGGTTTCCAATCCAAAACAACATTTTTTGCTTTGTCGCTGTAAATAGTTCTAGAGAGTAAAATGTGCATCTCTTAAAATTTTTATCTTTTCTTCTCTCAATCACCTTTCTCTTATTTATTGCCAAGTCAAAAATAATAAACACCTCTTTTGAGTGTATGAGTACAGCACCAAGAGATCCTCTAGAAAAAGCAATCCAACTTGCAGATGGGCTTATAAAAACCAGTTGATGTGTAACCTAAAATGGATAGGTCCCTTTAGTCTTAATAATTTGTTGATGACATGTCATGTCACTGATAACTGTACGCAGTAACCCACCTACTTTATGTTTTTGCCTTAGCCAATAGTCAAAGAATTATATTAACACATTTTGCAACAAGAAAGCCAATGCTTACTTTCTCCAAGTCTTATATGTAGATGACTTTAAGAGCCGGTTCACACAGGGGCAACACGACTTCAACACGACTTCCAGAAGCAACTTCAGACACGACTTGAGCATGAATCACAGCGAGACTTGGAGGAGACTTCAGCAGACTTGGAGGAGACTTCAGCGCGACTTGTGGTCATTAACATTACGACTTGAAGTAAATTCCTTGTGGCTTCTGGGTAAATTCCTTTCTGCTTCCTGTAAAGTTGCCTTCAAAATGAACAGTGATCAGACTTCTAAGCGACTTCCATTGAAATCAATGGGTACAAGTTGCCTACAGGTCGCCTAGAAGTCAGATTGAAGAAGTACAGGAAGCTTTTTTGAAGTCGGAGCGACTGCAGTCGTGTACATTAAAAACATCTCCATTCACTTCAATTCGTTTTAAAAATAGCGCGACTTGGGGCAACTCGGGGCGACCTGAAGTCTCGTCCGGAGTCGCCCCTGTGTGAACCGGGTCTGAGCATTTTATTTACTGGTATTTAAACTCATGAACTCGGACAATGTTGTTGTATATGCCTCCTTCCAAATCAATTAGGAGTAGGAATGTATAGGAACCACAGAAATAAAAGATTTTTATTAAAAATCTGTGTAAGGTAACACTTGTATGTGTAAAAGCCAGGGCTTTTTTTCAGGGGGAACTTGGTGGAACTCAGTTCCACCATCTCTGGCTCAGACCCTTTGGTGCCTGCTCACCACAATCACTTGTAAACACAGAAGTCTGGTTTCTGTGTTTACAAGTGACAGCTCTGCACTCTGTATGTAATGCAATCCTGATATTTAATGCCCCTTTAAGACCCTCCTACTGTTCGTGACATTTGACTGACCACACCCACTATTTGATGTGATTTGGATGGTGTGTGTAGGAAGAAGGGTTTTGTGGGGTAGAGGTTAAGTTCCAGCACCTATTGTTTGAGAAAAAAAGCCCTGGTAAAAGCCATTTGTTCCACATCTTGCACTTAGAAAGGATAATATGTTTAAAACAGTTCATTGCAAGTTTATGTAAATGTATATATAAAGTTTCTGTGCTATAAACCAGCACTGGAATTTAAATGCTACACCCCCCTTGTGTTTTGGACATGAAGACATGTTTTCAACCTGACTAACTATGTAACTATATATCTTCTCTTCTAATGCAAACCTGTATTAAACAATTTTTTTTGTAGAGGACATTTTGTTAATTTTTGCTCACTACCCACAATTCAACTGATAATTCTGCATCAATGATTAAAAGCAGCAAGACCATCCTGACCACTTTAAAAATGGCAGTGGAAAATTGTTTTCTTTTCACCATATTGTGTTGTAAGAATTTCACCCCCTTTTTTACCAATATTTAAAAACCATCACTAAAAACGAAAATATATGAAAATATAGCTTGATCTCAAACACCAAAATTACACTAATGTCATACAGTAGTTTGAAGTGTAGTTTTGAAGTGTATTTTGAAGTGTAGCAATGTATAGTACTGTGCAAAAGTATTAAGTGTGTGTGAAAAAATGCTGTAAAATTAAACTGCTTTAAAAAATAAATCAATTAATAATTATAATTTATTAAATAAAAACCCACAAAATGCATAAAGAAAAAAGAAACACAATCAAATGGATATTTAGTGAAAAAATCATCACTTTAGGTAGGTACACTCGCACAAAGTTTTTTCAGGAAATCATCAGGTAAGTTGTTTCAAACATCTAGAAGAACAACCACAGTTCTTCAGTGGACGTAAGCTACAGTATCTCATGTTTTTATGTAATCCTCGACAGACTCAATGATGTTAAAATCATGGCTTTGTCTGGGCCATACCATCTCTTCCAGTATTCAAATGATCTTTTTGCTGAAGGTACTTCTTTATGACTTTGGCTGTATGTGTGTGGCCATTGTGCTGCGTGTTTCATTGTCCTTCGTGTTACTAGTCTCTCGCCAGATATAGCATGATGGATAAGTATCTGCCTGTACTTTTCAGCATTGAGTAGGCCATCAATTTTGCCAAATACTTAACTCCATGTGCAGAAATGCAACCCTAAATCTGCAAGGAACCTGCACCATGCTTCACTGTTGGCTGCAGACACTCATCATTGTACTGTTCTCCAGACCTTCAGTGAGCAAATTGCCTTCTGTTTCAGCCAAGTATTTCCAATTCAGACTCAGCAATCCAGAGCACCTGCTGCAATATTTGTGCACAACAGTCTTTTTGAATTTGCGCATATGCGAGTCATTTGGCCTTGCTTCAATGGCTTTTTAGCAGCAAGTCTTCCATGAAGACCACTTATAACCAGATATCTCTGGACTGTAGATGGATGTACCAGGCTGCCACTGGTTTCTGTCAAACGTAAGCTGGTGGTGCCACAGGACATATTCTGATGATGTGTCTTTCATCTACGGCACTTCTTTCATTGGCTGTCAACTTGACCAACCTCAACATTGCCTGTTTCCTTGTGTTTCTCCAGATGAGCTTGGACAACACATCTATAAACACCTGTCTTCAATGGAACTCCTGCCTGTGTGAAACCTTGTTGATGCAGTAAAAATCCAAATAAGTCACAAACCAGATAGGTCACAACAATTTACGCTACACGAGACTTTTTGCTGTTTGCTTAACTTGTGTGATGTTCAAAGAAGTTTCATAATGTACATAATCACATATGTCTTGCTGCTGTGCTCAATCTTGCCACTGTATACAATTTTTAATAAAGAACAGTCATTTGCAACTTCAGCTTGTAGGTGGGGTACAGTGTGGAGCGGCAGCAATAATTTACACAATCAGGTGCAACGGAAAACTTGTATTGAAATAGTACAGCAACAGTTCACAACAAACCTGGTGGGAAGGCTGTACAACCGGGTGCACTCACAGTTTCCAGTAATGTGAAGAGAGCGTGCATCAGCCAGATTGACAGTGTCTGTAAAGAGATCAAAATGTGGCCTGGCTGTCTCGTGCCCAAGTGGGATGATGTCCAATGATTCGTGATCTTACGCTTTCCCTCTTTATCAGGAACCTTTCCCTACTGCTAGTACTGTCCCTAACAGGCAGGGTACCTGTCCCTACTCTACCAACTCCCAAAAACGCCCCAAACCTAGGAGCCAGGGCATTAAGTCTCTGCGTGACCCAATATGGCTGCCAGAGTCACATGAGGTGGCAGCATTCAACCGGATCGCTTCCCCAGTGACCCAGGAAACCATGGAGGAAATTCAGATGAGCGTCACCAGCAATGGGGAAAGTAGACTGCACCTGTATACAAGCTTGTCAGTAGACCATGGTTTTCCTCCCCTAATTCCACCTACACCGCTGACTCTGTTTGATTTAATTATTGTATTTTTAACTACAGTACATTTAATCTTGTTGATCGTTAACTTTAGTTTTATTATAGACTGGGTCATATGCCTGCAAAATCCTAGGGTTCATGCACATGGACAACTATAGGCATTTTTCATGCCAAGTGCAAGCATTTTTCTTTTCTGCTGGGAGAGTCGCTGTAAGGACTTGTGTCATTAACTGTTCTGTGGCCACCAGCAGGTGTCTCCCAGCAGCTGGGCTGTTCGATTAATTAGGCTGAACCTAATGTGGGCTGCTGGAAGGTATATAATCCTGCCAATGACTGAAGTTCAGTGCTTTAGTTTTCTTCCTGTGACCCCTGTCCCTGCCTGATCTTGATCCTTGTTCCTGTACCTGATCCTGAGACCTGCTCCTGTGATCTGCTTCCAGTTCCCAGTCCCTTGCTCCCTGCTACCCTTGTTTCCTGTCTCTGTCCTGACCTTTCCCTGCTCAGGTGTGATCCCTCCATTTGTGCCTTTGTGCAGTTAGGGTGTTATTTGAATTGCTGCACCTACATGTTTATGTGTCACTTTATATTGTTTATGTTTTTATTGGTGTTGGTGTTGGAATTGTATTATTTGTCTTAATAAACCTCATTTAACTTCCTTCAGCCTGATTCCTGATTTCTTAAGGTAAAGTCCACTGATCTGATCATCCTTGCTGAATACCTCCCATGTGGTATCCCTGATAATTGCACATGTCACGTAAAGCCTATCATACAAAGCTTCTTCGTATCAGCCGTGCAATTCTGTCATATTTTAACATTCCTTACATACAGTAGCTCACAAAAGTGAGTACACCCCTCACATTTTTGTAAATATTTTATTCTATCTTTTCATGTGGCAATGACGCATGTACTCGGCCAATCCCCCATAGAAGTCCTTTGGAGACGAAACGTGCGTAGGCTGATCCCCCACCCATTCAACCTCTGCAGCAATGCTGGCAGCACTCATACGTCTATTTCCCAAAGACAACCTCTGGACGCTGAGCACGTGCACTCAACTTCTTTGGTCGACCATGGCGAGGCCTGTTCTGAGTGGAATCTGTCCTGTTAAACCATGGTATGGTCTAATCCACCATTCTGCAGCTCAGTTTCAGGGTCTTGGCAATCTTCTTATAGCCTAGGCCACCTTTATGTAGAGCAACAATTCTTTTTTTCAGATCCTCAGAAAATTCTTTGCCATGAGGTGCCATGTTTAACTTCCAGTGACCAGTATGAGAGAGTGAGAGCGATAACACCAAATTTGACACACCTGCTCTCCATTCACTATTAAAGGAGAAATCAACCAGCGCAAATACTATTAATCTAAGACAGCAGCTAAGCACTGAGGGTCAAATTATCAAATCCCACATAAACATTTATAAAAACAGCAGTGCAGCACAAACATAAATAATATACACTAAAATAAAGTCCATATATAGGAGAAAAAGAAGGAATCTTCAGAGGTCAAAATGGAAGAACCACCAAGTGTCCAGAGTGAGGAGAATACAATTTTCAGGTGATTCTGTGACACCCTCCACCAATGGCAGCAATGGCAGCTCACCTTAGCACATAGACCCCTGAGTGCATCAGTCAGGTCAAACAGACGTTTTCCCACTAGGGGAAGTGTAACCAATGAGATCCAGATCAGGGCGATACGATAAAGCCAAACTTGCTCTTTCAGCCACGATGCATATAAGAAATTAAAGCAGAAATCTAGTGCTCTCCGTTTGAAAATTTATTAAAAGTAACATATAAAAGTTCCACTTACAATTTTAAGCACTGTTCCCCAGTGCGAGGGATCCACAGCATGTAAACGGTATTCGGCAGACTCGGCAATACCGATGGCATGAAACACAAAGCAGCGTGTATGGACGCGGGTGACGTCACGATCCTAGATCACGTTCCGTACGCGTTACGTCCCCTATGGTAGGCGGGACTTCATCAGCGGTGACAGAGGTACGTGCTTATGTATGAAATACTGCTTCTCATCCACCCCAAAAGGAGGGGCTGGATCTTAGCAACAACGCTGCTATAGTAACTCTAATGGTTAACCAATATTCTGATTACATACCTAGATAAAAATATTTAAAAAGGCTCCGTTTGGCTTACAAAAGCTCATTATATAAATTCATTTCCAAAAAGAATCATATCGATAATGTCATCCCGCGTCCATACTCTGTCTTTACATACCCACATATATAATACTCACTAACCAAAAAACAATACCTCTGCATCAAACATAAATAATATTACACTGTTTTAAAATTATAAAAAATTATCTATCTGAAATAAAACAATTTATGTTGAATTCGACATTGAGGCCTCCCAGCACCATAACCTTAGTTAAATGAATCCAATGGGATTCCCTCCTGCTAAGTTGCCTCAAAAAATTGCCCCCTCTCCAGTGTTTAACCACTTCAATACCATACACTTATGCACCTTCCCGCCCAGACCAATTTTCAGCTTTCAGTACTCTCACACTTTGAATGACAATTACTTAGTTATGCTACACTGTATCCAAACAACATTTTTATCATTTTCTTCTCACAAATAGAGCTTTCTTTTGGTGGTATTTAATCGCCACTGGGTTTTTTATTTTTTGCGATATAAGCAAAAAAACAGCAATTTTTTTAAAAAAAAAACACTTTTTTTTAGTTTCTATTGTAAAATTTTGCAAATAAGTAATTTTTCTTCATAAATTTGTGCCAAAATGTATACTGCTACATATCTTTGGTAAAATGAACCCAAATTAGTGTATATTATTTGGTCTTTGTGAAAGTTATAGAGTCTACAAACTATGGTGGCAATCACTGAAAATTTATCACATCTGATCACGCCTGATGTACTGAAGGGATATCTAATTTCTTGAGACACTAACAAGCGAGGAAAGTACAAATACCCCAAAATTACCCCTTTTTGGAAAGTAGACAGTCCAAGGTATTTACTAAGAGGCGTGGTGAGTTTTTTGAAGTTGTATTTTTTTCCCACAATTCTTGGGAAAATTAATTTTTTTTTTTTTTACACAAACTGGTCATATTAACAGTTTTTTTCTCTCACACAGCATATGCATAATTGCAACTACACCCCAAAATACATTCTGCTACTCCTCCTGAGTGTAGCGATACCACATGTGTGAGACTTTTACACAGCCTGGCCACATACAGAGGCCCAACATTGAAGTAGCACTTTCAGGCGTTCTACAAGCATAAATCGCACATATCCTTTCTCAACCACCTATTACACTTTTGAAGGCCCTGGAGCACCAGGACAATGGAATTTTCCACAAAATGACCCCATTTTGGAAAGCACACACCCCAACGTATAATCTATGAAGCATTATGAGTCTTTTGAACGGTTCATTTTTTTCCAGAAGGTTTTGGAAAATGTGGAGAAAAAATGAAAATGCATTTTTTTTACACAAAGTTGTCCATTTATAAGATATTTCTAACGCATAGCATATACATAGCAAAAATAACACCCCAAAATGCATTCTTCTACTCCTCCTGAGTATAGCGATACCACATGTGTGAGACTTTTACACAGCCTGGCCATATACAGAGGCCCAACATTGAAGTAGCACTTTCAGGCGTTCTACAAGCATAAATCGCACATATCCTTTCTCAACCACCTATTACAATTTTGAAGGCCCTGGAGCACCAGGACAATAGAATTTTCCACAAAATGACCCCATTTTGGAAAGCACACACCCCAACGTATAATCTATGAAGCATTATGAGTCTTTTGAACGGTTCATTTTTTTCCAGAAGGTTTTGGAAAATGTGGAGAAAAAATGAAAATGCATTTTTTTTTACACAAAGTTGTCCATTTATAAGATATTTCTAACGCATAGCATATACATAGCAAAAATAACACCCCAAAATGCATTCTGCTACTCCTCCTGAGTATAGCGATACCACATGTGTGAGATTTTTACACAGCCTGGCCATATACAGAGGCCCAACATTGAAGTAGCACTTTCAGGCGTTCTACAAGCATAAATCGCACATATCCTTTCTCAACCACCTATTACAATTTTGAAGGCCCTGGAGCACCAGGATAATAGAGTTTTCCACAAAATGACCCCATTTTTGAAAGCACACACCCCAACGTATAATCTATGAGGCATTATGAGTCTTTTGAACGGTTCATTTTTTTCCAGAAGGTTTTGGAAAATGTGGAGAAAAAATTAAAATGCATTTTTTTTACACAAAGTTGTCAATTTATAAGATATTTCTAACACATAATATGTACATAGCAAAAATTACACCCCAAAATGCATTCTGCTACTCCTCCTGAGTATGGCGATACCACATGTTTGAGACTTTTACACAGCCTGGCCACATACAGAGGCCCAACATCCAAGTAGCACCTCCAGGCATTCTAGCAGCATTAATTGCACATATCATTTTCTGACTACCGATCAAATTTTTGAAGGCCCTTCATATATCTAACACATAGCAGGTACATACCAAATAACAAAAGATTACCTGTGGTTTTAGAAGTGCAGTGGTCCACAGAGGAGAGCATCGGTCCAGGCAGCAGGCAGGGATGAGGTCAGCGACAGCAAAAGCAATCATCCAGGCAGCAGGCAGGAATACTGTCCATAGTTTGCACAGGCAGAGATACTGTCAGCACAGCCAGAGCACAGCCAAAGCACAGGTCCAGGTAGCAGGCAGAGGTGTCCCGGCAGAAATGCTGTCCAAAGTCAGTAGAGGCAGCAGGCAGATATATGGTCAACACAGCCAAAGTATTGGTCCAAGCAGCAGGAAGAAACATGGTCCATAATGTCATGGGTCATTACAGGCAGTAATATGGTCAGCACAGCCAAATTATTGGTCCAGGCAGCAGGAAGGACCATCAAGCTTAGGACCAGGGGGACAGGGGTAGAGGCTTCTCCCACCCAAATCGCTTCGAAGCCTCCGGGCAACCAGACCCTGTTCTTGGAGCACAGAAAACGAAAAACTGGTTTTCTCTACTCAGAACGCTATTCTGAAGCCCCTCACATATGTGAGACCCCTGTGTACTAAAAGTAGATGGCCAAAAGATCAGTCCAAGTGGCAGGCAAAAACATGGTCGATTAACAGGCCAAGGTTGGTGCACGTGGAGGTCAGAAACGTGGTTTAAATCGGCAAGCAAAGACATCGTCGGTAAACAGGCCAGGGTCAGTTAATTAACATGGAAGGTAGTTAGTAACATGGTAGCAGGCAAATAGGGAAATGGCAGCCTGTTAATAATAAGGGGAACTAATGGATGTATGATCATTTTTGAAGCAATTTCCGATGCACAGGCCAGGTTGGGAGGGACAATCGGGACAATAATAGCTGGTGTCTCTTCTTACTCCTCCTCTGCTGCATACACGGCATTTCTTTTGGCGTCTTCTTCCAGATTCTGTGGGGGGGATGCTAAAGGGATAGTGTCGCTCGTGAAGCCGACTCATACTATCAGAGCGAATGCTTCCTGGGGCGGGATCTTGTTGGTAAATGAGGGCATCGATGATATCTTCGATATATTGGAGGTAGTGGAGTCGGTGATTTTGAGTTGCTTTTTGGTAGCAGACAAACGAATTAAAAAGGGCCATGTGAAACAGGTGAAACGCAACTTTTTTGTGCCAATAATGGGACTTTCTGGTTGATAAGTAGGGCTGTAGCATCTGGTCGTTTAAATCCACCCCCCCCATGTACAAATTGTAGTCGTGGACACATTCAGGCTTTACAATGGAGCCGCGTCTTCTTGGGATCTCCACCATGGTGTCATTGTGGATCGTAGAGAGGATGTGGACATCTTTCTTGTCCCTCCACTTCATGGCCAACACCTCCTCGTTCCTCATGGATGCCGATTCTCCAGGTCGCAATTTTTTTGTCAATAAATTTTGTGGGAATCCCTTCCGGTTTTTTTTGAAGGTACCGCAGGCCGGGGTTTGTTTACTGTAAAGGTGGCGAAAAAGGGGCAGGCTGGTATAATAATTATCAACATATAAATGGTAACCTTTTCCGAACAGGGGGTATGCCAACTCCCAGACAATTTTCCCACTGGTTCCAATATATGTGGGGCAATCACGGGGCTGGAGCTGGGAGTCTTTGCCTTCGTAGATCCTGAATTTGCAGACGTATCCAGTGGCTCGATCACATAATTTATTTAATTTTAACCCATACCTGGCTCTCTTGCTTGGTATGTACTGCTTGAACTGCAGTCGGCCGGTGAAATGTACGAGGGACTCGTCCACACAAATTTTTTGGTCTGGGATGAAAACTTCTTCAAATCGCTGGGAAAAGGCATTGATTAGGGGGCGTATCTTGTACAATTTGTCGTAGTTGGGATGATCTCGGGGAGGGCACTGTGAATTGTCATTGAAGTGGAGAAAGCGCATAATCATGTCGTATCTTTTCCTGGACATGACAGCGGAATATATGGGCATGTGTTGGATGGGGCGTTTGGACCAATATGAATGGACTTCGTTCTTTTTTGTAAGCCCCATATTGAACATAAGGCCCAAAAATAATTTAAATTCCTCCAATGTTAGACGCCGCCACTGGAACATGCGGGCGTAGGAAGAATCGGGGTTGGCAGCAATAAATTGGGGTGCATACAGATTCGTTTGATCCACTATATTCTGCAGCAAATCTTGTGGGAAAAATAAACAAAAATAATCAAATTTAGAAAAAATTGTAGTGTCGGGCTGCACACCTGGCTGTGCGGTGAAAGGGGGGATGATAGCGGATCCTGAGTTGGCAGGCAACCATAAGGGGTTTGAAGGTAGGATTGGGGCTGGATTCTTCGGGTTGGGCGTGCATTTCCATTGCTTGTACTGGGCTCCTCTTCCTGGGGTATGGCGCTGCTGGTGGTGGGCAGTTCTCCTGATCTTGGTGCTGATCTTGGTGCTGATCTTGGTGCCGATCGCATTCTTTTGGGAGGGACGGTTTCCTCCGGGGACTCGGACTCTGAGCCACTATCCTCCACTGGCTCGTATTCCGAACCAGAATCAGATAATGGGAGCTCCCCGCTGCTCTCATCATCCGACATGGCAAGAATGGCATATGCCTCCTCAGGTGTGTAAACCCTTTGGGACATTATGGCAGTGCTTATTGGTGGGCCTGTGTAATGGTACTGCTGGTGGTAGTGGTGGCGGTCTGTGTGGTAGTACCGATGGAGGTATTAGTGGTGGGCCTGTGTGGTGGTACCGATGGCGGTATGGGTGGTGGTGGTACCAATGGCGGTACAGGTGGTGGTGGTACCGATGGCGGTACGGGTGGTGGTGGTGGCGGCGGTACCGATGGCGGTACAGGTGGCGGTACGGGTGGTGGTGGTAGCGATGGCGGTATGGGTGGTGGTGGTACCGATGGCGGTACAGGTGGTGGTGGTACCGATGGCGGTACAGGTGGTGGTGGTACCAATGGCGGTACGGGTGGTGATGGTACCGATGGCGGTACAGGTGGTGGTACAGGTGGTGGTGGCACTACCGACGGTGGTACGGGTGGTGGTACTGGTGGTGGTACCGATGGCGGCACTAGTGGTGATACTGGTAGCGGGCCTGTGTGGCAGTATAAATGCTGGGCCTGGTGGCGGTACTGGTGGTGGTACTGGTACCGATGGCGGTACTGGTAGCCTGTGTGGCGGTGCCAATGGCGGTACCGATGGAGGTGGGCCTGTGACAGATGATTGACAGATGGGCTGATTGATTGACAGATGGGCTGATTGATTGATTGACAGATGGGTTGATTGATTGACAGATGGGGTGATTGATTGACAGGTGGGGTGATTGATTGACAGATCGGCTGATTGATTGACAGATGGGCTAATTGATTGACAGATGGGCTGATTGATTGACAGATGGGCTGATTGACAGATGGGCTGATTGACAGATGGGCTGATTGGCTGGGCTGATTGATGTGCTGGGCTGTGTGACAGGTCCTCTTTATGGGGGGGGGGGCGTGTTGTGCACTGTAAACTTATGTAGACAAACTACACTGAGCTAACTTACTGATCTCTTCTCTCTCCTCACAGATCGGTGTGTGAGGAGAGAGCAGGGATCAGGTAGTAACTTCTGTGGAGTTTGTTTACATTTGTGACCGGCTGTGATTGGACACAGCCGGTCACGTGGTAAACAGCCAATTCATTGGCTGTTTACTCTGATCGGGGACGCGCTGTGTCCAAGGGACACTCGCCTTCCCCGATCCCCGCTCTGCAAGCCTGTGGCGACACGCACGGAGCGCGCCGCCGAGTTTGTTTTGACAGGTGATCGGCTGTGACTTTGACACAGCCGATCACATGGTAAACGGCCAATGAAATTGGCCGTTTACCGTGATCGGGGAAGCGCTGTGTCCGAGGGACACATGCCGTCCCCGATCACCGCGCTGCGCGCCCCTGCGGACGCGCGCAAGGCATTATCCTGCAGGACGTCATATGACGTCCAGTATCGATATTGCAACCACTTCCCGGACGTCAATTCACTATTGACTGGGCGGGAAGTGGTTAATAACCCTCTCTATACCCCAACATTTTAAGCCTTTGGGGTTCTGACTGTGAACCAACTTAAAATGTTTTGACACATTATGTGTTTTGAGTCCTTATTTGATATTATTTACATGCTCACCCAATCGCACATGTAAGGGCCGTGAGGTTCTGCCTACATACTGTAGGCCGCACTCACATTCAAGCATGTAGACCACGCCTATTGTGTCACAGGTAATGAGTTGATCTATCTTAAACTGTTTTTTTAGTCGCAGATGACACAAAATCTTTGTGTTTTTTAACATTACCTTTAGAGTGTTTGCATGCGGTACACCGACCACAAGCATAAAAGCCTGAGAGGAAGGAGAACAACCGATTTTCAGAATGGACAGGGGGATCTACTACCCCCGGGGCCAGTCTGTCACGTAAGGAAGGTGCTTTTTTGTATATAAAAGAGGGATGGTCTGGCAACAAAGGGCCTAATGTTTTATCTCGTTTTAAAATAGACCAATTATTGGATACAATTTTTTCAAATTTTTTATGATGTACATTGTAATCCAAGATCATCCTAAAATTAGAAACACTAGAATTGGCTTATTTTACTCTGTCAGCAGTAAGTACTGATCTATCATAATTCCACACTGTCTCTATTTCTCTATTGAGAGACTTTGTTGTATCCCTTTTCCTGGAATTTAAATGCTAAAGCTTGGGATTGTGATATAAAATCTTTCTCTTGTGTGCAATTCCGTCTCAATCTGACGAATTGACCTTTGGGTATGTTGCATAGCCATGATCTGTGATGGCAACTCTCCACAGGTATGTACGAATTTCGGTCAGTTGGCTTAGAATGATTACACAGATAAAACTGACCACTGATTATGCTGATTTCTAAGTCTAGAAAGATAACACTTTTAGTGCTGATGTTCCACGTGAGTTCTATATTTCTCTCATTATTATTCATAATCCACATGAACTCATCCAGACTCCCACGATCACCTTCCCAAATCATAATCAAATCGTCAATATGGCATTTATAACAAACCAACTGAGGGGGGCGATTATTGAAGACCACCTCTTCCTCCCAGTGGGCCATGAATAAATTGGCCACACTGGGAGCAAAGCGGGGCCCCCATCGCAACACCCCTCGTTTGTAAGAAAAATTGACGTTGGTACCAAAAATTGTTCCTCGATAAGCAGAATTCCAGACTTTTCAGAAGAAACCTCTGATTTTTTCTAGGAAGGTCAGAAGATAAAGCCCACCTTACTGAGGATAATGCGTCCTCATGTCCAATAATGGTATACAGTGAACTTACGTCCGCTGTAACCAAAATACTGGAGGACGAACATTTACCCCATTACAATATCATTCAGCTAGGGATGGGGGGGATTTTTCGGGGGCCCAGAGTGGTCCAGGGAGGGGTCCACCAGCCTATCAGCCGAACCCGGCAGACTGGTGGAGGCACCAATCCCAACCATCACCAACAACGAATGGGCACCCCCGAAAAGAGAAAACAACAAGAGGAAGGAGAGGGGGTAGGAGAACACAAAAAAACAAAACCATAATAGGTGCTGGTATATTTAATCTGAGCAGCTGTACGTTAAATGAAGATGAATTAAAGGTATTGGACAGAGGGCTAAAATTTGCACCTGTCCGTAACCTAAATAAATTTTATACTTATGTTAACATGCACAAGTTTGCCAGGAATCTTAATATGCGCAAATATTTTTTATCAAATTCTAGTAGACCCTCAACAGTAGAGGTGGGCGTTCATTCTAATTTGCAAAATTGATCTACTTTTAACCCTTTGAATGCGGATAATAAATTCCTCGAGGTGTTTTAAACAAAGTATTCAATGATCTTGACAAAATGAAAATACGTAAAGTAGTTGACCCACAATATATCAAAACGGGGATGGAGTCCTTAGAGAAGCGGAAGGAGATCATTATACGTCCTGCAGACAGGGGGGGGGGGGGCTAGTTATCCTAAATAAAGCCGATTACCTAGCAGAAATGGATCGTCTGTTGAGTGATCATGATACCTATCAGATTCTCAACAGAGACCCTATGTTGATGTATAAAGATGAACTGCATGTTCTAATTGAGGAAGGAAAAAATAGAAATATCCTAAATAAAAAAGAGGCTCTTTATTTAGATCCATTATTTTGTAGGACTCCAATTATTTACTGTCTCCCTAAAATTCACAAAGATAGTGCCAAACCACCTGGTAGGCCTATCGTTAATGGAATTGAGTCTATTTCCTCTAGATTAGGTCAGTATATTGACAGTTTCCTGCAACCCTTAGTGTCAAAAACAGACGCATACCTCAAAGATACAAAACATGTGATTCAAATTATAGAATCAGCATCATGTTCGTCCTCCATTATTTTGGTTACAGCGGACGCAAGTTCACTGTATACCATTATTGGACATGAGGACGCATTATCCTCAGTAAGGTGGGCTTAATCATCTTCTGACCTTCCTAGAAAAAATCAGAGGTTTCTTCTGAAAAGTCTGGAATTCTGCTTATCGAGGAACTATTTTTGGTACCAACGTCAATTTTTCTTACAAACGAGGGGTGTTGCGATGGGGGCCCGCTTTGCTCCCAGTGTGGCCAATTTATTCATGGCCCACTGGGAGGAAGAGGTGGTCTTCAATAATCGCCCCCCTCAGTTGGTTTGTTATAAATGCTATATTGACGATTTGATTATGATTTGGGAAGGTGATTGTGGGAGTCTGGATGAGTTCATGTGGATTATGAATAATAATGAGAGAAATATAGAACTCACGTGGAACATCAGCACTAAAAGTGTTATCTTTCTAGACTTAGAAATCAGCATAATCAGTGGTCAGTTTTATCTGTGTAATCATTCTAAGCCAACTGACCGAAATTCGTACATACCTGTGGAGAGTTGCCATCACAGATCATGGCTATGCAACATACCCAAAGGTCAATTCGTCAGATTGAGACGGAATTGCACACAAGAGAAAGATTTTATATCACAATCCCAAGCTTTAGCATTTAAATTCCAGGAAAAGGGATACAACAAAGAGTCTCTCAATAGAGAAATAGAGACAGTGCGGAATTATGATAGATCAGTACTTACTGCTGACAGAGTAAAAGAAGCCAATTCTAGTGTTTCTAATTTTAGGATGATCTTGGATTACAATGTACATCATAAAAAATTTGAAAAAATTGTATCCAATAATTGGTCCATTTTAAAACAAGATAAAACATTAGGCAGTTTGTTGCCAGACCATCCCTCTTTTATATACAAAAAAGCACCTTCCTTACGTGACAGATTGGCCCCGGGGGTAGTAGATCCCCCTGTCCATTCTGAAAATCGGTTGTTCTCCTTCCTCTCAAACACTCTAAAGGTAATGTTAAAAAACGCAAAGATTTTGTGTCATCTGCGACTAATAAAACAGTTTAAGATAGATCAACTCATTACCTGTGACACAATAGGCGTGGTCTACATGCTTGAATGTGAGTGCGGCCTACAGTATTTAGGCAGAACCTCACGGCCCTTACATGTGCGATTGGGTGAGCATGTAAATAATATCAAAAAAGGACTCAAAACGCATAATGTGTTAAAACATTTTAAGTTGGTTCACAGTCAGAACCCCAAAGGCTTAAAATGTTGGGGTATAGAGAGGGTTATTAAACACTGGAGAGGGGGCAATTTTTTGAGGCAACTTAGCAGGAGGGAATCCCATTGGATTCATTTAACTAAGGTTATGGTGACGGGAGGCCTCAATGTCGAATTCAACATAAATTGTTTTATTTCAGATAGATAATTTTTTATAATTTTAAAACAGTGTAATATTATTTATGTTTGATGTAGAGGTGTTGTTTTTTGGTTAGTGAGTATTATATATGTGGGTATGTAAAGACAGAGTATGGACGCGGGATGACATTATCGATATGATTCTTTTTGGAAATGAATTTATATAATGAGCTTTTGTAAGCCAAACGGAGCCTTTTTAAATATTTTTATCTAGGTATGTAATCAGAATATTGGTTAACCATTAGAGTTACTATAGCAGCGTTGTTGCTAAGATCCAGCCCCTCCTTTTGGGGTGGATGAGAAGCAGTATTTCATACATAAGCGGGTGAGTCACGTACCTCTGTCACCGCTGATGAAGTCCCGCCTACCATAGGGGACGTAACGCGTACGTAACGTGATCTAGGATCGTGACGTCACCCGCGTCCATACACGCTGCTTTGTGTTTCATACCATCGGTATTGCCGAGTCTGCCGAATACCGTTTACATGCTGTGGATCCCTCGCACTGGGGAACAGTGCTTAAAATTGTAAGTGGAACTTTTATATGTTACTTTTAATAAATTTTCAAACGCAGAGCACTAGATTTCTGCTTTAATTTCTTATATGCATCGTGGCTGAAAGAGCAAGTTTGGCTTTATCGTATCGCCCTGATCTGGATCTCATTGGTTACACTTCCCCTAGTGGGAAAACGTCTGTTTGACCTGACTGATGCACTCAGGGGTCTATGTGCTAAGGTGAGCTGCCATTGCTGCCATTGGTGGAGGGTGTCACAGAATCACCTGAAAATTGCTCTCCATTCACACCTTAGACACTAACGAGCCACATGAGACAAGGGGAGGGAAAATGGCTAATTGGGCCCAATTTGGACATTTTCACTTACTCACTTTGGTTGCAAGCGGTTTAGACATTAATGACTGTGTGTTGAGTTTGCTGTGAACAGCAAATTTACACTGTTTTACAAGTTGTACACTCACTACTTTACATTGTAGCAAAGTGTAATTTCTTCAGTGTTGTCACATGAAAAGGTATAATAAAGCAGACCTCCACTCGCCTACTCGCATTTTGCGAGTGTAAAATGAGGTCTGGCGAGGAGCTGGGCTGCCTAGTAGTGGGGGGGGCGAGCACCGCGGTGGGCAGGGTTGATCGGGAGCGGTCCTCCCAGTGATCGCCCCGATGGCAGAGAGCACGGAGAAAGAGAACTTGCATTGAAATTTCCTCCGCTCTGCTAGCTCACACAGCCCTGCCTTCTCCTGACCCCGCACCTGTAATAGACAGAATGCAGGTCCAATGCTAGGATGTGTTGTCTATCACAGGCGCGGGGTCAGGAGGAGGCGGGGCTGTGAGAGCGAGCAGAGTGGAGGAAATTTAAATGTAAGTTCTAACAGCAGGCTATACCGCTCTGCGATCCGCGGCTCTCCTCTTCATCCTGTCATGCAGAGGCGTTGCTAGGCGGGTAACATCCGTGTGGACCGAAGCCGCCTCCTCCTCTCTGTTTACATCCACAGAGGAGGAGGACCCTGCACTCGAGGGACACACAGTGTGTGCGCTGTTCTGAGGTATGTAAGGGTGGGGTGTCTGTACTGAGGGGGGTCTTGTAATGCTGGGGGGTCTGCACTAGGGGGGTGTCTGTAATGCTGAGGGGGTGTCTGTAATGCTGAGGGGGGGTCTGTAATGCTGAGGGGGGGTGTCTGTAATGCTGAGGGGGGGTCTGTAATGCTGAGGGGGTGTCTGTAATGCTGAGGGGGGGTGTCTGTAATGCTGAGGGGGGGTGTCTGTAATGCTGAGGGGGGTGTCTGTAATTCTGAGGGGGGGTGTCTGTAATGCTAAGGGGGGGTGTCTGTAATGCTGAGGGGGGGGTGTCTGTAGTGCTGAGGGGGGGTGTCTGTAGTGCTGAGGGGGGGGTGTCTGTAGTGCTGAGGGGGGGGTGTCTGTAGTGCTGAGGGGGGTGTCTGTAGTGCTGAGGGGGGTGTCTGTACTACTGGGGGGGTGTCTGTACTACTGGGGGGTTGTCTGTACTACTGGGGGGGTGTCTGTACTACTGGGGGGTGTCTGTACTGCTGGGGGGGTGTCTGTACTGCTGGGGGGGGTGTCTGTACTTGGGTGGGGGTGTCTGTACTTGGGTGGGGGTGTCTGTACTTGGGTGGGGGTGTCTGCACCCTAGTGACGCCACTGCTGTCATGATCTGGCCACCAATGAGAGCACGATTAGTCTTCAATGGGGGCACAGTGAGTCTTCAATGGGGGACACAATGAGTCTTCAATGGGGGACACAATGAGTCTTCAATGGGGGACACAGTGAGGCTGCAATGGGGGGCACAGTGAGGCTGCAATGTGGGGCACAGTGAGGCTGCAATGTGGGGCACAGTGAGGCTGCAATGTGGGGCACAGTGAGGCTGCAATGTGGGGCATAGTGAGGCTGCAATGTGGGGCACAGGTAAGGCTCTGCTGAGGGGGAACTGATAAAGTTGTTCTTAATATTTATTTCTGTAACTTATGTAGCGGTCCTTCCCTAGCTTCTCCCCTCTCTTCCCGGCTGGTCTTACTCGTCTAGGGGTATCTGGGAGAAGGGGGAAAGATGCACACCACCAGCTCGGCTCTCTGATGTAGGATGCAGAGATGTGAGCTAAACCATTTACCCTCGAGTCTGCGTTTTAGGCCGGAACCTCAGCTTCTCCTATGGAGGATGATTGCCACTGTCTCTGACAGGGACACTTAGCTTCCAGTAACACGAGTTCCACACCAAGAAAAGTCCAACACAGTTTTATTGACTCGAAATTGGTTGACTTTTAAAAGAACAGACAAAGTGTAGGGAAGAGTAGGTCCAGGCACAACTGATGAATTAAAGTTCCTCCTGTTCCGTTTAGTGCAAACAGGCTTGGCGCACAGTCGCTGCCACCGACCGTGAATTTGGTCTCTGCCACTGACCTGGTTGAACGTTGAGGCCCCTGCCACAGGCCTTGGATGAGGCCTGCCACTGACCTGAGAAAGATGGGTCCCTGCCACAGACCATGAGAAACATGAAGTACCTTCCTTCTTTAGAACGAACGGCCCCTGTCAGAGGAAGACATCCATCCGGACGGTCACCAGAGGCCTCCACCGGCACCAGAAAATGCTGCGCTGGCTCTACGGGGAGGTCACGTCTCCGGTCCCTTACGCCCAGGATTCAGGCACCCAATACCGGGGGTGCCTTAGGCATGCTTCGCCCTCGCGGGACCCAGTCAAAGGTACTGGGCCCCAGGCCTCCGGGTATAGTACCTCACCCCAGGCTGAAGGTGCCTGGGATGGAACTCGACTCCACGCGCCCAGGCCAAGGGCGCCTGGGCACAGACGAACCGCAGCAGCCCCCAAGCTGAAGGTGCCTGGGGAATGGACCTCATGCGCAAGATGTCCGCCCCCTTTATATCCTCTCCCAGCAGGCACAGCGGGTTCCCCGCCCCGCCGTACTACTGCGGCGAGAGGACAAAAAGGGCACGGCTCTGAAATGGTAGTTCAACCCCGGTCCCAGGTGACAGCGCCACCCAGGGCCCGCAGGGAACATGACACCATTCATACCTCCCACACTACAAAGTGTCCATAAATCCCTAAAATCAATGTATCTGAGCCATCTCTTGCCCAGATACACCCCACAAAATTTGACACCCGCTACACTTAATTCTGCATAAAACATTTACAAGTGTCATTTCATGAGATAATTTATGAGGGCGTGATTAGCGTCAGAATTAGGGGCGGAGCAGGGTAGGGGTTAGGTTGGGCAACTGGTGGCGAATAACCCTTGAGGCCTGGCTAGTGGCTCAAGACTTGAAATTTTGAGCCCTGTAATAAAGTATTTACAAAAATGTGCGGAGTGTACTTACTTTTGTGAGATACTGTAATGGTACAGTAATCGGTCATGTGAACAATATAAGATTTTAAATAATATGTGGTTATGTACATTATAAAACTTCTTTGGACATCACAAAAGCTTTGTGAGTAAATAGTTGCTTTTATACATTGAACCCTCTGTGACTTCAACCATTATCTTCAGGATTAGTAAACAAAAAGGCTCACCTTTTAGATTTATATCAGAGCAAAAATAGCATTCTGTATATATCTGCAATACATGCATATTTATCCTGCAAGTACAGAAAACAATCTGCTGATCTGCCATAATCCCACTGTGCTCCAAACTCCCTATTTGTGCAAATAACACAGTGGGGTTGATTTACTAGGGGCAAATTGTCTGTGAACTGCAATTGCTCTAGATCTGAGGGGAACATGCAAAGAAAACAAAAAAAACAGCATTTTGCTTGCACATGATTGGATGATAGAAATCAGCAGAGCTTTCCCTCATTTCAGCGCTTCCCCTTATGCCGCGTCGGGAAAAATGAAATTTTTTCCTTTGGACGAGAAAAACGATCGTCTGTGGGCTTTTTGCCGTTTTTCCCGACGGGAAAAACGGCATTAATCACGACGAGAAAAATTAGAACATGCTCTAATTTTTCTCGTCGTGATTCCTGTCATTTTTTTCCGCAGCAGTTTTCCCATAGGGAAACACTGCCGCGGAGCCTACACACGGTAGTTTTTCTCGTCAAGAGAAAAAATGACGGGAAAAACATCCGTGTGTGGGGGAACAAGCTGTTCCCTCGTTTTTCCTGTCGTGAAACACCACCGTGAATCATGATCGTGTGTACGCGGCATCAGATCTAGAGCTACTGCACTTGCAGTGCACAGACTATTTGCCTTTAGTAAAATAACCCCAATACCTCTGCTTCTCTGTCTGTTGAACTACAGAACCCCCCCCCCCCAATCTATCACTGTCTTGTCCCACATGCATATTGACTTCTTTACCAGCAAAACAATGTTGCTGCCTTGCAAAAAGGGGGATACTGCCCCGGGAAGATGTCAAACGAGGAAACATACTTAGGGCAGGTGTTCAATGTACTGCTATCAAGCTATGCTGGATTTGCATCAACTCGTGGCATTGGTAGTGTCGGAAAAAATTCAACTTTGATTTGTTTTTATGCTTATTTACTGGTGTCAGGAAAGACACTCTGCGAGGCTCCTTTCTCTCACCTCTACATATTGGGCTGCTTAGGATCTGAGACATCCACAATAATATCGGAGAGTGATCGTTCATCTATGGTCACTGCAGATGTCTATTTTTTAAAGGAAATGCGCTGCTTACATTGCAATCTGGGGAGTTAATTATAGGCATAAGTGGTGTTTTTTCACACAAGAAAGGTGTATTACAAGCAATATAAGAATAAGGTCCACTTGATTGAAGAAATTTGTGTTGTTCAAATGGTCTATTTATAAAATTTTTGGGACTTTTTTTTATATTTTTGTTCACTTAGTGAATCACTTGTTTTCATTTTTAATCTATAATTTGTTTTTTTGCCATTTATATGGTTTAAAGCATTGAATGTTTAAGGTCTGGTTTACACTAGTGCAATGCCAGACATTGCATGTGATTCACACCGCATTGCTGTGCAGATCACATGCGATGTCTGTGTGATGCGATTTCAGCCATATAAACCAGACAATATGGATAAAAACCATTTAAAAAAAAGCACAAAAAAAAAAAAATATGGCGTGGATGTCCAACCAAAATCCATACCAGCACCTTCAGGTCTGGTATGAATATTAAGGTGAGCCCCACACCAAAAACATTTTTTAAATGATGTGGGGGTCCCCCAGGCCCCCTGGGACTATATACTCTAAACAGCAGTATATATACACACTATACAGACTGCACTATATACTCTGCAGAAAAATTGGGCCTTAGGTGTTGGTGGTGCCAGAACACTAACCCCTCACAGTTACTCTTTTTGGGTGCAGGAACGGGCCCTGCTGTGAAATATTAGATCAAAAATTGTAATTACATGCCCCTGTTAAACAGGGGCAGAAAAAGTGGGCCTTGGGTGGTGGTAGTGGGGCCACAACACTGTAACCCCTCACAGATACTCTTGTTGGGTGCAGGAACAGGCCCTGCTGTGAAAAATTATATCCCAAATTTTAATTACATGCCCCTGCTAAACAGTGGCAGAAAAATTGGGCCTTGGGTGGTGGTGATGGTGCCACAACACTATAACCCCTCACAGATACTCTTGTTGGGCGCAGGAATGGGCCCTGCTGTGAAATATTATATAAAAAATTGTAATTACATGCCCCTTTGTTAAACAGGGCAGAAAAACTGCGCCTTGGGTGGTGGTGGTGCCACAACAGTGTAACCCCTCACAGTTACTTTTGTTGGATTCAGGAACAGGCCCTGCTGTGAAATATTATATAAAAAATTGTAATAACATAACATGAAAAATTGGGCCTTGGGCGGTGATGGTGGTGGTGCCCTAAACCAAAAATATTGTTGGAAGCTAGCATCATTAAGATTGAGGAGGATTAGGATAGGCAGTCTTCAAGTGATCCCAGATCCATAGCAAATTCAATCAGTTACATCTGCATCAGGTGCTTGATGTCTGCTGATCCAGGACTGATTAATGTTTATAAATGTGAGCCTATCAACAGAGTCTGTGGACATGCGCACTCTTTGATCCGTTACAAACCCTCCAGCAGCACTGAATGTGCGTTCAGAAAGCATGCTGGATAAAAGGACAGGCCAGTAGCTTGATTGCATATTGAGCAAGTTCTGGCCAGTGGTCCATCCTCAAGACCCAGTAACCCAGTGGATGCTCTGTTGGAGAGGTCTCCAAGTCTGCTCTTGCCCTAGATATAATCGAAATTTAATTTTTAAAAGCGACTGATAGCTAATCCTGGTGGTTCCTGCCACATCCCAAATACATATAGGAAAGGAAAAGAAGCCCCAAGGGATAGTGCGGGCAGGGCTTGCCCGCACTATCCCTTGGGGCTTATTTTCCTTTCCTTGCCCTAGATATTCCTGCACCATATAATGCAGACGCTGGTGATGGTTGCTTGAACCGATTAGACTTTGGCCCTGAGGACTAAAAAATTGTTTAAAGGCATTGGTCAGCCAGCCACCTTCTCCATCGCTCTTCCTCCGACTAAACAAAGCCTCAGCAACACGTTGTCCAGCACCAGGAAATGGTAACCTCCCAGGGTCTGGAAATGTGTTACAAAAACCTTTCTTCAAGGCCTCCTGAAGATGTTTCATCCTCTGCTCCCTCTGCAAAGGCAGGATGAGTTCTGCAACTTTACCCTTGTAACGTGGATCAAGAAGGGTTGCCAGCCAGTAATGATCCCTCTCCTTGATACCATGAATTCTAGGGTCCTTTCGCAGGCTTTGCAGAATCAGGGAGGCCATGCAGCGTAAGTTTGCAGAGGCATTCGATTCTGAGTCCTCTGAGTCACTAAGGATCACATTATCCGTAACTACCTCCTCCCAGCCACGTACAACTCCTTGGGTTTCTGGGGACTAAAAACCATCCCTTGAAGACTGCTGCTGAGTGTTATCCTCTACATCCATGCTGACACAATCCTCCTCCTCCTCTTCTTCCTGTGTGTTTGGCGGGCCCACAGGAATGCTATCTGGATAAAGGGGACCTTGAGAGGAAAGGAAGTCCTCCTCTTACTCCCGCTGTTCTGCCTCAAGTGCCCTGTCCATGATTCCACAAAGCGTGTGCTCCAGAAGGAAGACTAGAGGGACAGTGTCACTGATGCATGCATTGTCGCTGCTCACCATCCTTGTGCCCTCTTTAAATGGTGACAGGACAGTTCATGCATCCTTTTTTTTTTTTGTTTAAGTTTTATTTATTGCTTTTGACAAAACAAGTATACACAAGACCCAACGGGCCACACACAAAAATAAACTATTTACATTTCCTCAGCATTGGCTCTCTCCCCCTCCTTCGAGGTCCCCAGTGATAAGAACAATACAATTATAAGGCTACCTTTTCTTAGTAACAATCAATATAACGTTTAGATATGGCAAACGGTTACATACATATTAACTCCTGCTGCAGGTGCATTCTATTAGGTGCCACTCAATCCCCCACCGTAATTTCACTGTTCATCCAACTGCCCCACACTTTATCAAATTTCTGTGGTATGCCCCTGATAATGTATGTAGCCTTGTATAAAGGTGCAGCCCTATTGACCACGCCCTTTCATGCTGATACAGATGGAGGATTGGGCTTTTTCCATGATAACACTATCATTTTCCAGGCGTAATAGATTAGAATCGTCAGCAAAGTACGAGTCACTCTTTTTGGGGCTAGATTGTCTACCAGTCCCAAAAGGCATACCTCTATCGTGGGCTGAATATGAATGGCGGTTACTTTGGCTATGCATTCTGTAACCCCCTTCCAGAATACTTGGATGGTCGAGCAGTTCCAAAAGATATGCATAAAATCGTCAGTGAGGGAACTGCACCACCAGCAACCAGGTGACTGAGTAGGGAACATCTTGGCCAGTCTAGCTGGAGTAAGATATATGCAATGCAGGAATTTAAATTGAATGAGATGGTCCCTGGCAGAGACCAATCTAGTAAAATTAATGTCCCATACATCATCCCAGTCATCCCCGTTCATCTGGGGGAACACCTCACCCCACGCCGCCCTACACTTTGCGAGGAGATCTCCTCCCTCTCCGAACAACTGTTTATATATTGTAGACAAGGCCTTGTCCAAAGTGTCTTCTCTCAGTAAAAACTCAAAATCACTAATTTTAAAGGTAATATACCAATATCTCCAAATTGGACATTGTATGCATGTCTGAGCTGAAGATAACGAAACAAGTGAGTATTGGGCAGATTAAACTTGGTTTTCAGAGCGTCAAAGAGTCTTAATACTAAATTTAGTCCAGATAATTGGATCAGGGTACTCACTAAAGTGTGCTAACTTGGGTTTCCTCCAAAAGTGGTGTGTGAGGAGAAATCTCAGAAGCGCTACCCATCCTGGTAACTGCTACCCATGCCCTACAGGTTGCATGCATGTGTAGCGATACCTTCAACTAAGAGGGCCGCAGATTTAGTTTGGGCCCCGAAGACAGCTCCGCCAACCCCCGGCAATTTACTCGACCCCCTACTGGCACAGTTAGTTATGGCAGCAATATAATTCTTATGCTATATGATTAAACTCAGACACCAAGGCAATAATAATAGGGGTATCTAATTTACTTTAGATTTGTGGTAAAAAGGTTAACAGTGGTAACAGTTTACATGAAATAGGTTGCAGAGCCCTGCAGCAATAAACACACTACGCATTAAATGAACAGTAAAGGTGCGCCGCGTGGGCGACCGTTAACTAGGCGCCCTGTGGCGCAGCAACCTAAAGAACTAACTAGCTGGCCAGGCCTGGCTCAGATATCTAAAACTCAGTCTATGGGGGATGATGGTTTCTTCACCGGCAAGTCTTTAAAGGTGGTGCACATAACAGAATAACATTTGTAATCCAGTGGGACGATTGTAATAGAATAAACACTTTACTGAAGAACCTCTGAGTTCAGCTCTGATATGGATCTCCAGTGAGAGTATCAGATATAAACTTGTGGGCCACGGCAGTCTATAGGCACATCAGCAATAAACAGTATATGGTCTGAGCATACGCTCGCTCACCCCTCCGGACGCAATCCCAGTCCGGGAACTTCCACCGACTGTGTCCTCACACACAGTGTCTCCAGCGATCGGGTCCCTGATCCAACCAAGGCTGTAGATAAGCGAAGTCAGATGCCACCCAGGCTCGCAGTGGGGTGGAAGGCTCTTTGGTGCTGCGCAAGGCCTCAGGCTTCAGGCCTTGCACTCCAGCACATCCGCACAGGAGGATCAGTCACTGAAGTCTCGTGTCCCAAAGAGGCCGAGCCCTGCCTCGCTTCCTCCTTTTATAACCCCTCCCATGAGTCTCTGGGGTGGAAACATTGCCGAAAGGGGTTCTGGCTAAGGTAGTCCTGGGAGTCTTAAAGGGGACCCCGCTACACATGGATATTGTGAGCCTATACAAAGCCCTGATTCCCCAATCCGGGAGATGCGTCAGCGCCCCATAAGAACCAACAATAGCCGCCTCTACTGTATTGGCAGTGTCATCCTTAGGTAGAGTAAACCACCTGTGAACGAATACTAGCTGACCGGCTAAGAAATTCTGGTGGAAGTCTGGGACCGCCAGTCCCCCTTGTTTCCATGGCTTAAAGGGGACCCCGCTACACACTCCCCCCACTTAAATTCTTTGGTCCCCAAAGAAAATTCTAGCATACACTGCGTACAACCCCAGACAACATTGCATAAGAGGTTGGCATAGGGAATTCCCACCAAAACCGAGGGGTTGGATTCCCTTGCCCACAGGTCACACTATCCTGAGTGGCCTGCCTAACTGTGCCAGAGAGTGAGTGGGGGTTGCCCTCTACCAAATGTACAGTGGAGGGATCCGGATTCTCTACACTCCTCCTAGCAGTGACCACAGAATCTTCTGAGCTCTCCCCCATTTGTGGGTAGGTCAACTTTCTGGGAGGCCTTATGACTCTGCAAGCCCTTTGTTCCCTTGGGGTTTCTGGCTCTGGCGCCACAGGCTCTTCTTCTGTAACAGGTTCAGGCGACACAGCAGGCTCTGTAACATCTGTTTCAGGAGCCAAGGGATACATAGAGTCTCTAGGGTCCTGTTCAGGGTAAACATCACAGGCATCTTCCCAGTAATCCAATGAAGGACTAGATGGGATGAATTCAGCGGCTTCTGCATTCAGTTGTCCATCTATAGTGTCTTCAGTAGTTGGAAGATCTATAGCAGAAGTTCCTTGAGTTGGGGAAGGCCACAGCCAGTCAAGCTCTCTCTCCATCTTCACTGAGTTCAGAAGCTTCTGTATCTTCAGTCCGAGAGGTCTGGGACCGAGTGTTTGGCCTGGGGGTATCCAGAATAGAGACTGGTTCAGGGGAGTCCCTCACTGGAGGTATTCTGACCGCTTCAGCAAGTGGGAGCAGGTGGTTTCAATGCCACGTCTTCAGTGGGCCTACCTTTCCTTCTGGCTTCAACTTGTAGACAGGTAGGCCCGGCAGCTTCCTACAGATGACATAGGGTTCAGATCTCCATCTGTCTGCAAGTTTGTGTTTTCCAGGGACCCCCAGATTGCGTAGCAGTACTCGGTCCCCGGGCTGCAGGTCTTGTACCCGGACCTTCAAGTCGAAGTTTCTTTTGTTTCGAGCTCCCCTTTGATCTGAAGCCGCTTGAGCTTGTTCATAGGCTACTTTCAGGCTGTGTCTGAGCCTGTCCACATATCCTTTGTGGGATGCGGCTGAGGAATGGTCTAAAGAGGTGCCAAAGGCCAAGTCCACAGGTAATCTCGCTTCTCTCCCAAACATGAGTCGATATGGGGAGTAGCCTGTAGCATCACTGGTGGTGCAGTTGTAAGCGTGTACTATAGCTGCTATGTGTTTGCTCCAATGTTGTTTCTTCTCACTTTCCAGAGTCCCCAACATGTTGAGCAGGGTTCGGTTAAACCTCTCCGGCTGAGCATCTCCCTGTGGGTGGTAAGGTGTAGTTCGAGTTCTCTTGATTCCTAACGAATCCAGAAGTTTCCGGATCAGTCGACTCTCAAAGTCCCTTCCTTGATCTGAATGAAGTCGCTGGGGCAGCCCATAATGGACAACATACTTCTCCATAAGTACCTTGGCTACTGTGGAAGCCTTCTGGTCTTTGGTTGGGAAAGCTTGGGCATACCGGGTGAAATGATCGGTTATCACCAGAACATTTCCTAGTCCACTCAGGTCGGGTTCGAGGCAGAGGAAATCAATGCATACCAGATCCATTGGGCCTTGACTTTGTAGATGGCCCATTGGGGCAGCTTGATGGGGTAAAGTCTTCCTCTGGTAGCAGCGTGCACATGAATGGAAGTACTCTTCCACTTCTGCCCTCATGCAGGGCCAATAGAACCGACTCCTGACAAGTTGAAAGGTCCTTTCCGCCCCTAGGTGGCCATGATTGTCATGTAGGGCAATCAGAACAGTCTCTCAGTGTTTTTCCGGAAGAAACAATTGCCATTTATCTTCCAGGTCATCGGAGGGGCTCCTTCGGTAGACCACTCCCTGATGCACCTGTAACCTGTCCCACTCTTTCCTCAACAGGCGAGCTTCCTTTGAGGAGTGACTCAGAAGTCTGTTTGGATCCTGATTCTCCAGGGCTTCCAGAACTAATTTCCCCATGGGGTCTTCTAATTGGTCACATCTTAGCTCCTTCTTGGACAGCTTTGGCAGATGGTCTTCCTCCAGTTGAGTTACTCCACAGTATTGTTTGGGGACTCCTACCATGGTAACTCCTATCTCTTCCACCCTTGAGCCCCCTCTGGCTTGTAATTCAGCCCCTTGACAAAGGGCCCGCACCCCGTCTGGTGCCACTTGAGTCCAGTCTTCCATATCACCGGCGGGACCATGAGATCTTCTGGACAGAGCGTCTGCATCTCGATTCCCAATCCCTGGCCTGTACTTTAGGCTGAAATTGAATCCAGACAATGCGGCCAACCACCTGTGTCCAGTGGCGTCCAGCTTTGCTGTAGTGAATAGGTAGGTAAGGGGGTTGTTGTCGGTCTTCACAGTGAACTCCGCCCCATACAGGTAGTCTTTGAGCTTGTCTACTACCGCCCACTTAAGGGCCAGGAACTCCAGCTTGTGAGTGGGGTAGTTTTTCTCAGAGGGGGTCAGGCTCCTGCTCACGTAGGCAATAGGCCATAGTTGCCCTTCGTGTTCTTGATAAAGTACTCCTCCCAGACCGTGATGACTAGCATCTACGTGTAGTTCATAGGGTTTGGTTGGGTCTGCGTAGGCCAAGACTGGAGCAGTGGTTAGGCTCAACGCCTGGAAGGCCTCTTCACACTTCTGGTTCCACTGATCTCTGACCGACTCTCCCGGCTTCCTGGGCCCTGAGTCGTCCTCTTCTCCCTCAGTCTTGAGCAGTTCATTCAATGGTCTAGCAATTCGGGCAAATCATTCCACAAACCTCCTGTAATAGGAGCAGAACCCTAAGAAGGATCTGAGTTCTGTTACTGTGGTGGGTCGTGGCCAGGAGGTAACTGCTTCCAATTTATCTGGGTCTGTGGCCACCCCTTCTTCAGACACTATGTGCCCCAGATAGTTCACAGAAGACTGGTAGAACCGACACTTCTCAGGCAAAAGCTTGCGTCCCTCCTCACTGAGTCTCCTCAAGACTTTTTCCAGCCTCTCCTCGTGTTCCTCCAGGGTTCTTCCAAAGACAATGACATCGTCCAGGTATACAAGGACTTCAATAAGGTTCATGTCTCCTACAGTCTTCTCCATGAGACGTTGGAAGGTAGCAGGAGCTCCAGACAGTCCCTGAGGCATTCGATCAAACTCAAAGAACCCCACTGGGGTTATGAAGGCTGTCTTCTCCTTGTCTTCTGGATGCATAGGGATCTGATAGTATCCACTCTTGAGATCCATAACGCTGAACCATTTGGCTCCAGACAAACTCTGTAAAGCGTCCTCTATCCTCGGAGTGGTGTACTGGTCGGGTATGGTTCTCCTGTTGAGAGTCCTGTAGTCTATACAGAGCCTCAATGACCCATTCTTCTTCCTGACCACCACTATCGGGGAGGCATAGGGGCTTCTAGACTCCCGGATCACACCAGTCCTCTTGAGTTCTGCAAGTTGTTCCCTTAGATCCTCCAGATCTGCTAGTGGGACCCGCCTGACCCTCTCTCTGAAGGGCTTATCTTCTTGGAGGCGGATCCGATGGGTGGCACTCCTTGCACACCCCACATCGAACTCATCTTTGGAGAAGATCTTCTCCCATCTGGTCAACTGGGCCATGGCTCTCTTTCCAAGCCCTGGGCAGATTCGGGTTTTCCATGGACAGCTTCTCCCAAGCATCTCCTCCTTCACCCGTCCCCTGGACTTCTGACACGGTAACAGGGGCAGCAGGGCTCACCTGGCCCAGCAGCATCCTGGCTGGGATTTCCATGGGGCCATCTGTAGTGTTCCTAACACTCACCGGAACTCTACAATGGGCCTTCTTCAGGGCCTTCAGTGGAATCACTTCTGGTATCACTTCCAGACCGGAGAACTCTTCCCTTGGGTCGGACTCCAGCATGACAAAGGGTCCAGGTTGCTCCCAAGTAAGCTTCACAGTGGCTCTGAGACAGGTTACTTCGCCGGGCTGCAACACTACCTCTTCTCTTCCAAGTCTCCACACCTTCCCTATCCCCTCTCCAGGGGTCTTCTGCTCTAGGACCAGCCGTTGGTAGGCCGTCTTCAGCATGGGGTGGATCTTGGTGGCCGCTTGCCCCTTCTCTTCCACTAGAGGGGTCAAGAGTCTTCGGACCAGGTCCGTGTTTGTCCCTATTATAAGGGAACTCTTGTTGGCTCCTGGCGGTCTGAGGCACACAACTGCCAGGGTGTCAAACACTTCGGCCTTCCCAGCCATGGATGGGTCAAAAGTCATTTTGACGGGCAGATAGCCATCGTAGGGGAAACTCTGGGTTCCAATCCCACATATTTCCAGTTCCTCTATCTTCTGGATGGGCAGATGACTCAAGTGTTTATCGTAGAAATCCCGGTATAATAGGGTCACTTGTGCCCCAGTATCCAAGATTGCTCTGGTGTAGACTCCCTCCACTTGAATGGGCACTATAGGAGATGGGCCTACCAGCTTCTCCGGATATGGCCTGGCAGGGGTCGCCTTCTTCTGGCCCTTTCCTTTCGGACTCTCTCTCGTCCAATTCCCTTTGGACTTTAATCTTTCTTGAGCCTGGTATGCATTGATTTCCCTCCTTTCAATGGGTGTACGGACCCGCTGAGGGATACTATTGTTTTTCTTAGGTGTGCTCGCCCTCTGAGGAGTGCTGTGCCTCTTCTGAGGGGTCTTGCCCCCTTTCTCTGGGGTGTATCTCTGTTGAGGAATGTTGTGTTTCCTCTAAGGTGTTTTGTCTCCTCTTTTTTTCTGCTTCGCATTCAGCTTGGAGCTCACTGAAGGTGATGGGAACCCGGTTGACTCCTTCACCGGGGCCCTCTGAAGTCTCCCGCCGGCTTGCGGTTGTCCGTTTTCTTCTTCTTGGGACTGGAACATGTAGCTGCAATATGGCCAATTCCTCCACAGTTAAAGCAGACTATATCTCCCCATTCTTGTAAAGATGCGGGTGCTGAGGCATTTGGGAATAATTCCTTCCTTGGTACTTCTCTCTTGGGACCCTCTGAGTCTTTTGCTATCAGAGAGGTCAACATCTCTAGCACCTTGGACATTTGAGATTTTAGAGTGTCTACCTCTGAGTCTCTTTCAGGGGTCATCACTGGATTGACTAGCACCTGTGCGGGGACAACATTTGTCTTAATCATTTGCTGGTCCTGTTGTAGCGCCTCCTCATCTCTGATGATTTTTATCAAGTCAGCATAAGTCAGTAACGTTCCTCCTCCCGAGGTTTTCAGGTGCAGCCAGACTGGATCCGAGCGTAATGCTCCCTTTAAGACTTGCTTCATTCTTGCTGCATCTGTATCTTGGGGCTTCATTCCCTTCTTCAACACAATCTTGCACAGCAACCTGTTCAGTCTCCTAACATACTCTGAAAGTTTCTCCCTTGGCTGTTGGAAAGTGTGTTCAAATTGGTAGACCATCTCTGTCACCTTTTCCAATTGACCAAACTCTGCCTGTAGCATGGCTAGACAGTCTTGAGCCGTGCAATCTGCATTCCCAAACCGAAAGCTTTTCACTGCTTCTGCTGCTGCGCCTTTGAGGCTTTCTATCACTCGTTGCCTCTTCTGCGCTTCAGGCACCTCCCATGCCTCTACTGCTTGTAATGCCTGCTACACCCAGGTATCAAAATCTTCTTCCCCTGCAGGGACAGGGAGCTTCCCTGAGAATGTTTTCAGTCTCCGGTAGCTAGTCTCTACATGCACCGTGTTTGTCTTCTGACATTTGATTAGTAGATCCCCTATTGCCTTTATCAATTCTGGTGATATAGAAGTGGAAGGGGCGGGTGCCACTGGGGGTGTCACCCCACCTCCTCTTTCTGGTGAGATACGGGCCGCAGCCTGCGGTGATCCCATCTGTGATGGTTCCTTCTTTATAGTTACTGCGGGCGCCAACCTATAGGTTCTAATGTCTGGCGTCTTTACACACTTGTGCTTGCAAGCCTCTGGTACCCCGTCTCCGTATTCCACCAGTGCATACTGATATGAAGTGTCTGGGTCTGATTTTATATCTATCACCCATGGTGTGTGATCTGGGGACACTAACTTCATTAACTCCTCTACCATGTCAGTCTTCCATTCCACCCCTGGGAGACTGATGACTATCGAGTTGTTCGGCTCTGCCCTAGAGGTTTTGCACCACTCTTCTATTGCTTGCGGGTCCATGCCGGCACCTCTGGCGTTTAATTGCTGTATCAGGATCCCGGACGAGAACCCCCACGTGTAGCGATACCTTCAACTAAGAGGGCCGCAGATTTAGTTTTGGCCCCGAAGACAGCTCCGCCAACCCCCGGCAATTTACTCGACCACCTACTGGCACAGTTAGTTATGGCAGCAATATAATTCTTATGTTATATGATTAAACTCAGACACCAAGGCAATAATAATAGGGGTATCTAATTTACTTTAGATTTGTGGTAAAAAGGTTAACAGTGGTAACAGTTTACATGAAATAGTTTGCAGAGCCCTGCAGCAATAAACACACTATGCATTAAATGAACAGTAAAGGTGCGCCGCGTGGGTGACCGTTAACTAGGCGCCCTGTGGCGCAGCAACCTAAAGAACCAACTAGCTGGCCAGGCCTGGCTCAGATATCTAAAACTCAGTCTATAGGGGATGATGGTTTCTTCACCGGCAAGTCTTTAAAGGTGGTGCACATAACAGAATAACATTTGTAATCCAGTGGGACAATTGTAATAGAATAAACACTTTACTGAAGAACCTCTGAGTTCAGCTCTGATATGGATCTCCAGTGAGAGAATCAGATATAAACTTGTGGGCCACGGCAGTCTATAGGCACATCAGCAATAAACAGTATATGGTCTGAGCATACGCTCGCTCACCCCTCCGGACGCGATCCCAGTCCGGGAACTTCCGCCGACTGTGTCCTCACACACAGTGTCTCCAGCGATCGGGTCCCCGATCCAACCAAGGCTGTAGATAAGCGAAGTCAGATGCCACCCAGGCTCGCAGTGGGGTGGAAGGCTCTTTGGTGCTGCGCAAGGCCTCAGGCTTCAGGCCTTGCACTCCGGCACATCCGCACCGGAGGATCAGTCACTGAAGTCTCGTGTCCCAAAGAGGCCGAGCCCTGCCTCGCCTCCTCCTTTTATAACCCCTCCCATGAGTCTCTGGGGTGGAAACATTGCCGAAAGGGGTTCTGGGTAAGGTAGTCCTGGGAGTCTTAAAGGGGACCCCGCTACACATGGATATTGTGAGCCTATACAAAGCCCTGATTCCCCAATCCGGGAGATGCGTCAGCGCCTCATAAGAACCAACAATAGCCGCCTCTACTGTATTGGCAGTGTCATCCTTAGGTAGAGTAAACCACCTGTGAACGAATACTAGCTGACCGGCTAAGAAATTCTGGTGGAAGTCTGGGACCGCCAGTCCCCCTTGTTTCCATTGCAGTTGTAACACCCGGAGTTTAATTTGGGGGTGTCGCCCCTGCCACAGGAAAGTCATTATGAGTTGATCTATTTTTTTAAATATATATCTCGGTATCCAAACCGAGGAATTCCAAAATATATATAAAAATAGAGGTAAAAAGTTAATTTTCACTAAATTCACCCGACCTATGAGTGTCAAAGGTAGGTTTTGCCATGCCTGTAGCCAGGATTTTAGTTTAGTCAAAAGTGGATCAACATTCAAGGCAATAAAATCTGATACAGAGTTGGAGATATAACCCCAGATATTTGAGCACCTCTACCCGCTGCAAAGGACAATCCTCGGTAATCTCGCAACTGGGGAACGGCGTCCTGAGTGAGAGAATCTGGGATTTTCCCCAGTTGACTTTGAGACCCGAAAAATGTGCGAAGGAATTTAGGATATCTAAAGCTGCCGACAGGGAACTCTTGGAGTCTTGCAAAAAAAGAACCATATCGTCCGCATACAGTGCCGATTTTTCGGTCAAGCCACCCACCGTAATCCTCTGCACCTCCTCGGAGGCTCGCATGGCCACAGCCAAGGGTTCAATCATGATGGAGAAAAGACTCAGGGATAAAGGGCAGCCTTGGTGAGTGCCCCTATGTACTGGTAAAAATTCCGATAACATATTGTTTAGCTTAATGGCCGCTGTGGGGGAATGATATAGAATGTCGATCCACTTCCGGAAATGAGGACAGAAACCGAATACCTCCAGTACCACCCTTGTGTAATTCCAGTCCACGGAATCAAAGGCCTTCTCCAGATCCAAAAAGACCAGTATCCCACCGCTAGAAATGTCCGGGCCCAACTGAGTGTGGGTGAAAACCCTGCACAGATTGATATCCGTGGCCTTTTTGGGCATAAAACCTGTCTGGTCAGGGGAAATAACATGTTGCAGAACCGACATAAGCCTAGTAGCCAACAGTTTGGTTAGTATTTTGAAGTCCATATTTAATAAAGAGATGGACCTATATGAAGAACATTGCATTGGGTCCTTATCCGGCTTGGCCAATAGTACAATATGAGCCTCATAAAAGGAGAGGGGGAGGCTTCCCTTCTGAAAACAGTCTGCGTATAATTGCAGTAGTCTAGGTGCCAGGGTCTCTGAGTATTGATGGTAGTGCATGCATCCTTAATCAGAAGCAACTGACATGGCGAATATAAGCCAAGCTCCCCTGACCCTGTCCTGGTGCCATACTCACACAGGTACTCATTGATGGCCCTTAGCTGTGTGTGCAGCTGCTGCAGCATTGGCAACATTGAGTTCCACCTGGTGGGTATGTCGCAAAAGAGGCGGTTGGTGGGCAGGTTGCATTCCCTTTGAATGTCAGCTAGCTGAGCACTGGCATTGTATGACTGGTGGAAATTACCACAGACTTTTCTGGCCTTCCTCAGGAGATCTTGTAAGCCTGGGTATAGGGATGAGCCGAACACCCCCCCCCCCCGGTTCGGTTCGCACCAGAACCTGCGAACGGACCGAAAGTTTGCACGAACTTTAGAACCCTATTAAATACAATGGACTCGAACGTTCAAAATCAAAAGTGCTAATTATAAAGGCTAATATGCAAGTTATTGTCCTAAAAAGGATTTGGGGACCCGGGTCCTGCCCCAGGGGACATGTATCAATGCAAAAAAAAGTGTTAAAAACTGCAGTTTTTTTGGAAGCAGTGATTTTAATGATGCTTAAAGTGAAAAAAAAAAAGCGAAATATTCCTTTAACCACTGCAGTTTTTTTGGAAGCAGTGATTTTAATGATGCTTAAAGTGAAAAAAAAAAGCAAAATATTCCTTTAACCACTTAAGCCCCGGACCAATATGCAGCTTAAAGACCAGAGGTGTTTTTACAATTTGGCACTGCGCTGCTTTAACTGGTAATTGCGCAGTCATGCAATGTTGTACCCAAACTAAATTTGCGTCCTTTTTTTCCCACAAATAGACCTTTCTTTTGATGGTATTTGATTGCCTCTGCGATTTTTATTTTTTGCGATATAAACAGAAAAAGACCAAACATTTTGAAAAAAATATATATATTCTACTTTTTGTTATAAGAAAAATCGAATAAACTCAATTTTAGTCACACATTTAGGCCAAAATTTATTCAGTCACATGTCTTTAGTAAAAAAAATGTCAATAAGCGTATATTTATTGGTTTGCGCAAAAGTTATAGCGTCTACAACTAGGGTACATTTTCTGGAATTTACACAGCTTTTAATTTATGACTGCCTATCTCATTTCTTGAGGTGCTAAAATGGCAGGGCAGTACAAACCCCCCCCCCAAATGACCCCATTTTGGAAAGTAGACACCCCAAGGAAATTGCTTAGAGGCATGTTGAGCCCATTGAATATTTATGTTTTTGTCCCAAGTGATTGAATAATGACAAAAAAAAAATGCCATGGTTATATGTGGAATTGCACCCAAAAATACATTTTGCTGATTCTCCCGAGTACGGGGATACCACATGTGTGGGACTTTTTGGGAGCCTAGCCACGTACGGGGCCCCGAAAACCAATCACCGCCTTCAGGATTTCTAAGGGCGCAAATTTTTGATTTCACTCCTCACTACCTATCACAGTTTCGAAGGCCATAAAATGCCAAAATAGCACAAACCCCCCCCAAATGACCCCATTTTGGAAAGTAGACACCCCAAGCTATTTGCTGAGAGGCATGGTGAGTATTTTACATCTTCCATTTGTTTTTGAAAATGAAGAAAGAAAATAATAATTATTATTTTTTATTTTTTTTTCAATTTTCAATTTTACTCACCATATCTCTCAGCAAATAGCTTGGGGTGTCTACTTCCAAAATGTGGTCATTTGTTGGGGTTTTGTGCCATCTGGGCATTCCATGGCCTCCGAAAACTGTGATAGGCAAAAATTTACACCCTTAGAAAGCCTGAAGGCGGTGCTTGGTTTTTGGGGTCCCGTACGCGGCTAGGCTCCCAAAAAGTCTCACACATGTGGTATCCCCATACTCAGGAGAAGCAACAGAATGTATTTTGGGATGTAATTCCACATATGCCCATGGCATGTTTGAGCAATATATCATTTAGTGACAACTTTGTGCAAAAAATAAAATAGCTTGGGGTGTCTACTTTCCAAAATGGGGTCATTTGGGTGGGTATTGAACTGTCCTGGCATTTTATGCACAACATTAGGAAGCTTATGTCACACATCATGCACTCTTCTAACCACTTGAAGACAAAGCCCTCTGACGCTTTTTGTTTACATGAAATTATATTTTTTTTTTGCAAGAAAATTACGTTGAACCCCCAAACATTATATATTTTTTTAAAGCAAAGGCCCTACAGATTAAAATGGTGGGTGTTGCATTTTTTTTTTCCACACAGTATTTGCGCATGCATGGTGAAATTGCTGTTTACATATGACGCCGGACTGACGCTTGTGTTCGCCTTTGCGCAAGAGGCTCCCAAAAACAGGGGTGCTTTTTTATTTTTTTTATTATTTATTTTGCTTTTTTATTTTATTTTTAAACTGTTCCTTCCATTTTATTTTTTTTAACATTTTTATTGTTATCTCAGGGAATGTAAATATCCCCTATGATATCAATAGGTAGTGACAGGCAGTGTTGGTCATCTTACGTTAAAAAAGTAATTAGTTACAGTTACAAATTACTTCTCCCAAAAAGTAATTGCGTTAGTAACTCAGTTACTACATTGAAAAAGTAATTAGTTACTCAGCAAAGTAACTATATTGGTTATATTATATATACACGGGGGCGGGGGCGGGGCGGGGTGGTAGAAGGATGATATATATGTAATTTTTTCAGTGTATAAAAATAATAGGGGGAGTAATAATGAAAACGTGTATATATATATAATATATATATATATATATAAATATATATATATATATATATATATATATATATATATATATAATTTTTTTCAGTGTAAAAAAAAATGGAGGGATAACAATAAATAATATTGGTTATTATATATACATGGGGCGGTAGAAGGATGATATATATGTACACTATATTTTGGAAGAATTATATATACCATATATACTCGAGTATAAGCCGACCCGAATATAAGCCGAGGCACCCAATTTTCCCACAAAAAAATGGAAAAACGTATTGACTCGAGTATAAGCCTAGGGTGTCCATCTGCATGCCTCACTTTGCCTCACTGTGCCCATGCCTCACTGTGCCCATGCCTCACTGTGCCCATGCCTCACTGTGCCTCAAGTATGGTACCTTGATGGGCGTTATCTCCTGGCGCTGTGCCCATCTTTAATCCTATGCAGATTTTCATGGGATACGGATTTTACTGCTACACCGGCGCTGTGATACATTCAGTGAAAGCCGTGTAGTGTAACCAAACACCGCCTCCTCCTCTTTCTCCTCTGCGACGAGACACTGACTCGGTTTCCCAGCAGTGAGTCAGCCTATTACGGACGAGGAGGAGGAGACTACACGGCTTACACTGAATGTATCACAGGTCATAGAGGAGAGGAGGAATTACACTACTGCCATCTAGTGGCGGTAGATGTAATTGCGGTAACACCGCCCAAGTAATGGGAATGGCGTTACCATGAGGGGAAGAGTAATCAGTTAGATTACTTGGTACCCTCTAAAGTAACTGCGTTAAGTAACGCCGTTTACTTTAACGCAGTTACTACTATCACTGGTGACAGGTACTCTTTTTTTGAAAAAAATTGGGGTCTATTAGACCCTAGATCTTTCCTCTGCCCTCAAAGCATCTGACCACACCAAGATCGGTGTGATAAAATGCTTTCCCAATTTCCCTGTTTATATCCGGGGGGGATATGCCGCGTACACACGGTCGGACTTTTCCACGGGTAAGCGTCCGTCTGAATTTCGACCGTATGGACGCGGCATTAGGAGCAAAATCGCTCCTCCGCCCCTGCTGCCCCCATGCTTTGGCATATATGCTCTTTTTTTTAACTGTGGTGGTGAAATCACCTCCTACAGCACTGCATTCACGGCTTTATGTATCGTGGGAGCAAACGCTGTTGCTGTCAAGATAAATAAATCTGTGCTGCAGCTGAAAGGCGCACCTGAAAACCAAAAATTACATACTATTGCTGAAAAGCAAGAATGATAAAAAACAACAATAAAACATTGCAGAATAGAATACAGTAAAAAAAGAGCAGAACAATAGAGAGAAAAGAGAGAGAGAGAGAGAACAATAAAACGACAACAATTTTTTTCTTTTTTTTTTTATATTTTGTGTTTTTTTTTTCTACACTTTTTTTTGTAACTTTAACAACTGTAATGGTTCAGGTCTCTCAAAATGCGATGGCATCTTGGGAGACCCTGTGTCAGTGTGTCCTATCCTGTGCATTGCTGTACCCTACGCTAAAACTTCACTAGTGTGTGGAAGCGTTCAAAACATTTACCAATGCAAAGACCAGGATCGTCAGGACAGCGTGGACAATAATAACGGGTGTCACGCCTAAATCCACGCTTGCTACAGACACATCTTCTTTGGGGGGCTCGTTGGGTAGGGGTACTCTCGAGGACATACGGAAAATGCCTCTCATGCAGCCGGCTTACTGCATTTGGTTGGGAACGGTGAGGTGCAGAACCGCCTGGATACAGGAGGTCTGAGACTATCTCATCCTGGAATTTAAGGAAGGATAAAGTCCCGCCTGAAGCTCTGTATAGCACATGAGCGTTCAGCAAAGCCAATTGAAATAAGAATAGAGACACTTTGTACCAGCGTCTCGCCTTAGGGGCAATGTGATACGGCTCCAACAATTGGTCGTTGAGGTCCACCCCTCCCATATTTTGGTTATATTCGTGGACACAGAGGGGTTTCTCCACAACACCAGTCGCCGTACGAATTTGGACTGTTGTGTCTGCGTGAAGGGAGGTAAGAACGAAAACATTCTTATTATGCCTCCACTTCACAGCGAGCAAATTATTACACTTCAAGCAGGCTCTCTCCCCCAGCCTAAGACGAGAATCTACAAGCCCCTGGGGAAAGCCCCGGCTTTTAGGTCAAACAGTGCCACATGCTCCAATCTGATGATCAAACAAGTGACTAAAAAGTGGCACGCTCGTGGAATAATTGTCCACATACAAGTGGTACCCCTTTCCAAATAAGGGTGACACCAAGTTCCACACTATCTTGCCAGCGCTCCCTATGTAATCTGGGCAGTTCTCCGGCTCTACCTGACTGTCTTTTCCCTCAAACCATAAAGCTCCATACATAGCCTGTTGCCCTGTCACAGAACTTATAGAGCTTGACCCCATATCTGACACGCTTGCTGGGAAGGTACTGTTTGAAAGGCCATCGGCCAGAAGATTTAATCAGGGACTCATCAACGCAGACAACTTGATCGGGAGTAATCAAGGCTACAAAACGTTCGTTGAAGTGGTTTATGAGGGGCCGAATTTTGTAGAGCCGATCGTATTCAGGGTCTCCACGTGGACGACAAAGTTCATTGTCGTTGAAGTGCATAAACTGCAAGATCTGCTCGTATCGTTTCCTGGACATGGAGGCAGAGAACACGGGCATATGGTCAATTGGGCGCGTGGACCAATAGGCGTGCAACAACGAGAATTTATGTGTGCCCATGTTGAGGGAAAGGCCCAGAAAGATTTTAAATTTGAAAACCGTAATTGGTTTCCAATCTCTGGCAATGGAAGGCAACTGGGGATTAGTGGTGATGAATTGACCAGCATATAAATTACTATCTATAGAGATCTTCTGTGAAAAACAGCAAATAAAAATCAAGCGGCGTAAAATCAGCTGTTTCCACCTGAATACCGGGTTGGCCAGTAAATGGGGGAAGTACGGGTACTGCAGAAATGGTGGGGACCCAATCAGGATTGGCGAATTTTGCAGGAAGGGCACTATGGGCACGATGGGCCTGCCTTTGTCTTCTTCTTGGTCGCAGCGGGACACTACTTGTGCTTGCCACCTCGTCAGCTTGAACTGCACTTCTAAGACTCGCCACGTCACCAAGTGTTACTGCAGTGCTGTATGTACGTCTAGGATGTAATAGGCTGCTGGTGCTTGCCAGTTCACCAGAAGGAATAGCGGCGCTAGTACTTCTCTGCTCCATAATACGAGAGCCCTGCGGTTCTTGCTCCTCAACAACATCAGAAGATCAGGATCGGGTAAGCCTGACCTTAGCAGGGACCTCATCTTCAGAGCTATCTGACATGGAGCCGCTGTCTTCTACGGGGTTGTATTCTGAGCCTGAATCTGACAGGTGTGTGACCTCCTCTTCACTATCTGTCATGCTCAGAATCTCGTAGGCCTCTTTACTAGTGTACCTTCGATTTGCCATTTTGGGCTCTAAATTTAGTGGTACACTAGTAAGGATTCACAGGTAAAAAAGCACCTGACTGTCAGCAACTGTATCAAACGCTACCAAAAAAACTGTTAGCGATCGCAGGGATCAGGCCTGTCTCTGCAAACGCTGCAGTTATGTTTGTTGTGTTTTGTAAGTGACAGTGATCGATACTGCACTTGGGTGGGCTGGGCTGGGTGGAGGGGCTAAACGCAGGTGCTAGCTGGTATCTGGGCTGATCCCGCTAACACTGCATTTTTGGGAACCCTAAACTGCTGGGGACGCTAGTATAGATCTGATCAGATCAGATATTGATCTGTTCAGATACTATACCACTAAGGGAGGTGTATGCTGGCACTAACCTGACGCTGCCTGGGGTGACGCAGACCCTAACTGACGTTAAAACCTAATTAATATCACCCGCCGGGCGATCAGGGGGTTAAACCTTTATTGGGTTATATACGGCGGGTGCCCTGATGCTATAAAAAGCAAATTAACCAACCAGCGTCACCCGTAACACTTATACGGTGATCACCGGTGAAAGAGTCAACTCTAGGGGCAATCAGTGGGTTAAAACCTTTATTAGGTAATATATGGCGCTATATAAAAACCTGACGGGTAACCTAAATAATTTAATAACTGGCTAACCAGTGTCACCAGTGACACTTATACAGTGATCACTGGTGAAAGGGTTAACTCTAGGGGCAATCAGGGGGTTAAAACCTTTATTAGATAATATATGGGGGTACCTGACGCTATAAAAACCTGGCGGCGAACCTAAAAAAATAACTGGCTACCTAGCGGCACCAGCGACACTAATACAGCGATCAGAAAAACGATCGCTTAGTGACACTGGCGATAGGGGGTGAAAGGTTTACCTGGGGGGCGATCAAGGGGTTAAACCTTTATTAGGGGGGGGGTTAGGGGGGTACCCTGGACCTAAAGGGGCACAGTGACACTGTGACTGGGGGGTGATCTGGGGGGCAATCTGGGGGTGATTTATGTGCCAGTGTGTGCTGGTGTCAGTGTAGTGCGATTGTGAGGGGGTGGCCAGAAAGCAATGGCCGCCCCCTCATCCCGGATCGCGCTTGAATCGAAAATGACCGCCGCATGTACCACCCGCGGGAAGGCAGCCACGCACAGATACGTTGATGTGCCTGTCCGTGCCATTCTGCCGACGTATATGTACATGTGGCGGTCGTTAAGTGGTTAAATATCGTACTTGGGGGGTGTCTAAAGTATGCCTGTGAAGTGGCGCGTGTTTCCCGTGTTTAGAACTGTCCCTGCACAAAATGAAATTTCTAAAGGAAAAAAAGTCATTTAAAACTGCTTGCGGCTTTAATGTAATGTCTGGTCCCGGCAATATGGATGAAAATCATTGAGAAAAATGGCATGGGTACCCCCCCCCCCCAGCCCACTACCAGCCCCTTTGGGTCTTGTATGGATATTAAGGGGGACCCCGCACCCAAATAAAAAAAAGGCCCTATATACTCTGAACAGCAGTATACAGGCGGTGCAAGCAAGACAGGGACTGTAGGTTTGTTCTTAAGTAGAATCTGTTTGTTATTTGGAACAGGTACATTTTTTAAGCTCCAGCCAAAAAATCAATTTTTAAGCTTTTTGGAAAACATAGGGAAGGGTTATCACCCCTGTAACATTTGTTTTGCTGTCTGTGCACCTGTTCAGAACATTTCACCTCACTTTCCGTCCCAATAACAAATGTTTTTTGAAAATTTGGGTTTTTTATTGAAACAAGGATTGGTGATAAAGCATCAGTGGAGAGGAGACATGTTTTTCCCTTATTAACTCTTATGCCGTGTACACATGATCGGTTTTACCGATGAAAACAGTCCGATGGACTTTTCTCATCGGACAAACTGATCGTGTATGGGCCCCATCTGTCTTTTTTCCATCGGTGAGAAAACATAGAACATGTTTTAAATTTATCCGATGGGAAAAAACAATAGCAAATTCTGATCGTCTGTGTGGAACTCCATCGGACAAAAAACCCACGCATGCTCAGAATCAAGTCGACGCATGCTCAGAAGCATTGAACTTAATTTTTCTCGGCTTGTCGGTGTGTTTTACGTCACGGCGTTTGGGACGGTCGGATTTTTGACTGATGGTGTGTAGGCAAGACTGATGGAAAAATCCATCAGATTAGAATCCATAGGAAATCCGATCATGTGCACAGGGCTTTACAGGAGAGAATTTCCCTTCCTAAGGGTAAAATTTCCTCACTTCCTGTTGTCTCCTTCCGTTTGCAAGTAGGAGTCATTTGTAAGTTGGATGTTTGAAAGTAGGTGCCTGCCGTATATACTCTGCAGAAATTTGGCCCTTAGGTGTTGGTGTTGCCACAACACTGTAAGCCCTCACAGTTACTCTTGGTGGGCGCTGGAACGCCCTGCTGTGAACTATTATATCAAGAATTGTAATTACATGCCATTATTGAACAGTGGTAGAAAAATTGGGCCTTTGGTGGTGGTGGTGGTGGTGTTGCCACAACACTGTAAGCCCTCACAGTTACTCTTAGTGGGAGCAAGAATGGGCCCTGCTGTGAACTATTAGATCAAGAATTGTAATTACACGCCCCTGTTAAACAGGGGCAGAAAAATTGGGCCTTAGGCACTGGTGCCACAACACTGCAACCCCTCACAGATACTGTAGTTGGAGAGCAGCAATGAGTCCTGCTGCAAAGTATTGCATCAAAATTTGTAAATACACGCCCCTGTTAAACAGGGGCTGAAAAATTGGGCCTTAGCCACTGGTGGTGGTGCCTAGAACCAAAAATGTTCTTACAAGCTATCAGCATGATCATTGAGGAGGAAGAGGATAGTCACTCAGCATAACAGGGTAGCATAACAGGATAGTCACTCAGCATCAGCAAAGGCAGTCTTGAAGGGATCTGACATTTCAAAAAAGATTATTTGGTTACATCAGCATCACGTGCTTGTGATCCAAGACTGATTCCTTTTTATGAAGGTCAGTCGATCGACTGAGTCGGTGGACAGACGCACCCTGTGATCGGTTACAAAGTCTCCAGCAGCACTGAATGTGCATTCTGAAATAACGCTGGATGCAGGACAGGCCAGTAGCTCAATTGCATACTGTGCAAGCTCTGGCCAGTGATCCATCCTCAAGACCCAGTAACCCAGAGGATTTTCGGTGGGAAAGGTGTCCAAGTCTGATCTTGCCCCTAGGTATTCCTGCACCATGTAAACCAGATGCTGGCGATGGTTGCTGGAACCAATCATACCTTGGGGCAGCGGACTAAAAAAAATTCTGAACGCATCGGTCAGACGGCCACCTTCTCCACCGCTCCTTCTTTGACTGACCGAAGCCTCAGCAACACGTTGTCCAGGACCAGGAATTTGTAACCTCCCTGTCTCTGGGAACGCGTTGCACAGACCTTTCTGCAGGGCCTCCTGAAGATGCTTCATCCTCTGCTCCCTCTGCGACGGCAAGATAAGGTCCACAACCTTACCCTTGTAACGTGGATGAAGGAGGGTTGCTAGCCAGTAATGATCCCTCTCCTTGATAGCACGAATACGAGGATCCTTCCGCTGGCTTTCCAGGATCAGGGAGGCCATGCAGCGTAAATTTGCTGAGGCATTTGGTCCGGAGTCCTCTGGGTCACTCAGGACGACATGATCCACAGCCACCTCCTCCCAGCCACGTACAAGTCCATGGGTGTCTTGGGACTGTAATTGATCCCTTGAAGACTACTGCTGATGCTGAGTGCTAGGCTCCACCTCCATGCTGACACAATCCTCCTCCTCCTCGTCCTCTTCTTGTGTGATAGGAGGGCCAGCAGGAACACTGTCTGGATAAAGGGGGCCTTGAGATGTAAGGAAGTCCTAATCTTCCTACCTCTGTTCTGCCTTAAGTGCCCTGTCCATTATTCCATGCAGCGTGTGCTCCAACAGGTGGACAAGAGGAACAGTGTCACTGATGCATGCACTGTCACTGCTCACCATCCTCGTGGCCTCCTCAAATGGTGCCAGGACAGTGCATGCATCCCTGATCATGGCCCACTGGCGTGGGGAAAAAAATCCAAGCTCCCCTGACCCTGTCCTGGTGCCATATTGCAACAGATACTCATTGATGGCCCTCTGCTGCGTGTGCAGCCGCTGCAGCATGGCCAACGTAGAGTTCCACCTGGTGGGCATGTCACAGATTAGGCGGTTCTTGGGCAGGTTGTAATCCTTTGGATGTTAGCCATCCGAGCACTGGCATTATATGACCGGCGGAAATGCCCACAGAGTTTCCTGGCCTGCTTCAGGACCTCCTGTAAGCCCGGGTACCTTCTTAAGAACCGCTGCACCACCAAGTTAAGGACGTGAGCCAAACAGGGCACATGGGTCAGTTGTTCCTGTCAGAGGGCGGAGAGGAGGTTAGTGCCATTGTCGCAAACCACCTTTCCTGGCTTAAGCTGGCGTGGCGTCAACCACCTCTGAGCCTGCCCCTGCAGAGCTGACAGAATCTCTGCCCCAGTGTGGCTCCTGTCCCCCAAGCACACCAGCTCAAGCACCGCATGGCATCTTTTTGCCTGCGTACTTGCATAGCCCCTTGAACGCCTACGGAGCACCGCTGGTTCCGAGGACAAAGCACAGGTAGAAGTGTAAAAGTACTAAAGCGCTACTATGTGTATAAATAGTGGACAAATAAACGTGTAGGATAACCAAATAGTGACAGCTGCAACCATTCAAAGACATCTGAAATCCCAATAGTGAAAGTGAATAAATATAATAGTGCGCTGAAACCAACCAAAAACGTATGGCACAGAAATACAAATACAATAAAAGTAATTACATAAGTGAATCCTCATAAGGTGATGACGTGCTAATAACACAATATATGTGCTGACCTCAATCCTGATATTAAAATATTCTGTGTACAGAATAGATAAACTGTGTGAATAACAATAAATGCAGCATGTGCAATATGCAGTAAGTGACATAAATTCCAAATGAACCATGTGCAATGTGCACTAAAATAAAATCACATCAATAAAAATAGGTGTTCCCTGGAAAATATGCTCCGTTTAAACAAGGTAAACCTGTACAAATCTAAAGGGTAAAAAGTTCATGAAGTTCTATTTATACTCAATGCATACATCACCATGAAGTCTTCCACCAGGGGCACTAGTCCGTAATGCGTGGGTAATGGTGATAGTACAATCCATATGCAGAGTAGGAATTAAAGAAAGAAAAAGATCATTGTGCAGCTCTTAAACAAATGATAATATATCCAGACTCGCTGGAATGACACTCACATACAGCCGAAGTGATATGCGCGCATATGCAGCTCAGTGGAGCGATCTCCTCACTCGGTGTCTGTGTGAGACAGACTACCGCTGACAGCGTCACTCGGTTCCACCCATACGCGTTACGTCAAAAGCACTTGACTTACTCATGGGAAACCATGTGATGGAGTCAGCTGGGTGCTTTATACTGGTGAGCGCGCACTCAATGTCATTGCTGACAGGAGGGATAAAAACATCATCACTGATATGCGTGCTGTTTAATGATCAAAAATAGCACTAAAAAATAAAATTTTAATTGGAATCATATAAAATGACCATAAAGAAACATGATACAATATAAATAAAAATTTGAATTAAAAATACATATACCGGCTAACTATATATAAGGAACTAGTCAGACCAGTAAATCATACTCAAAGAGCCATCAAGTGGACGATCAAGATATTACACTTAATACACATGAATAAGTGAATAACCCTGGAGATAGCCAGATCTGTATAAAAGTATACAACTATACTCCATAATAAGATACATAATACATATAAAAATTCCTGATAACAACGTTTAAAATGAATAAAATGTAATTTAAAAATAGTTTAAAAATATGTCATTAAAAAAATGGGGGAGGAATTAGAAGAAATACAGAAAAAAAACATAATCAATATCAGTAGTCAGAAATGAAACAATTGAGATCGAATTCTATATTTAAGCCATTTGGCGCAAGGCTCATTATCTCATATATCCACTTTGATTCGCATCTACTTAGATTCCTCACTTTATGACTCCCTCTCCAGTGGGGTTTGTATTTGTCAATTGTCAGGTCACCTGTGGCCAGATGACAGATGCACACCGTTGGGGGTCAGGAGTGTACCACATGGTAGTGAACCCTATGGCTGACTGCTGCGGATGGGATACTGGGTGGTTGTGGAAAGCGGGACCAGTGGAAGCCAACAGGGATCCACAGGAAGCTAGAGCCAAGATTCCCCAGGGCGCGGAGTCCAAGACCCAGCAGGTTTTCACCAGAGCCTCTAGTGGTGAGGATGTTACGCTGCAGCTGGGTCCAGGTCGCGGCCCCTAGAGTCCCCTAGCTCACGCCCCGTAGGGTAAGGAGGATAGAGGGGAAGCAGCAGCACAGGATACAAGAATAGTGAGGGGAAAGGCCAAGGTCAGGGCAACAAGCAGACAAGGATAAACGAAGGACAAGCCGAAGGTCAAGGTCACAAACAGACAGGGATAGTCGGGAACAAGCCAATATCGGTAAAAGAGACAGACGTAGCACACGGCAGGCAGGAACCCAAACACACAATGCTTAAACAAACACATTGATCAGCAAGGCAGGCTTGCAGTGCACAGGTTAATCTAGTGTTCTGTGATAGGGCCTGGGGTGGAGCCAGACTGGGAGGAGATTATAAAGGCAGCCAGGTGAGAGAGAGTCTGGCCTCTAAGATGAACACATGGGAAGGAAGGTAAGCTAACAGACAAACATTACTGCATATCTATGACATCAATAGCCCAAAACTTTAATTCCGAGGGATTTTTGTCATGACAAAGTGCAAAGTGGCGAGATACATTATGTTTCGGGAAACCACTTTTAATGTTCTGTACATGCTCTCTAATACGTTTCCACAGTGGTCTCTTGGTACGACCTATATATTGTAACAAGCATGAACACTCCAAAACATAGACCACCCCTTCAGTTCTACACGTAATGAGATCCTTTGAGTATTCTTTATGTGTTACGTTTGATGTAAATTTAGAACATTTTTGTCCATTCTGCTTAGTCTCTCTACAAGCATAACATCTCTTTACAAGGAAAGAAGCCTTTTCCCTGAAAAAGGGTAAGATCATTTCCTCTTTTTGGAGGATCCGGTACATTCTTTGCCACCAGATCCCTTAATGTGGGAGCTCTTCGATAGATTACTCAAGGGACATCTGGCAGTATACTCTGTAGTTGTCTATCCGCCTTAAGAATTGGCCAATGTTTTAAAAAAATTTATTCAATCTCCCTGTGTTGAGTGTTAAAATTCATAATGATCGGTAGCTCTTGAAAATTAGTTATTTTCTTCTTATCCGTATCCTTTGTAAGTTTCTCCCTGGGAATTTCATAAACCTCTTATCTTGGCATCAATAAACTCTTCATTATACCCTTTCATGATCATTTTTTTTTTTCAATCATCTCAGCCTGTTGTAAGTACACCTGTGATTTTGTACAATTTAGTCGAAGTCTGATCAACTGGCCTTTCGGAATATTAATTACCGACGGATCAAAATGGCAACTGCCTACTGGGATGTAGCTATTTCTCTCTACTGGTTTGAAATATGTTTTGGTACAAATTTTATCATTCTCCAGTTCTATTTCCAAGTCCAGAAACTGTATCTTATCACTGATTGTATACGTGAGTTTTATGTCTTTCTGGTTGTCATTAAGTTTGTCAAGGAATTGAACTAGAGTATCTTTATCGCCTTTCCAAATCAATATACAATCATCAATAAATCTTTTGTAAAGTATCAATTGATCTGGTTCATTTTTGTATATGGCTTCTTCTTCCCATTCAGACATGAATATATTGGCCACACTGGGTGCATACTTGGCTCCCATGCCTATTCCATTTAACTGTCTAAAATAATCAGAGTTGTACCAAAAAAAATTATGCTGTAAGCCAAAGGCAAGACTTCTTAAAATAAATCTTTTTTGTTTCGAAACCAGATTACCAAATTCATTCAGGGCCCATTTAGAAGCCTTAATCGCTTGCTGATGATCTATTATTGTGTACAGCGATGCCACATCCGCCGTGGCTATCAAATACTTCTGCTGAGAATTGATTTCTATAGTGTCCAAAATCTGAATTAAGTGTTTAGTGTCTCTTAAATAGGCGCGTGTTTTTGGTACCAACGGCTGTATAAATTTATCAACGTATTCTCCTAATCTAGAGTTAATTGATTGAATCCCATTAATTAAAAGCACAGGTAGAGGCCATGGAGGAAGAAGAAGAGGAGGGGGTGGAGGAGAGAGGTATTTCAGAATCACCAGTAGTAACATTTTGGAGGCGTGGTGGCGAAACAACCTCCAACACTACTGCACCTTGTCCTGCATCCTTTCCAGCTGCCAGCAGAGTCACCCAATGCGCCATGAAAGATAGGGAACGTCCCTGTCCATGCCTACTGGACCAGGAGTCAGCAGTAATATGCACCTTACCGCTGTCCGCCCTGTCCAGCGAGGCCAAGACATTGCCTTCCACCTGCCGGTAGAGAGCCGGAATCGCCTTCCGTGAGAAAAAGTGGCGTTTGGGAACCTGCCACTGAGGAACCGCACATTCCACAAACTCACAGAAGGGGGCAGAGTCTACCAACTGAAAAGGCAGCAGTTGAAGTGCTAGCAATTTAGCCAAGCTAGCATTCAACCGCTGGGCATGTGGATGGCTGGGAGCGAACTTCTTTCGGCGGTGCAGCAGCTGGGGCAGGGAAATTTGCCTGGTGTACCAATAGCAGATTGCCAGCAAGTACTTGGCTGTGACACACCTAATTCTACACCTTCATTCCTCTCAGTGCAGGTTTCAGGGAGGACTGAAGGTACAGTGGGGTTGGAGATCCCAGCTGATGAGGAGCAAGGAGAGGTTCGCTTTGTTCTTTGGTGTAGGTCTTTTATGTATGCTTGCTAATGAACTGCATGGCAGGACGACATATGTCTGGTCAAGCACGTGGTGCCCAAGCAGCTGATGTTTTGGCCACGCAAGATACGCTTCAGACATATGTTGCAAATGGCAACGGTGCGATCTGCTGCACACGTCTGAAAAAAGGCCCACACCAAAGAACTTTTGAAATAACGTGCAGAGACAGCAGCGCCCTGCACATGCGGAGCTCTGCTGTGTGATGCAGTCGGTGTGCTGCCCTTAAGCTGGCCCCTGGAGGGCATCCTGCCTCATTGGAGATGTGCCTCCTCCTCCTCTCTCCTATCAGGCACCCACGTGGAGTCAGTGACCTCATCATCCCCTCCCTCCTCATCACTGGAGCAAATCTGGCAGTATGCTGCAGCTGGGGGAACATGACTGACAGATAGCTGTACTTGTTGGGCACCCCCTCTCTCCGGGCTCACGTTACTACCCCCTCTCTGGGCTCACGCTACTGCCTTCCTCTAGCTGGGTTCCATCATCGGAGCCTTCAAAATGCTGGGCATCCTCCTGGAGCATGTACACAACACTGTGGTCAAACAGTTCGGGGGACTCCTCAGGAGGACATGATGGGGCTAGGGAAGGAGTGACTGATGCCATTGAGCCGAGGGAAGAGGCCGCTTTGGCAGCTGCTTTGCCAGACAAAGTACCCTGAGCCTGGGTGAGAGAGGATGAGTGTCAGGGTCACCTGTGGCCAGGTGACAGATGCACACCGTAGGGGGACAGGAGTGCACCGCGAGGTAGTGAACCCTATGGCTGGCTTCTGCGGATAGGAAACTGGGTGGTTGTGGAAAGCGGGACCAGAGGAGCACAACCGGGATCCAAACGGAAGCTAGAGCCAAGATTCCCCAGGGCGCGGAGTCTAAGACCCAGCTGGTCTTCTCCAGGGCCTCTAGTGGTGAGGATGTTAGCTGCAGGCTGGGACCAGGTCGCGGCCCCTGGAGTTTCCTAGCTCACGCCCCGTAGGATAAGGGGAAAAGAGGGGAAGCAGCAGCACACGATAAGAGAGAACCGAATAACAAGCTGAAGGTCAGGGGCCACAAGCAGACAAGGATAACGAAGAACGAGCCGAAGGTCAAGGGTCACGAGCAGACAGGGATAGTCGGGGACAAGCCAATAACGTAACAGAGAGACAGACGTAGCACACGGCAGGCAGGAACCCAAACACACAATGCCTAACAAACACGTTGATCAGCAAAGCAGGCTTGCAGTGCACAGGTTAATATAGTGTTCAGTGATAGGGCCTGGGGTGGAGTGAGGCTGGGAGGAGATTATAAAGGAAGCCAGGTGAAGGAGGTCTGGTCTCTAGATGAACACATGAGGAGGAAGGTAAGATGGCAGACAAACACTACTGCATATCCATGACAGTACCCTCCCTCTTATGGGCCCTCCCCCGCCTGGACCCAGGCTTAAAGGGAAATCTCTGATAAAACCTTCTCAACAGATGAGGTGCAGCGACATCAGATGCAGCGATCCAAGACACCTCCTCAGGACCAAAACCTCTCCAATGCACAAGGTACTGAAGAATGCCTCTGCAGAGCCGAGAATCCAGAACTTGTCTAACCTCGTACTTAAAATTATCCTCAGAGACCGAAAACGAGGTAGGGAGATGACAAGAAGATCTATTGAGGACCAAAGGCTCTCTAGGAATAAGCAAGGGCATGAGAGGATCAACAGGAATCTGAGGAGGGTCCCCTAGACCCTTAAAGGGGAACTGGTCATCTTGCACAGGACCATCAGACTGGGCAGATGTCAGTGGAACCCTGAAGTCAGGTTGGTTAGAAGGTGACATGTCGCCGGAGTCAAGCTGAATAGCTGAAGGACAAGCAGAATGTCCCGAACAAGAAAAAGTGAGAGGCTCACTGGGCATGGGCTGGACTGGCATAACTAGTACAGAGGCAGAGTGAATAGCTGAGTCAGGTGTAGCGACTACCTGAATCGCATCGCAAGACGTAGCGACTGCAGGACTTGTAGACAAGCTAGCCTGGCTGTGCGTCCAAGGGTGTTAGGGACAGAGAAATGTAAATGGTTATGCAACCTGGAATGAATGACCGGCTCAGATTCACAGGGGGCAACCTTGGGTAGGCAGGACGAGGAACAGGAGGGACCCCAAGCCAGGATCTGTCCAGTAGTCCAGTCCACATGAGGAGAATGGAGCTGTAACCATGGGAGACCCAAAATTATAGGCGTTGAGGCCTTGGGTAAGATAAGGAAGGATATCCACTCCTGGTGGAGTGTCCCTACCGACATCTTAACAGGGAGGGTCTGGAAGCGGATAGGTCCCCCTGGGAGAACAGTACCATCAATCGCCAAGACCACCAATGGCGTGGTGAGGGGCAAAAGAGTAAGTCTCATGGACGATGCGATTTCCCAGTCCATGAAATTACCAGCGGCTCCGGAATCCAGATATGCTGAGACCGAATGAGAAGAAGCACCAACATGAAGGAACACAGAAAGCAGAAGACGAGAAGGGGAAGGTGATATTTCTGGGTCCAATACTCCACTTTCCAGATGAAGTGGACCCGAACGTTTTTCTGGACAAAGAGAGCAAGTGTCACGAAAATGACCTTTGCCCCCACAGTAAAGACACAGACCAAGAGTTCTGCGCCTAGCACGTTCCTCGGGGGATAGCCTGGTCCGACCCAGCTGCATGGGTTCCTCAGCTGGTAGGAGATGCTCTACGGGTCGAAGAGAGGGGAGCTCAGGCTGACTAAGAACCAAGGAGTGCTGGCGTTGCTTTTCTAAGGTCCTCTCCTGAAAGCGAATATCGATCTGGTTACACAAGGAGATAACGCCGGCCAGATCAGTGGGGATGGTTCTTCCAGCTAATTCATCCTTCACTCTATCAGACAGGCCATGCAAAAAGGTTGCGACTAAGGCCTCATTGTTCCAGCTCAACTCAGCCGACAGTATGCGGAAATGAAGGGCATACTGTCCCACAGAAGCAGACTCTTGGCGGAGACGTAAAAGGGCGCTGGCCGCTGAAGAGACACGAGCCGGTTCTTCGAAGATATTCCGAAAAAGTTTCAAGAAGCCAGACAGGCTAGAAACCACTGGATCATTCAGTTCCCACAGAGGGGCTGCCCAGGCTAAAGCTTCACCAGAGAGGAGGGAAATGATATAGGCTACCTTAGCCCGATCAGACAGGAAGTTTTGGGGCTGGAGCTCAAAATGAATCGTGCATTGGCTAAGGAACCCCCTGCAAGCCTTGGAGTCCCCAGAGAAACGGGACGGAGCTGGCAGTTGTAGCGAGTGTGTGGCTGCGACTGGTGCAATAGGTGCAGCCGCTGATTGTATTTGAGGTTGCGGATTCAGGGTTCCCAAGGAGGCCTGAAGCTGCTCGAAGCGAGAAGCCAGATCCTGGAGGAATCGCATCACCTGAGTCTGATTCGATTCCTGGGTTTCAAGTCTGCAAACTATGCCCTGCAATGGATCATCCGCGGGTAGCGGGATGTCAGCCGGGTTCATGGCTGATCAAACTGTCAGGGTCACCTGTGGCCAGGTGACAGATGCACACCGTAGGGGGACAGGAGTGCACCGCGAGGTAGTGAACCCTATGGCTGGCTTCTGCGGATAGGAAACTGGGTGGTTGTGGAAAGCGGGACCAGAGGAGCACAACCGGGATCCAAACGGAAGCTAGAGCCAAGATTCCCCAGGGCGCGGAGTCTAAGACCCAGCTGGTCTTCTGCAGGGCCTCTAGTGGTGAGGATGTTAGCTGCAGGCTGGGACCAGGTCGCGGCCCCTGGAGTTTCCTAGCTCACGCCCCGTAGGATAAGGGGAAAAGAGGGGAAGCAGCAGCACACGATAAGAGAGAACCGAATAACAAGCTGAAGGTCAGGGGCCACAAGCAGACAAGGATAAGGAAGAATGAGCCGAAGGTCAAGGGTCACGAGCAGACAGGGATAGTCGGGGACAAGCCAATAACGTAACAGAGAGACAGACGTAGCACACGGCAGGCAGGAACCCAAACACACAATGCCTAACAAACACGTTGATCAGCAAAGCAGGCTTGCAGTGCACAGGTTAATATAGTGTTCAGTGATAGGGCCTGGGGTGGAGTCAGGCTGGGAGGAGATTATAAAGGAAGCCAGGTGAAGGAGGTCTGGTCTCTAGATGAACACATGAGGAGGAAGGTAAGATGGCAGACAAACACTACTGCATATCCATGACAATGAGGAGGATGAGGACAGCTTGGTCATCCACTCTACCAAGTCTTGGGCATGTTGCGGCTCAACATGGCCAGCTGCCGAAAAGAAGGACAAGCGTGTCCCACGGCTATGTGCTGATGAGGATGCACCGTGTCCACGACCAGCACTGTTGCCTCTAGACACAGAGCCTGCTTGCCCTCTTTTATTGCCTCGTGACTGTCTGCCTCTTCCTGTTTGCCTTCCAGACATACTAATGGCCTGCAGTGAGATGTAGCTGCACAAAGGTGGGATGTATATATATATATATATATATATATAGTATATATATTGATTATAATGCAGCTATCAGAATCAACTGCCTGCTGTGGTATTAGTATGAGAAAAGCAGCAATTGTCTTCAGTTAGTTTTAGGTGCACACTGTGCAGAGGACACAGTACACTAACTGAAAATACTTGCAGCTCTCTGCCTGTGGTTTTATTATGAGAACACCACCAATTGTATTCAGGTTCCTTTAAGTGAATGCTGTGCAAAGGACAGAAGTACACTAAATGAAATTAATGCAGCTCCCTGCCTGTGGTTTTATTATGAGAACACCACTAATTGTATTCAGGTAAGCTTTAGGTGAACGCTATGCAAAGGACACAGTACACTAAGTGAAACACTGCAGCTAGCACAATCACCTGCCTGCCTGTCACAGTATAGAGAATAACAGGAACGGATCTAGCTAAACTGAATACAGTGTATAAATATATATACACAACACCTAGGATGCATATATATCCTCTACACACTGTAACTGCATCCAACTCAAATCAAAATACACCGTCTCTCTCTCAGTCTGTATTTTAGCCAACACCGCAACACACTACACAAGGCCGACTTCCAGGCCGCCTTATATAGTGTGGGGCGTGTACTAAATCCCCATAGGCATAATTGGCCAAAACCACCCTGGCTTTGGCCAATTATGGCTCTCAGTTTTTTCCACGCTGTGATTGGCCAAAGCATGCGGGTCATAGTGCATGCTTGGCCAATCATCAGCCAGCAATGCACTGCGATGCCGCAGTGAATAATGGGCCGTGACGCGCCACTTAAATTTGGCGTGAACGGCCCATAATGTTCGCAATTCGGCGAACAACCGAACAGGCGATGTTCGAGTCGAACATGGGTTCGACTCGAAGCTCATCCCTACCTGGGTACCTGGTCAAGAAACGTTGCACCACCAAATTCAGGACGTGTGCCAAACATGGAACACGGGTCAAGTGTCCCTGTCGGAGGGCGGAGAGAAGGTTGATGCCATTGTCGCATACAACCATTCCTGGCTGAAGCTGGTATGGCGTCAACCACCTCTGAGCCTGCGGAGTAGAGAAATGAGGAAAAGATGATCCGCACTCCGGTTGTTGCTCTTTAAAAATTGTAGTATTTATTAACAAGCCACAGTGGACAAACGCAAATAGGAATGGTTGACACGTTTCAGCCTATAAGGCCTTAGTCATAACGACATTACAGACGTGAAATAAATAGTAGCTCTAAAGATCACTGGCTCCACCCATTAATTGTCTAAATTGATTGAAGGCAATTATCCAAAAAAGGGAATCAGCTGCAATGCATATTGGGTGATCCATGTGTATGCCACTATTTTTCAAACACCTTATAGTGATAATATGTACATGTGTGCACACACTCGTGCATGCATCCATACACATATACATGATTAAAACACACCATTAAATACAAAAAACATTGTAACGACACCCCGAGTATAAGAGGGTTTAAAGTCGTTTAGGATATTCCCTTTCTGAACACCAAGGCAGCTACCGACACTCCAGTCAGGCGAACCAGACCCATAAGAATAATTCTCCCTCAATAATGAGCCCAAGCTCTGTCTTGAGGTTTAAGCAGGAAGGACTGAACCTCTTTATTGAAAAAAACGCAAGTTTTATACACAGTCAAAAGAAGAGGTGCATCCATATTCTGCTCATATTACTCTGAAAATACACCTGTGACCAGACCTAATTAACATGAGCTAATTAACTAATCCCTTTTAGCAGCCTGGCTGTCTCCTGAACTACAATACACATTAGCACAGGACTCCTTCATACAATACAGGGTCAATTAGCCCAGGCCCCCATGAAAAGATCCTTAGAAGTTAGACTGGATTCATTAACATTACAACAGGCAGACAGGTGGCTGGGGTTGATGACATTAGCATCTTACAATTAACATGTTGAGTTCAGAATCAAACAAACAGTAAAATAGGATTTTTATAACAGCTTACCTGTAAAATCCTTTTCTTGGAGTACATCACGGGACACAGAGCGACATAGTCATTACTAATGGGTTATATAGATACCGTCAGGTGCTGGCACTGGCAACTTCCAAAACCGGAAGTACCCTCCCCTATATAAGCCCCTCCCATCCGGGAGCACCTCAGTTTTGTAGCAAAGCAATAAGTGTCCCCAAAGAGGGGCGGGAGCTCTGTGTCCCGTGATGTACTCCAAGAAAAGGATTTTACAGGTAAGCTGTTATAAAAATCCTATTTTCTTTCTCGTACATCACGGGACACAGAGCGACATAGTCATTACTAATGGGATGTCCTAAAGCAATGCCAAATGAGGGGGGGGATACACCATATATAAGCTGAGCGCTATCAGACAGGAGGATCTTTTGCGGCCTGCAACACACTGCGCCCAAAGGCGACATCCTCCTGACTTCTAACGTCCACCTGGTAGAACCTAGTAAACGTGTGAACTGAAGACCATGTTGCGGCCTTACAGATTTGAGCCAGGGAGGCCTGGTGATGCACTGCCCATGAAGTTCCAACTGCTCTCGTGGAGTGCGCTCTAACTTTGAACGGAGGCGGTCTCCTTCTCAAGCCATAAGCTTGCATAATGACCTGTCGAATCCACTTGGCTAAAGTAGATTTTGACGCTGCCTGACCCTTTCTGGGGCCTTCCGGCAGAATAAACAAAGTATCCGTTCTGCGAATCTGAGCAGTGGCTTTTAGATAAGCTTTAACTGCTCTTACTACATCCAAAGAATGCAATAACTTTTCCTCTACCGAAGTAGGTTTGGGGAAAAAAGAAGGAAGAACCACATCTTGGTTCAAATGAAACCTCGATACCACCTTGGGAAGAAAGGCTGGATGAGGACGTAACACTACTCTGTCCTTATGGATAACCAGATATGGCTCCTTACAGGACATAGCTGCTAATTCCGATACTCTTTTAGCCAAACAAATGGCTACTAGAAAAATCAATTTCCTGGTGAGAAGCACCAAGGAAATATGCTGTAATGGTTCAAATGGTTGTTTCTGTAGAACCGACAGAACCAAGTTTAGATCCCATGGACATATGGGAATATTAACCGGAGGACTAATATGCATCACTCCTTGTATAAAGGCTTTGACTAGTGAATGCGAAGCCAAGGGCCTTTGAAAAAATATTGACAAGGCCGAAATCTGACCCTTGATAGTACTCAAGGCAAGCTTCCTATCTACAGCCCACTGTAGGAAGTCCAGAATCCTACCTATTACGTACTTATGTGGATGCCATTTCTTGGCCTCACACCACGCGATGTACGCCTTCCAGATTCTATAGTAGATCTGCCTGGATACCGGCTTCCTGGCATTGATCATGGTAGATACCACAGCATTAGAGAGCCCTCTCTTTTTTAGAATGTGGGCTTCAATAGCCAGGCCGTCAAACCTAGGGCTGGTAAGGAAGGGTGGTATATCGGTCCTTGCGAAAGCAGGTCCAGACGACGTGGGAGAGTCCAAGGACTCCCCACTGAAATTTTACAATCTCCGCGTACCACGCTCTTCGGGGCCACGCTGGAGACACCGGAATCACTGGTTTCTTTTCTACCCTGATTCTGCGGAGTAATCGAGGTAACCATTGTGGCGGTGTGAATGCATATATCAGCTTGAACTGATCCCAAGGGAACACTAGGGCATCCGAGCCGCAAGCTAGGGGATCCCTTGTCCGAGAGACAAACCTGTCCCCCTTTGCGTTGAATCTGGATGCTAGAAGATCTACATCCGATGTTCCCCACCGCTGACATATTGTCCAGAAAACCTCGGGGTGAAGGGACCCTTCCTCTGGGCCTAATTGCTGGCGACTTAGAAAGTCCGCCTTCCAATTCTCCACTCCTGGAATGAATACCGCAGATATGGCTGGGACATATTTTTCTGCCCATTTCAGGATGTAATTTACTTCCCTCTGGGCTGCACGACTCCTGGTGCCCCCCTGATGATTGATATATGCCACTGCTGTGGCATTGTCTGATTGAATTCTGACAGGGGACCCTTGGAGTTTGGATGTCCATGCTACTAGGGCATACCGGGCTGCTCGTATCTCTAAGAGATTGATGGGCAGGGCCTTTTCTGCATCCGACCATCTGCCCTGGAGAGACTATTGCTCCAGTACTGCTCCCCAGCCTATAAGGCTGGCATCTGTAGTGACCACCTTCCAAGAAATCGGACTGAAGGATTTCCTTTTTTCCAGATTCTGGGGAACCAACCACCAACGGAGGCTCTTGCGAACGGAAGGGGACAAGGACATTGTAAGTCTAGGGCCTGAACTTTTTTGTTCCAGGCTGACAGTATGGCCCCTTGCAAATTCCTTGAATGGAATTGACCGTAGGGTACTGCTTCGAATGATGCCACCATTTTTCCCAGCAGCCTCATATACAGGCGTATGGACGGCTGTCTTTTTTGTACCCACTAAGTGGATCAAATCTTTCAAAGACAACACCTTTCCTCGAGGCAAGAATATTTTTCTCTGGCCTGAATCCAACCTTAGCCCCAAGTATTCCAGACTTTTGACTGGTTTTTAGGGCTGACTTGTCTCGGTTGATAATCCAACCGTGAGATTCCAGATACTTGATTGTCTTGTGAACGACCACGTCTAGTTTTTTCACTGAGTGGTCTATCAGCAACAAGTCATCCAGATATGCCATTATCATTACACCTTGTGTTCTTAGATTGGCCAATAAAGGGCCAGAATTTTTGTAAACACTCGTGGTGCTGTGGCCAAACCGAAGGGTAAGGCTCTGAACTGAAAATGGCGCCCTTCTACTGCAAAGCGTAGAAATTTTTGGTGGACTGGAAAGATGGGAATGTGCAAATAAGCATCTTTGATGTCGATCGCGGCTAACGAATCCTCCCCTTGTAGGGCAGTGGCCACCGATCGGATCGACTCCATCGGAAAGTCCTGATATACAGGAATTTGTATAGCCCTTTTAGAATTAATATGGGCCTCCCGTCCGCGTTTGCTTCGGGACTGTAAAGAGGTTTGAGTAAAACCCGAACCCTCATTCTTCCAGGGGAACCTCCATAATTACTCCTTGGAGCAATAGTTGTTCTAGTGCCAACAGGAGGGACTCTCTCTTCCGGGGATCCCTTGGCACGTTTGACCTCAAAAATGGGAAGGAGGAGAGTCTTTTAACTCCAAACTGTATCCCAAACCTACTGCGGAGAGCACCTATCTGTCTTGATCGTGTCCCGCCAGGTCTCTTGCGAACAACTGGAGTCCTCCCCCCACCCGACTGAGTGGGGGCTTCAATGAATTTAACTTTGGGGGAGGTTTTGTACCTCCCCTGACCCAGGGTTTCTCATTACCCTGCTACTGTCCCTGTTTTTTACCCCCGGGATTTGACCGAGGAGGCCGTCGGAACTGTTACACAGCCGATGCCCCAGGGACTGGAGAAGCAGGCCTCTTAAAGAGGGCCTCTAACTCTGTTTTTAACCGGCAAGAGCGTATTTTTACCGCTGGAAATTTTCTGGATATATTTGTCCAGGTTTTCCCAGAATAAGTGTTCACCATGAAATGGGACGCTAACCAGCCATTCTTTACAGGGAGCTTCAGCAGACCAGTTTTTGAGCCATAGGAGCCTACGCATATGTACTATAGACAGCGTAAGGCGGGAGGCCTGATGGACTGAATCCTTTATGGCGTCAACCGCAAAGCCTAAGGCTCTAGGTAGATCAGCTAGGGCAAAGCCTGCTGATCTGTCAAGTCCCTCAAGACCTGTTTCAACTGATCCTTCACTGCTTAGCAGACCCCAATAGCTGCTACTGCTGGTTGTATCACCAAGCAGATTTTCATAAGGACTCCAATCTTTTATCTATTGGGTTCTTGAACATTTGGACATTATCCACTGGACATGTCAGTGATTTATACATACAAGAGATGGCTGCGTCCACTGTAGGGACCTTCCATTTATTTTTTTTTGATGAACTTATCCTCCATGGGATAGACCACCGGAAATCTCTTGGGGGAATAAATATTTTCTCAGGACGTTCCCAATCCTGGTAAATGAGCCCTTTCAGTAAAGGGTGAAGTGGAAAAGAACAAACAGTCTGGGGGCTTCTAGCGACCCCAACGAGGATACAGTAGTGGTTGATGGTTCCGCAAGGTGCATTTTTAAATGCTGATCGGACCATGTTAGTCAGAGACTGAACCCATAATCTTTCAGCTTGAGATGCTGAGAAAAGGTTCCCCCACTGTTGATTCCTCTGTAACAGAATCAACCTCATCCTGATCCCCTTCAGGCAGGTCGATCCCTGTATGGGACTGTTGCTCTGCTAACAGGCACTCTGAAGGAGGAGACGGAGATCGGGCGTGCTTTCCCTGACAGGGAGGCAGCGATAAATGTTGACAATCTCTCTCTAATCCTCCCAGAGCTGAGGAAAAAACCTCCTCTGTTACATACACAGGAGCAGGTGAACTGAGGACAGCCACAGTACCAAGTACCCCTGCGGGGTCTCTACGGTCACTTACCTCTGAACTTCAGGGGAGACTGGTGCAGCAGAAGTATGCCCAAGATCCTCCGAGCCCGATGAGACCCCCTTCGCTTCCTGGAAGATTCAGTTCCGGAGCTTCTGGACGGCATATTCCTAAGCCTAAAGCTGAGGTATTCCAGCCGTAATACACCACTTTTACTGAGAATAGTCTAGCACAATTGCTGCTATATCACAGTTGGTGTCTACTAATGTGCCTTTCTAGGGGATGCCTGTATCAACCGCTTGCTGTATGCCCTTTTTTTAAATGTTGCCAGCTCTGTCTCTGTACTTCATAGCCAGCTCACCACACAAAACTGTGGTTTTTACATGCTGGGACGCCCGCACATGCGCAGAAGCGCTGCGGCGCACACAGAGCGTCATCCCCCAGGCTCCGCCCCCTTTCCTGGCTCACCTCTATATATAGAGGCGCGTGCACACGCACGCACGCGGCCACGTGCGCCTTCGGCGCTAATTTTGAAAAATGGAGACTAGGGACAAGAGCCAGGGCCCCTCTTTGCCGCAGGCCGGGGGATGGACGAGCATTGCAACATGGCAGAGGAAGCAGTTTCCCATAAGAGAACTCACCATCTGCCTGGACTTGCTCTGCTGAGAAGAAACTAGTCCACATGACAAGAAAACATTCCACAGCGGCCTCTAGTGGACAAACACAGGTACCGCAGTCTAATATCTTAAATATATATAAAAAATATTTTTTTTTCTTGACCACCATTAAAAATTATTACATTTTTTTAGTAGTTACAGGCATGCACAGAATTTTGCGGGAATACCATTAGGTAACAGACAGAAAGACAAATTAGGCTTGGGGGTCCCCCAATAGAACCAAGTTCCTGGGGGCCCCCACTTACCTGTTCCCCGCCGCAGGACTTTGTTTGGTCCACAAAAGCCCAAACTTCACCTATCACGGCAGGCATTGTAATCAAACCTTCAGGGACCGGGTTCCCAAGGATTCCACTCCCCTGGACCTGTATAGCACCCTGCACAGAAAACATCTTGGTCGTGGGTATGACCAGAGCTCTGGATCCCAGGGTCCAGCTCTCCTAAGAGAAGCATTACAGGCAAAACCTTGCTCTTCTCTGCAAGGCCCGGGTACCGACCGTTTAGCTATGAAGCTTTTTTGGTCGGATCCGGAATAGCTTACTGAGGCCCAAAAGAACCTGTACGCAAGCTCAGTGAAAAACACATGTTTCTTCTTGGCCAACACCTTAGACACTGGCAAAAAACTGAGGTGCTCCCGGATGGGAGGGGCTTATATAGGGGAGGGTACTTCCGGTTTTGGAAGTTGCCAGTGCCAGCACCTGACGGTATCTATATAACCCATTAGTAATGACTATGTCGCTCTGTGTCCCGTGATGTACGAGAAAGAAATAGTCTTTTACAGATATCCTGGGGAATATTGAGGATAAATATACTGTCCCATTTTAAAGTAATCCAAGACATATTCTTAATGTCCATTATTTTCTTGGTCACCCTGTGCCCAAAAGTGACTCCCGTCACATGGCTCCCTCCTTGTGGGACACTCCGGCAGACCCGGCTTGATCCTTCTCGGGTCAACTTGGGGATGTCCAGAACTAGGAGGCCGGGATGACGTCTGTTTGCCGGGACAACCCATCCGCATTGCCATTTTGCTTACCTGGTCGGTAGCTGATGGTGAAGTTGTAAGGTTGCAAGGCTAAGCTCCACTGCAGCAACCTGCCATTGTCTCCTGATACCCGGTTAAGCCAGACCAATGGGTTGTGGTCGGTGACTAATGAAAATATTCCTGTCCGTACAAATAAGGGTTCAACTTTTTAAGGGCCCAGACCAGGGTCAAACACTCCTTCTCCACTGCCGCATAGCTCACTTCCCGGGGTAAGAGCTTTCTGCTCAGGTATGCAACAGGGTGTTCTCCTCCATCCTCCCCGACTTGGCCCAGCACAGCCCCCAGTCCAAACATGAAAGCGTCTGTGTGGACAAGGAAACGTTTGTTAGGTACTGGGGCAGCCAAGACAGGGGCATTTACAAGTGCTTGCTTGAGGGCTAGAAACGCGGCTTCACAGTGTGCAGCTAGAGCTCACTGCAGACCGTTCCTGTTGTTCTATTCCTAATATACTACAGGCAGGCAGTTGATATAGTTAGCAGCAATATATTCTGTACTGTATCATGTGCACAGTGTGCAGCTAGATCTCACTGACGAGCGTTCCTGTTCTCTTCCTAATATACTACAGGCAGGCAGTTGATTCAGATAGCAGCAGTATATTCAGTACTGTATCCTGTGCAGCTAGATCTCACTGGAGAGCGTTCCTGTTCTCTTCCTAATATACTACAGGCAGGCAGTTGATTCAGTTAGCTGCAGTATATTCAGTACTGTATCCTGTTCACAGTGTGCAGCTAGATCTCACTGCAGACCATGCCTGTTGTTCTCTTCCTAATATACTAAAGGCAGGAAGTTGATTCAGTTAGCAGCAGTATATTCAGTACTGTATCCTGTGCAGTGTGCAGCTAGATCTCACTGCCGAGCGTTCCTGTTCTCTTCCTAATATACTACAGGCAGGCAGTTGATTCAGTTAGTTGCAGTATATTCAGTGATGTATCCTGTGCACAGTGTGCAGCTAGCTTACTGCAGAGCGTTCTTGTTGTTCTCTTCCTAATATACTACAGGCAGGCAGTTGATTCAGTTAGCTGCAGTATATTCAGTATATATATATATATATATATATATATATATATATATATACACACACATCCCAGCTTTGTGCAGCTACATCTCACTGCAGGCCATTCCTGGTGTACCTATTCAAGTACATTACAAATACATCAAATACAGTATGTCTGAAAGGCTAACAAGGACAGGCAGATGCTCATAGACCACTAAAAAGAGGGCAAGCAGGCTCTGTGTCTAGAGCCAACAGTGCTGGTCATGGACACAGTGCATCCTCAGCACGTGGCCATGGAGCACGCTTGTCCTTTTTTCCGGCAGCTGGCCGTGTTGAGCCACAACATGCAGAAGAGTTGGTAGAGTAGATGACCAAACCGTCCTCATCCTCCTCATCCTCTGTCACCCAGGCCCAGAGTACCTTGGCTGCCAATGCAGGTGCCAAAGCGGCCTATTCCATCAGCTCGAGGTCATCAGTTACTCCTTCCCTAGCCCCACCATCATGCATGGAGGAGTCCCCCCGAACTGTTTGACCACAGTGTCGGGTACATGCTGCAGGAGGATGCGCAGCGTTTTGTAGGCTCCGATGATGGTACCCAGCTTGAGGAAGGCAGTAACGTGAGCCCAGAGAGAGGGGGTGCCCTAGAAGGACAACAAACTGGCAGTCATGTTCCCCCAGCTGCAGCATACTGCCAGGTTTGCTCCAGTGACAAGGAGGGAGGGGATGATGAGGTCACCGACTCTACGTGGGTGCCTGATAAGAGAGAGGAGGAGGATAAGGAGGCACATCTCAAATGAGGCAGGATGCCCTCCAGGGGCCAGCTTAAGGGCAGCCAACTGACTGCATCACACCGCAGAGCTCCGCAGTGCAGACTCTGTGCGTTTTTCCAAAAGTTCTTTGGTGTGGGCATTTTTTGACACCTGTGCAGCAGATCGCACCGTTGCTATTTGCAACATATGTCTGAAGCAAATCAGCAGCCGCTTGGGCACCACTTGCTTGACCAGACATATGTCGACCTGCCATGCAGTCCGTTGGCAAGCGTACTTAAAAGACCCACACAAAAGAACAAAGCGGACCTCTCCTTGCTCCTCCTCAGCTGGGATCTCCAACCCCACTATACCTTCAGTCCTCTCAGAAACCTACACTGAGAGGAATGAAGGTGTAGAATTAGGTGTGCAACTGCCAAGTACTTGCGGGCAATCTGCTATCGCTACACCATGTCCGATTGTAGCAGGCAAATTTCCCTGCCCCAGTTGCTAAACCGGTGAAAGAAATTCGCTCACAGCCATCCACATGCCCAGCGGTTGAATGCTAGCTTGGCTAAATTGCTAGCACTCCAACTGCTGCCTTTTCAGCTGGTAGACTCTGCCCCCTTTTGTGAAATTGTGGAAAGTGCGGTACCTCAGTGGCAGGTTCCCAAACGCCATTTTTTTTTTCACGGAAGGCGATTCCGGCTCTCTACCGGCATGTGGAAGGCAATGTCTTGGCCTCGCTGGACAGGGCAGTCAGCGGTAAGGTGCATATTACCGCTGACTCATGGTCCAGCAGGCATGGACAGGGACGTTACCTATCTTTCACGGCGCACTGGGTGACTCTGCTGGTAGCTGGGAAGGATGCAGGACAGGGTGCAGTCTTGTTGGAAGTTGTTCCGCCACCACGCCTCCAAAATGCTACTAGTGGTGATTCTGACACACCTCTCTCCTCCACCCCCTCCTCTTCTTCCTCCATGGCCTCTTCCTCTATAGATTTGTCTTCGGAACCAGCAGTGCTCCGTAGGCGTTCAATGGGCTACGCAAGCACTCAGGCAAAAATATACCATGTGGTGCTTGAGCTGGTGTGCTTAGGCGGCAGGAGCCACACTGGGGCAGAGATTCTGTCAGCTCTGCAGGGGCAGGCTCAGAGGTGGTAGACTCCACGCCAGCTTCAGTCAGGAATGGTGGTTTGCGACAATGGCACCAAGCTCCTCTCCGCCCTCCGACAGGGACACCTGATCCATGTGCCCTGTTTGGCTCACGTCCTTAATTTGGTGCTGCAGCGGTTCTTGTGCAGGTACCCAGGCTTACAGGATCTCCTGAGGCAGGCCAGGAAAGTCTGTGTGCATTTCCGCCAGTCATATAATGCCAGTGCTCGGCTGGTTGACCTCCAAAAGGAATACAACCTGCCCAAGAACCGCCTAATCTGTGACATGCCCACTAGATGGAACTCAACGTTGGCCATGCTGCAGCGGCTGCACAGGCAGCAGAGGGCCATCAATGAGTACCTGTGCGACTATGGCACCAGGACAAGGTCAGGGGAGCTTGGCTTTTTTTTCGCCACGCCAGTGGCTCATGATCAGGGATGCATGCACTGTCCTGTCACAATTTGAGGAGGCCACGAGGATGGTGAGCAGTGACAGTGCATGCATCAGTGATACTGTCCCTCTTGTCTACCTGTTGGATCACACTGCGTGGAATAATGGACAGGGCACTTGAGGCAGAACAGAAGGAGGAAGAGGAGGACTTCCTTACCTCTCAAGGCTCCCTTTATCCAGACAGTGTTCCTGCCGATCCCACAGGAAGAGGACGAGGAGGAAGAGGAGGAGGATTGTGTCAGCATGGAGGTGGAGCCTAGCACTCAGCATCAGCAGCAATCTTCAAGGGATCGTTTAAAGTCCCCAGAAACCCATGGACTTGTACGTGGCTGGGAGGAGGTGGCTGCGGATCGTGTCGTCCTTAGTGACCCAGAGGACTCCGGACTGAATGCCTCAGCAAACCTACGCTGCATGGCCTCCCTGATCCTGCAAAGCCAGCGAAAGGACCCTTGGATTCGTGGTATCAAGGAGAGGGATCATTACTGGCTGGCAACCCTCCTTGATCCACGTTACAAGGGTAAGGTTGCGGAACTTATCCAGCCGTCGCAGAGGGAGTAGAGGATGAAACATCTTCGGGAGGCCTTGCAGAAAGGTTTGTGCAACGCATTTCCAGAGCCTGGGAGGTTACAATTTCCTGGTCCTGGACAACGTGTTGCTGAGGCTTCGGTCAGTCTCAGAAGGAGCGGTGGAGAAGGTGGCAGTCTGACCGATGCGTTCAGACAATTTTTTAGTCCGCAGCCCCAAGGTATGATCGGTTCCAGCAACCATCGCCAGCGTCTGATTTACATGGTGCAGGAATACCTAGGGGCAAGATCAGACTTGATAAGGAAAGGAAGGTGCGCCAAACTAAGTGCAGTATAACAGCTTTAATGGCAAATTTAATAAAAGACAGCCAAATGGCTACTCACAAGATGCAGGAAAAAATCAGGCATATATAAAGTGATGGTGGTCCGGTGTCATCTAAGGCGGTCCTCGCGGAAGATGTAGGTCCCAGATGAGAAGATGGCTGGAGGCAGGTCTGCAGTGTCAGCAGAGGACGTCTGGACATCAGAACCGTGTGTGATGTAAATTTCTCTGTGATGCAGGAACAACCAGGAAACAACCAAGTCCCAGATGAAAAGAGGGCTGGAGGCAGGTCTGCAGTGTCAGCAGAGAACGTCTGGACATCAGGACCATGCGTGATGTGAGTTTCCCTGTGATGCAGGAACAACCAGGAAGCTGCGCATCAGTGTGCGCTTCAGCGTGGAGCGCAGCGTGCCGTCGGACCGGAAATGACGTGGAGTAAAAAGCAGACCAATGGGATGACGCGTTTCACAGCATCCGCTGCTTCTTCAGATCCATGGAGAGCATTGTAATAGGTGGATGTAATATAGCAGAGAGGCGTGTCGTGATAGGTTAATAGCTAACTGGCAATAGTAAATGGACGTTGTGATAGGTTGAAGGGGAAATGTAAAGAATAAAATGGCACGGGGTTATATGCAAGATGAAGGGGGGGAAGAAGGAATGTGACTGACGTGGGATATAGCAATCAGGTGATTTATGGAAGAACAAAATAGAGAAAAAAATAGAGAAAAAAAATGATGTAAAATATTATAAAAATATATATATATGGAATATATATAAAAAAATATAAAATTATATATATATATATATATATATATATATATATATATATATATATATATATATATATAACAAAGAGAGTGGCGCTATAATGTTGGCGGGGAGGAGAGCAGAGCACATAAAGATGAGGGAAGGGGGTAGTGGAGGAAGGTTATGGTAGAAAAAGAAAAATATGCAGAGGGAGTTAATGAAATAAATGGGAATGATAGGTGATTGAACATGGCTGTCATATGTAAAGAGTATATATACATAAATCATATATAGATCACAAGAGGAATACATGTATAAATATATATTAAAAGTACATACATTTATATGAAACAAATTATATGTAAAAAGTTTTTGAAAAAATTCCTAAAATAAGGTAAGAATTACACCTGAAGATTATGCAGCATGGGTAGTGGCAGATCTACAAAAATAACCCAGTATACATAAGTGTATGCATGTATACATACATGTACATGTACATGCATGTATATGGGAAATGAGCATAGTGATGATGAAATTAACGGACAACCGAAAGGAAAGATTTTTTTATATTATTATTATGTGTCTGAGAGGAAACTCTAGTAGAACGGTCGACAGTCTAGTATTCAAACGAGAAAACGCATAAGGAATCGTATGGATAAAGGAATTTTTTGCGAAAAAAGGCATAAAGTGATGGTAATGCAGGAATTTTAGATGATGTTCTTAGTTTCAATTTCCTCGTTTAGGCCATGAGGCGACATGGTATTCAAAGAGTAAATCCAATAAGTTTCCTGTCTGCAGAGGCGTTGGAATCTTTCTACAGCAGTAGGTGTTTCGGGTATTGCCTCAATAATCCAAACCTGGAGGGCACTGATATCTTTGTGATGGTTAGCTGCAAAGTGGCGGGCCACACTATATTTAGGGTTGTTTCCTTGGACTGTACGGGGATGTTCTCCAAATCTGACCCGTAGGGCTCTGATGGTTCTGCCTACGTATAAAAGGCCGCATGGACAGGAAATACAGTACACTACATAGGTGGTGGAGCAATTGTAGAAAGAACTGAGGTTGAAAGTCTTGCTGTTGGCCTTAAAGGTTTTTTGGCCGTGGGTGACATGAGAGCAGGTTAGGCAGAGGGCCTTTTTGCATTGGAACATCCCTACAAGGGGAATAAGAGTAAGCTGTTTAAGCATATAGTTTTTATGATGATTAGGTGTTTTGGTTTTGCTGGGAGCGATCTTACTTTTAATGTTGGGGGCCCTTCGGTAGGCAAATTTGGGAGTAGCTGATAAAGATTTCGATAGGTGGGGATCTTGGGTAAGGATGCTCCAATGTTTCTTGAAGATATTTTCAATTTTTTTATGTTTCGCGTGGTACTGAGTAGGGATGAGCTTCGTGTTCGAGTCGAACATACGTTCGACTCGAACATCGGCTGTTCGATCGTTCGTCGAAGATCGAACGATTTGGGCCGTTCGCGCCAAATTCGAGTGACGCGAACAGCCCACAATGCACTACGCCATCGCAGTGTCATCCAGGCGCTGTGATTGGCCAAGCATGCACTGTGACCCCGCATGCTTGGCCAATCACAGCGCCGGCAGCGAGGAGAGCAATGATTGGCCACAGGCAGGATGCCTGTGGCCAATTATTGCTGAGGGTGTTTAGTACACGCCCCACACTATAAAAGGCCGCCAGCACGGCGGCCTAGTGTAGTGTGTTCCGGAGCAGGGAAAGACAAGCATAGGCAGGGACAGTGACATTTATTTCTTTCTTGCTTAACCTGGATTCCTTTAGTTTAGGGAAAGAGAAGGATAGGTAGGGAGAGTGTCAGTGTGTTTTACTGTGCGAATCCTTGTTTCTAGGGGCAAAGAAGTTAAGTGAGGGGAATTCTCCTTGTGCTATAGTGTGCTTTAAAAAAACATTTTTTCTAGGGACAGAAAACTCTAGGTAGGGAGAGTGTCAGTTTCTTTCACTGTGCGAGTCCTTGTTTCTAGGGACAAAGAAGGAAAGTGAGGGGAATTCTCCTTGTGCTATAGTGTGCTTTAAAAAAACATTTTTTCTAGGGACAGAAAACTCTAGGTAGGGAGAGTGTCAGTTTCTTTCACTGTGCGAGTCCTTGTTTCTAGGGACAAAGAAGGAAAGTGAGGGGAATTCTCCTTGTGCTATAGTGTGCTTTAAAAAAACATTTTTTCTAGGGACAGAAAACTCTAGGTAGGGAGAGTGTCAGTTTCTTTCACTGTGCGAGTCCTTGTTTCTAGGGGCAAAGAAGGAAAGTGAGGGGAATTCTCCTTGTGCTATAGTGTGCTTTAAAAAAACATTTTTTTTTTCTAGGGACAGAAAACTCTAGGTAGGGAGAGTGTCAGTTTCTTTCACTGTGCGAGTCCTTGTTTCTAGGGACAAAGAAGGAAAGTGAGGGGAATTCTCCTTGTGCTATAGTGTGCTTTAAAAAAACATTTTTTCTAGGGACAGAAAACTCTAGGTAGGGAGAGTGTCAGTTTCTTTCACTGTGCGAGTCCTTGTTTCTAGGGACAAAGAAGGAAAGTGAGGGGAATTCTCCTTGTGCTATAGTGTGCTTTAAAAACACATTTTTTCTACGGACAGAAAACTCTAGGTAGGGAGAGTGTCAGTTTCTTTCACTGTGCGAGTCCTTGTTTCTAGGGACAAAGAAGGAAAGTGAGGGGAATTCTCCTTGTGCTATAGTGTGCTTTAAAAAAACATTTTTTCTAGGGACAGAAAACTCTAGGTAGGGAGAGTGTCAGTTTCTTTCACTGTGCGAGTCCTTGTTTCTAGGGACAAAGAAGGAAAGTGAGGGGAATTCTCCTTGTGCTATAGTGTGCTTTAAAAAAACATTTTTTCTAGGGACAGAAAACTCTAGGTAGGGAGAGTGTCAGTTTCTTTCACTGTGCGAGTCCTTGTTTCTAGGGACAAAGAAGGAAAGTGAGGGGAATTCTCCTTGTGCTATAGTGTGCTTTAAAAAAACATTTTTTCTAGGGACAGAAAACTCTAGGTAGGGAGAGTGTCAGTTTCTTTCACTGTGCGAGTCCTTGTTTCTAGGGACAAAGAAGGAAAGTGAGGGGAATTCTCCTTGTGCTATAGTGTGCTTTAAAAAAACATTTTTTCTAGGGACAGAAAACTCTAGGTAGGGAGAGTGTCAGTGTCTTTTACTGTGCGAGTCCTTGTTTCTAGGGACAAAGAAGGAAAGTGAGGGGAATTCTCCTTGTGCTATAGTGTGCTTTAAAAAAACATTTTTTCTAGGGACAGAAAACTCTAGGTAGGGAGAGTGTCAGTGTCTTTTACTGTGCGAGTCCTTGTTTCTAGGGACAAAGAAGGAAAGTGAGGGGAATTCTCCTTGTGCTATAGTGTGCTTTTAAAAAAACATTTTTTTTTTCTAGGGACAGAAAACTCTAGGTAGGGAGAGTGTCAGTTTCTTTCACTGTGCGAGTCCTTGTTTCTAGGGACAAAGAAGGAAAGTGAGGGGAATTCTCCTTGTGCTATAGTGTGCTTTAAAAAAACATTTTTTCTACGGACAGAAAACTCTAGGTAGGGAGAGTGTCAGTTTCTTTCACTGTGCGAGTCCTTGTTTCTAGGGACAAAGAAGGAAAGTGAGGGGAATTCTCCTTGTGCTATAGTGTGCTTTAAAAAAACATTTTTTCTAGGGACAGAAAACTCTAGGTAGGGAGAGTGTCAGTTTCTTTCACTGTGCGAGTCCTTGTTTCTAGGGACAAAGAAGGAAAGTGAGGGGAATTCTCCTTGTGCTATAGTGTGCTTTAAAAAAACATTTTTTCTAGGGACAGAAAACTCTAGGTAGGGAGAGTGTCAGTTTCTTTCACTGTGCGAGTCCTTGTTTCTAGGGACAAAGAAGGAAAGTGAGGGGAATTCTCCTTGTGCTATAGTGTGCTTTAAAAAAACATTTTTTCTACGGACAGAAAACTCTAGGTAGGGAGAGTGTCAGTTTCTTTCACTGTGCGAGTCCTTGTTTCTAGGGACAAAGAAGGAAAGTGAGGGGAATTCTCCTTTTGCTATAGTGTGCTTTAAAAAAACATTTTTTCTACGGACAGAAAACTCTAGGTAGGGAGAGTGTCAGTTTCTTTCACTGTGCGAGTCCTTGTTTCTAGGGACAAAGAAGGAAAGTGAGGGGAATTCTCCTTGTGCTATAGTGTGCTTTAAAAACACATTTTTTCTAGGGACAGAAAACTCTAGGTAGGGAGAGTGTCAGTTTCTTTCACTGTGCGAGTCCTTGTTTCTAGGGACAAAGAAGGAAAGTGAGGGGAATTCTCCTTGTGCTATAGTGTGCTTTAAAAAAACATTTTTTCTAGGGACAGAAAACTCTAGGTAGGGAGAGTGTCAGTTTCTTTCACTGTGCGAGTCCTTGTTTCTAGGGACAAAGAAGGAAAGTGAGGGGAATTCTCCTTGTGCTATAGTGTGCTTTAAAAAAACATTTTTTCTAGGGACAGAAAACTCTAGGTAGGGAGAGTGTCAGTTTCTTTCACTGTGCGAGTCCTTGTTTCTAGGGACAAAGAAGGAAAGTGAGGGGAATTCTCCTTGTGCTATAGTGTGCTTTAAAAAAACATTTTTTCTAGGGACAGAAAACTCTAGGTAGGGAGAGTGTCAGTGTCTTTTACTGTGCGAGTCCTTGTTTCTAGTGACAAAGAAGGAAAGTGAGGGGAATTCTCCTTGTGCTATAGTGTGCTAAAGCATTCCTCATCAACCATCTTTGAAATCCTTGTTTTTTGGACAGTCAGGGAAATTGTCGTTGTGCTATTCTGTGCAAAAGCAATCATCCTCAACCATATTTAGAAATCCTTAAGTAAAGGGACAGAGAAGGACACCTGAAGGTAGCCCTTATTGCTTTTTTCCCATCTCCCTGCAGGCCATCTATTAGAATGTCTGGAAGGCAAACAAGGAGAGGCAGACAGTCAGGAGGCAATAAAAGAGGGCAAGCAGGCTCTGTGTCTGGGGGCAACAGTGCTGGTCGTGGACGCGGTGCATTGTCATCAGCACATGGCCATGGGACACGCTTGTCCTTTTCGGCAGCTGGACATGTTGAGCCACATCATGCCGAAGACTTGGTAGAGTGGATGACCAAGCCCTCCTCCTCCTCCTCATCCTCTCTCACCCAGGCTCAGGGTACTGGCAAAGCAGCTGCCAAAGCGTCCTCTTCCCTGGTATCAATGTCAGACTCATCATCAGTCACTCCTTCCCTAGACCCACCATGTCCTCCTCCTGAGGAGTCCCCCGAACTGTTTGAGCACAGTGTTGGGTACATGCTCCAGGAGGATGCCCAGCGTTTCGAAGGGTCTGATGATGAAACCCAGCTACAGGAAGGCAGTAGCGTGAGAGCAGACAGAGGGGATGCTCAAGAAGGACACCAATCTGGCAGTCATGTTCCAGCAGCTGCAGCATACTGCCAGATTGGCTCCAGTGATGAGGAGGGAGGGGATGATGAGGTCACTGACTCCACGTGGGTGCCTAATAGGAGAGAGGAGGAGGAGGAGGATGAGGAGGAGGCACATCTCCAACGAGGCAGGATGCCCTTTGGTGGCCAGCGTAAGGGCAGTACACCGACGGAATCACACCGCAGAGCTCCGCCTGTGCAGGGCGCTGCCTCTGCCCGTCATTCAAAAAGTTCCTTGGTGTGGGCCTTTTTTGAGGCTAGTGCATCAGATCGCACAGCTGCTGTTTGCAACATATGTCTCAAGCGTATATCGCGTGGCCAAAACATCAGCCGCTTGGGTACCACATGCCTGACCAGACATATGTTGACCTGCCATGCAGCTCGTTGGCAAGCCTACCTCAAAGACCCACACCAAAGAACAAAGCGGACCTCTCCTTGCACCGCATCAGCTGGGATATCCAACCCCACTATAACTTCAGTCCTCTCTGAAACATGCACTGAGAGGAATGAAGGTGTAGAATTAGGTGTGTCACAGCCAAGTACTTGCGGCCACTCTGCTAGCAGTACACCGACGTCCGATTCTAGCAGGCAAATTTCCCTGCCCCAGCTGCTGGACCGTCGAAAGAAGTTCACTCCCAGCCATCCACATGCCCAGCGGTTGAATGCTAGCTTGGCTAAATTGCTAGCGCTTCAACTGCTGCCTTTTCAGTTGGTAGACTCGGCCCCCTTCCGTGAGTTTGTGCAATGTGCGGTTCCTCAGTGGCAGGTTCCCAAACGCCACTTTTTCTCACGGAAGGCTATTCCGGCTCTCTACCGGCATGTGGAAGGCAATGTCTTGGCCTCGCTGGACAGGGCGGTCAGCGGTAAGGTGCATATTACCGCTGACTCATGGTCCAGCAGGCATGGACAGGGACGTTACCTTTCTTTCACGGCCCATTGGGTCACTCTTTTGGCAGCTAGGAAGGATGCAGGACAAGGTGCAGTAGTGTTGGAGGTTGTTCCACCACCACGCCTCCAAAATGCTACTACTGGTTGTGACACACCTCTCTCCTCCACCCCCTCCTCTTCTTCTTCCTCCATGGCCTCTTCCTGTGGTTTGTCCTATGAACCAGCGGTGCTCCGTAGCCGTTCACGGGGCTACGCAAGTACGCAGGCAAAAAGATGCCATGCCGTGCTTGCGCTGGTGTGTTTGGGGGACAGAAGCCACACTGGGGCAGAGGTCCTGTCTGCTCTGCAGGGCCAGGCCGAGAGGTGGTTGACGCCACGCCAGCTTAAGCCAGGAATGGTGGTTTGCGACAATGGCACCAACCTCCTCTCCGCCCTCCGACAGGGACAACTGACCCATGTGCCCTGTGTGGCTCACGTCCTTAACCTGGTGGTGCAGCGGTTCTTGGGCAGGTACCCGGGCTTACAGGATGTCCTGAGGCAGGCCAGGAAAGTCTGTGTGCATTTCCGCAGATCTTATAATGCCAGTGTTTGCCTGGCTGAGCTGCAAAAGGAGTTGAACCTGCCCAAGAACCGCCTTATATGTGACATGCCCACCAGGTGGAACTCAACGTTGGCCATGCTGCAGCGGCTGCACACGCAGCAGAGGGCCATCAATGAGTACCTGTGCGACTACGGCACCAGGACAGGGTCAGGGGAGCTTGGTTTTTTTTCTCCACGCCAGTGGGGCATGATCAGGGATGCATGCACTGTCCTGGCACCATTTGAGGAGGCCACGAGGATGGTGAGCAGTGACAGTGCATGCATCAGTGACACTGTACCTCTTGTCCACCTGTTGGAGCACACGCTGCGTGGAATAATGGACAGGGCACTTGAGGCAGAACAGAGGCAGGAAGAGGAGGACTTCCTTGCCTCTCAAGGCCCCCTTTACCCAGACAGTGTTCCTTCTGTCCCACCCATCGCACAGGAAGAGGAGGAGGAGGAGGAGGATTGTGTCAGCATGGAGGTGGAGGCTGGCACTCAGCATCATCAGCAGCAGTCTTTTAGGGATGATTTACAGTCCCAAGAAACCAGTGGACTTGTACGTGGCTGGGAGGAGGTGGCTGCGGATCATGTCGTCCTTAGTGACCCAGAGGACTCCGGAGCGAATGCCTCAGCAAACCTACGCTGCATGGCCTCCCTGATCCTGCAAAGTCTGCGGAAGGATCCTCGTATTCTTCGGATCAAGGAGAGGGACCATTACTGGCTGGCCACTCTCCTTGATCCACGGTACAAGGGTAAGGTTGCGGACCTTATGTTACCTTCGCAGAGGGAGCAGAGGATGAGACAACTCCGGGAGGCCTTGCAGAAAGGTCTGTGCAACGCGTTCCCAGAGACTGGGAGGTTACAAACTCCTGGTCCTGGACAACGAGTTGCTGAGGCTTCGGCCAGTCAAAGAAGGAGCGGTGGGGAAGGTGGCCGTCTGACCGATGCGTTCAGACAATTCTTTAGTCCGCAGCCCCAAAGTATGATCGGTTCCAGCAACCATCGCCAGCGTCTGATAAACATGGTGCAGGAATATCTAGGGGCAAGGTCAGACTTGGACACCTTCCCCACCGAAAATCCTCTGGCTTACTGGGTCTTGAGGATGGATCACTGGCCAGAGCTTGCACAGTATGCAATTGAGCTACTGGCCTGTCCTGCATCCAGCGTTCTTTCGGAACGCACATTCAGTGCTGCTGGAGGATTTGTCACGGATCACAGGGTGCGCCTGTCCACCGACTCGGTTGATCGACTGACTTTCATCAAGATGAACCAGTCTTGGATCACCACCAGCTACCACACACCTGATGCTGATATAACAGACTAATTGATTTTAACATGTCACATCCCTTCAAGACTGATGCTGATGCTGAGTGCCTGTGCTGTTATGTTGACTGGCTATCCTCCTCCTCCGAGTCCTCAATGATACGATTGATGATGATAGCTTGGAAGATCATTTTTGTTTATGGGTGCCGCCACCAGTGGCTAAGGCCCAATTTTTCAGCCCCTGTTTTACAGGGGCGTGTAATTACAATTTTTTTAGCAATAATTTGCCATAGGGCTCATTGCTGTGCTCCAAGTACAGTATCTGTGAGGGGTTGGAGTGTTGTGGCACCAGTGCCTAAGGCCCAATTTTTCAGCCCCTGTTTAAAAGGGGCGTGTCATTACAATTTTTGAAGCAATACTTTGCAACAGGGCTCATTGCTGTGCTCCAAGTACAGTATCTGTGAGGGGTTGTAGTGTTGTGCCACCAGTGCCTAAGGCCCAATTTTTCAGCCCCTGTTTAACAGGGGCGTGTCATTACAATTTTTGAAGCAATACTTTGCAACAGGGCTCATTGCTGTGCTCCAAGTACAGTATCTGTGAGGGGTTGTAGTGTTGTGCCACCAGTGCCTAAGGCCCAATTTTTCAGCCCCTGTTCAACAGGGGCATGCAATTACAATTCTTGATCTAATAATTCACAGCAGGGCCCATTGCTGCACCCACCAAGAGTAACTCTGAGGGCTTACAGTGTTGTGGCAACGCCACCACCACCACCACCACGAAAGGCCCAATTTTTCAGCCCCTGTTCAAAAGGGGCATGTAATTACAATTCTTGATCTAATAATTCACAGCAGGGCCCATTGCTGCACCCACCAAGAGTAACTGTCAGGGCTTACAGTGTTGTGGCACCAGCACCACCATCAAAGGCCCAATTTTTACTACCACTGTTCAACAATTATATGTAATTAAAATTCCTGATATAATAGTTGACAGCAGGGCGTTCCAGCACCAACCAAGAGTAACTGTGAGTGCTTACAGTGTTGTGCCAACACCAACAACTAAGGGGCCTATTTCTGCAGAGTATATACGGCAGGTCCCTACTTTCAAACATCCAACTTACAAACGACTCCTACTTGCAAACGCAAGAAGACAACAGGAAGTGAGAGGAAATCTACCACTAGGAAGGAAAATTCTCTCCTGTAAGAATAAATATGGGAGAAAGGTGTCTCCTCTGTACTGATGCTTTATCAGCAATCCTTGTTTCAAGAAAAACACCACATTTCAAAAACAGTTGTCATTGGGACGGAAAGTGAGGTGAAATGTTCTGAACAGGGGCACAGACAGCAAAACAAATGTTACAGGGGTGATAACCCTTACCTATGTTTTCCACAAAGTTTAAAAATAGATTTTTGGGCTGGAGCTACACTTCAACAATGTACCTGTTCAAAATTACAAACACATTCTACATAAGAACAAACCTACAGTCCCTGTCTTGTATGCACCGCCTGTATACGGCTGTTCAGAGTATATAGGGCCTTTTTTATTTTATGTGCGGGGTTCCCCTTAATATCCATACAAGACCCAAAGGGGCTGGTAATGGGCTGGGGTAGGGGGGGGGTCATGGGGTAGCTATGCCATTTTTCTTAAAGATTTTCATCCATATTACCGGGACCAGACATTACATTAAAGCCGCAAGCAGTTTTAAATGGCTTTTTTTTCCTTTAGAAGTGTCATTTTGTGCAGGGACAGTTCTAAACACGGGAAACACGTGGCACTTCACAGGCATACTTTAGACACCCCCCAGGTACGATATTTAAAGGAATATTTGACTTTTTTTTTTTCACTTTATGCATCATTAAAATGACTGCTCCCGAAAAACGACCGTTTTTAAAACTTCTTTTTGCATTGATACATGTTCCCTGGTGCAGAACCCGGGTTCCCAAACCCTTTTTAGGACAATAACATGCATAATAGTTGTTATAATTAGCACTTTAGAATTCGAACGTTCGCATCCATTGTATTTAATAGGGTTCTAATGTTCGTACGAACTTTCGGTCCGTTCGCGGGTTCTGGTGCGAACCGAACCCGGGGGTGTTCGGCTCATCACTAGTACTGAGTAATGAAGCGAGTTGTGGGTTCAGAGTTGGATTTTTTAGGGGTGGGCAAGCAATCTTGCTGATAGATGGCGCGAGCCTCTTCGATCAAGTGAGGGGGATATCCTTTTTCAATAAATTTGTTTTTGAGTAAGATACTTTGAGATGTATAATCTTCTAATCTAGTGCAGTTGCGTCTGAGTCGGTGGAATTGGCTCTTTGGGACATTGTTGATCCACATGGGATGGTGGCAACTAGAGTAATGTAGATACGAATTTCCGGCTGTGGGTTTGGTGAAGTTTTTTGCGGAAATGGAGTTGTCTGTGTGGAAGAGCTTGAGGTCTAAAAAGCATAAGGATGCGGGGTCCATAGTCAAGGTAAAAGTTAGTCCAAAATTGTTGCAGTTACAATAGGTTAAAAATTCACTGACCGAAGTGGTTGGCCCATCCCAAATAATGATGATGTCGTCTATATAGCGACCGTAGAAAATAAGGTTGGCTGCAAAGGGGTTGTTGGCTTCAATAAATCTGGATTCCCATAATCCCATAGTGAGATTCGCGTGGCTCGGGGCAAAGTTGGCACCCATAGCAGTACCTTGCTTTTGGAGATAGAATTCTCCTGCTGATAGAAAGTAATTGTGCTTGAGGCAGAACCGGATGGCCAGGAGGATGAAGTCTATTTGTGTTGTATTAGGCGTGGAGTCATCTTTCAAGAATTGTGGTATAGATGTATAGAGTGAGCATACATCTAAGGATACCCATATATACGATGGTTCCCAAGTATAGGGTTTTAATAGGTCAATTAGATGGGTACCGTCGCGAATGTAAGATGGAAGAGCTTGGGCTAGAGGCTGTAAGAAATGGTCAATGTATAGAGAAAAGCTGGTAGTGATACTGTCCATGGAGGCAACAATGGGGCGGCCCGGCAGGTTGGAGATATCTTTATGGATTTTAGGTAAATGATATAGGTAAGGGACTTGAAAGAAAGGTTTCAGAAAAAAGGCGGCCTCTAGTTTGTTCAATATACCATCCGTGCAGGCTTGTTTGATGATGGTGGTGGCTTCTTCTGTAAATTTGGGCAATGGGTCAGCTTTCAATTTTTTGTATGTGTTTTTGTCAGAGAGGAGTCGTGTGGTTTCTTTCATATAGTCTATTTTATTTTGTAGCACTATCCCTCCTCCCTTATCTGCAGATCTAATGATGATGTCTGGATTTGCACTCAAAGATTTCAGGGCTTGGTATTCCGGCGGACTGAGGTTGTTGTTGTAGCGTTGAGATTTGGAAGATTCAAATCTACATAAGTCACTGAGTTCTTTGAAAACTACTTGATAAAAGGTTGACAGATAGGGACCTTTAGATTGAGTGGGGTTAAAAATAGACTTCGGTCTAAATGAAGTATGAGCTATGGATGGATAGGATTGGGTATATTGTGACCATACTACCAGATCATCAACTTAGTCTACATTCCATAAGTCGCATAGGTCTTGGATTGCTTGCGCGTCCGCGGAGGAGTCTACTGGGTAGGATGTGATGTCAGGGCAGGTGATAGGTGAAATGACAGTATTAACGGCTTTCATATTAAAATGACGTTGGAGGGTGAGATTGCGAATAAATTTATTAAGATCTTTGAACATAGTAAAGGAGTTGGGAAGGGTGGTAGGGGCAAAATTCAGGCCTCTGGCTAATAATGAAGATTCTTGAGCATTTAGAGTGAGAGAAGATAAGTTGTAAATCTTTATAGTTTTCTCAGTTTGTCCGGACGTGATGGGTTGAGATTTGTGTTTCCCCCCTCCTCCTCTTCCTCTTTTTCCTCTTCTACGTGCTTTCTTTTGGTTTTGGGAAGTGATGGACTGAGTAGGGGGGTCTGCACTAAAAAAGAAGCAGAGATAGGTGCTAGTGGACCATGGGAGGTGGCTATAGTGGTGTCTATGGGTGTAGATCTGACCAAGTCATGAAAATCGACAATAGATGTTATATCTGGTGTATCCAGGGGAGCCGGATCTACGGTCAGCTGTACGGCGGGGGGAAGATTCAGAGGGTGGGTACTAGTTGGCGCGATGGTTGAAAAACTATCTTTAAATGGGATAGTGGAAGGAGGGAGAGGAAGTGAGGGTGGATGTTGCTACGGGAAGTTTCTTAGGTCTATGGGCAGTAATATTGGCAGGGCCGGGTAGGGGGAGGTCAGGTGTACCTCCCAAAAAGGGAAGGGATGAGTTTGGGCTTGGATAGGGGGTAAGGATAGCAGGGGCAAGATCGAGGAAGGGGGTGGATGAGAGAAGTTCCGTTTCCAATTAAAGACCCTTTTGTAGTTATAGTCATCCAGATCTCTGCAGAATTTTCCCAGTTTATTTTGCATGAGGGAGTCTTCACTTTTTTTGGTGTTGATTTTGAAAGTTTTAAACCATTCGAGGGGTAAGGAGGGGCAAGAGGAGTGAAGATTGGAAATATTGTCCTGAATTTTATCTCTAAGGGTATGATAGCGTTGCTCTCTGTGATTGATTCAAATTTTGATCCATTTTTGAGTGCAAAATTCAGCTATATTCTCCCATTCTGTACGTGATTCAGTATGGAGAAAGGAGCAACCCTTTAAGACACAAAGTCCGCGAGGGGAGATTTTGGATGAAAAATATTGTTTGAGAAAGAAACAGTCCCACCATTGTTAATTGACCGATATGGTGAGATCCTCTAAACGTCTCATTCTCGTACATGTGTCCCTATACTTCGCATCCGGCCATGTACGGGAGGGGACATGGGGACTAAAAAGTGTGGGAGGAAAAAAAAGTATAGAAATCATCTAATAGATCATATTTATATTTCTCTATTTGTTCAATAATATCCATTTTTTTTAAAAGTTGTGTAATGGGAAAAAGGGGTTTGTGGTAAGAAAAGGAATGGGGGAAAAAATTAAAGGGAAAAGGATACCACAATAATAACAATAGAAAAAATATATTAATAATACGAATAATAGTAATATTAAATACTAATAATGATAAAAAATAATAATCAAAATTAAAATGAAAATGATAAAACCAATCAATCAATAAATTGTAGACTCGTGGGGAGAGAATGTAAAATGTAAAATGGAAGGAATAAACACAATGCCAGGAACAAAAAATGCAGCACATCCAAGGAGCTCCAAATATCAACAGTAAAAAAAAAAATCCAACTCTGAACCCACAACTCGCTTCATTACTCAGTACCACGCGAAACATAAACAAATGGAAAATATCTTCAAGAAACATTGGAGCATCCTTACCCAAGATCCCCACCTATCGAAATCTTTATCAGCTACTCCCAAATTTGCCTACCGAAGGGCCCCCAACATTAAAAGTAAGATCGCTCCCAGCAAAACCAAAACACCTAATCATCATAAAAACTATATGCTTAAACAGCTTACTCTTATTCCCCTTGTAGGGATGTTCCAATGCAAAAAGGCCCTCTGCCTAACCTGCTCTCATGTCACCCACGGTCAAAAAACCTTTAAGGCCAACAGCAAGACTTTCAACCTCAGTTCTTTCTACAATTGCTCCACCACCTATGTAGTGTACTGTATTTCCTGTCCATGCGGCCTTTTATACGTAGGCAGAACCATCAGAGCCCTACGGGTCAGATTTGGAGAACATCGCCGTGCAGTCCAAGGAAACAACCCTAAATATAGTGTGGCCCGCCACTTTGCAGCTAACCATCACAAAGATATCAGTGCCCTCCAGGTTTGGATTATTGAGGCAATACCCGAAACACCTACTTCTGTAGAAAGATTCCAACGCCTCTGCAGACAGGAAACTTATTGGATTTACTCTTTGAATACCATGTCGCCTCATGGCCTAAACAAAGAAATTGAAACTAAGAACATCATCTAAAATTCCTGCATTACCATCACTTTATGCCTTTTTTCACTAAAAATTCCTTTATCCATGCGATTCCTTATGCGTTTTCTCGTTTGAATACTAGACTGTCGACCGTTCTACTAGAGTTTCCTCTCAGACACATAATATAAAAAATCTTTCCTTTCGGTTGTCCGTTAATTTCATCATCACTATGCTCATTTCCCATATACGTATACATGCATACACTTATGCATACTGGGTTATTATTGTAGATCTGCCACTACCCATGCTGCATAATCTTCAGGTGTAATTCTTACCTTATTTTAGGAATTTTTTCAAAAACTTTTTACATATAAATGTATGTACTTTTAATATATATTTATACATGTATTCCTCTTGTGATCTATATATGATTTATGTATATATACTCTTTACATATGACAGCCATGTTCAATCACCTATCATTCCCATTTATTTCATTAACTCCCTCTGCATATTTTTCTTTTTCTACCATAACCTTCCTCCACTACCCCCTTGTCCTTAAATCCCCCTTGTCCTTAAACCCCCCCGTCTTTTCCCCCCTTTTAAATAACCCCAACCCCACCCCCCCCCCTTTTCATTATGTGTCATATTCTCTTATAGGTTATTCCTTTGCTTCGTCCCTTCACCCATTAATATATAATTCCCCCCGTCCCTTCCCCCTTCTTTCCTCCATATCACTCATTTCCCCATTTCTCCATTCATAACAACTTGATCAGCATTTCCCTCATCTTTATGTGCTCGGCTCTCCTCCCCGCCAACATTATAGCGCCGCTCTTTGATTTTATATATATATATATATATATATATATATATATATACATATATATATATATTTTATACATATATATATATTTTATATTTTTATATATATATTCCATATATATATTTTTATATATATTATATATTTTTTATAATATTTTACATCATATTTTTTCATATATTTTTTTTCTCTATTGTTTTCTCTATTTTGTTCTTCCATAAATCACCTGATTGATATATCCCACGTCAGTCACATTCCTTCTCCCCCCCCTTCATCTTGCATATAACCCCGTGCCATTTTATTCTTTACATTTCCCCTTCAACCTATCACAACGTCCGTTTACTATTGCCAGTTAGCTATTAACCTATCACGACACGCCTCTCTGCTATATTACATCCACCTATTACAATGCTCTCCATGGATCTGAAGAAGCAGAGGATGCTGTGAAACGCGTCATCCCATTGGTCCGTTCTTTACTCCACGTCATTTCCGGTCCGACGGCACGCTGCGCTCCACGCTGAAGCGCACGCTGATGCGCAGCTTGCTGGTTGTTCCTGCATCACAGGGAAAATCACATCACGCATGGTCCTGATGTCCAGACGTTCTCTGCTGACACTGCAGACCTGCCTCCAGCCCTTTTTTCATCTGGGACTTGGTTGTTTCCTGGTTGTTCCTGCATCACAGAGAAATTTACATCACGGACGGTTCTGATGTCCAGACGTCCTCTGCTGACACTGCAGACCTGCCTCCAGCCATCTTCTCATCTGGGACCTACATCTCCCCGAGGACCGCCTTAGATGACACCGGACCACCATCACTTTATATATGCCTGATTTTTTCCTGCATCTTGTGAGTAGCTATTTGGCTGTCTTTTATTAAATTTGCCATTAACCACTTGTCCCCCACCCACTGTCAATTGACGGCGGGCGGAGGACACTCTCGTTCTGGGAGGACGTCATATGACGTCCTCCCTTTAAAATGAGCTAGGAGGCGCACGCGCCGCGTTCCCAAGGCCCCAATGCGCGTGCCCGGTGGCCGCGATTGCCCGGGAAACGAGCAGGAAAGTGGATCTCTGTGTGTAAACACAGAGATCCACGTCCTGTGAGGGAGAGGGGACCGATGGCGTGTCCCTTGTACATGGGGAGGTGACCGATGGTTGTCCCTCAGTCAGTCCCCTCCCCCCACAGTAAGAACACATTAAGGGAACATATTTAACCCCTTCCCGCCCCCTAGTGGTTAACCCCTTCCCTGCCAATCACATTTATACAGTAATCAGTGCATTTTTATAGCAGGGATCGCTGTATAAATGTGAATGGTCCCAAAAATGTGTCAAAAGTGTCCGATGTGACCGCCACAATATCGCAGTCACAATAAAAATCACAGATCGCCGCCATTACTAATAAAAAAAAAAATGCTATAAATCTATCCCCTATTTTGTAGACGCTATAACTTTTGCGCAAACCAATCAATACGCGCTTATTGCGATTTTTTTTTTTTACCAAAAATATGTAGAAGAATACGTATCGGCCTAAACTGAGGAAAATTGTATTTAAAATTAAAAATAAAAAATGGGTATTTATTATAGCAAAAAGTAAAAAATAGTGTTTTTTTTCCAAACTGGACGCTCTTCTTTTGTTTATAGCGCAAAAAATAAAAACCGCAGAGGTGATCAAATACCACCAAAAGAAAGCTCTATTTGTGGGGAAAAAAGGACGCAAATTTCATTTGGGAGCCACGACGCACGACCGCGCAATTGTCATTCAAAGTGTGACAGCGCTGAAAAATGGCTTGGGCAGGAAGGGGGTTTTCGTGCACAGTAGGGAAGTGGTTAAAGCGGTTATACTGCACTTAGTTTGGTGCACCTTCCTTTCCTTATGTCTTACAGAGCCTGCTTCTGCTTATGGTAGTTGCCGCTGGTGCTTGCATTACTTATTGAAACTCACTGACATATGGATTTCATGCTCTGCCAGAACTTTTTTTTGCGCCATTTTTTATTTTTTACCACAAGATCAGACTTGGACACGTTTCCAACCGAAAATCCTCTGGGTTACTGGGTCTTGAGGATGGATCACTGGCCAGAGCTTGCACAGTATGCAATTGAGCTACTGGCCTGTCCTGCATCCAGCGTTCTTTCGGAACGCACATTCAGTGCTGCTGGTGGCTTTGTAAACGATCACAGAGTGCGCCTGTCCACCGACTTGGTTGATCGCCTCACCTTCATAAAAATTAATCAGTCTTGGATCACCAGCTACCATCTGATGCTGATGTAACCGATAATTTTTTTTATGAATGAGATCCCTTCAAGACTGCCTATGCTGATGCTGATTGCTGAGTGACTATCCTATTCCTCCTCAATGTTCATGTTGATATTTTTGGTTCTGGGCACCAGCAGCAGTGCCTAAAGCCCAAGTTTTCTGCCCCTGTTTAACAGGGGCGTGTATAATTTAAATTGTTGCTGTAATATTTTGCAGCAGGGCTCATTCCTGCGCTCAAATAGAGTATCTGTGAGGGGTTGCAGTGTTGTGGCACCAGTGCCTAAAGCCCAATTTTTCTACCCCTGTTTAACCACTTCCCACCCAGTCAATAGGAGATTGACGTCCGGGAAGTGGTTGCGTTATCCACACTGGACGTCTATTGCCTTGCGTGTGTCCCTCGGACACAGCGCTTCCCCGATCACGGTAAACAGCCAATTTCATTGGCTGTTTACCATGTGATCGGCTGTGTCAAAGTCACAGCCGATCACATGTCACAACAAACGCGGCGGCGCGCTCCGTGCAGAGCGGGGATCGGGGAAGGGAAGGGAAGGGATCGGGGAAGGCGAGTGTCCCTTGGACACAGCGCGTCCCCGATCAGGGTAAACAGCCAATTAAATTGGCTGTTTACCACGTGACCGGCTGTGTCCAATCACAGCCGGTCACAAATGTAAACAAACCGCAGGAGTTACTACCTGATCCCTGCTCTCTCTACACACACCGATCTGTGAGGAGAGAGCAGAGATCAGTAAGTGAGATCAGTGTAGTTTGTCTACATTAGTTTACTGTGCACAACACGCCCCCCCCCAATAAAGAGGACCTGTCACACATCCCAGCACATCAATCAGCCCATCTGTCAATCAGCCCATCTGTCAATCAATACGCCCATCTGTCAATAAATCAATCAGCCCATCTGTCAATAAATCAATCAGCCCATCTGTCACAGGCCCACCTCCATCGGTACCGCCATTGGTACCGCCACACAGGCTACCAGTACCGCCATCTGTACCACTACCAGTACCGCCACTAGTACCGCCATCAGGCCCAGCATCTATACTTCCAGGCCCGCTACCAGTATCGCCACTAGTGCTGCCATCGGTACCACCACCCGTACCACCGTCGGTAGTGCCACCACCACCTGTACCACCATCGGTATCACCACCACCCGTACTGCTATCGGTACCACCACCAGCTGTACCGCCTTCAGTACCACCACCACCCGTACCGCCATCGGTACCGGTACCGCCACCACCCGTACCGCCATCGGTACCACCACCACCACCTGTACCACCACCACCCATACCTCCACCTGTACCGCCATCGGTACCGCCACCACCACCACCCGTACCGCCATCGGTACCACCACCACCTGTACCGCCATTGGTACCACCACCACCACCCATACCGCCATCGGTACCACCACACAGGCCCACCACTAATACCTCCATCGGTACCACCACCAGCAGTACCATTACACAGGCCCACCAATAAGCACTGCCATAATGTCCCAAAGGGTTTACACACCTGAGGAGGCATATGCCATTCTTGTCATGTCAGATGAGGAGAGCAGCGGGAAGCTCCCAATATCCGATTCTGGTTCGGAATACGAGCCAGTGGAGGATAGTGGCTCAGAGTCCGAGTCTCCGGAGGAAACCGTCCCTCCCAAAAGAATGCGATCTGGACCAAGATCAGGACCAAGATCAGGAGAACTGCCCACCACCAGCAGCGCCATACCCCAGGAAGAGGAGCTCAGTACAAGTAATGGAAATACACGCCCAACCAGAAGAATCCAGCCCCAGTCCTACCTTCCCGATGCCCTAGCAAACCCCTTATGGTTGCCTGCCAACTCAGGATCCGCTATCATCCCCCCTTTCACCGCACAGCCAGGTGTGCAGCCGGACACTACAAATTTTTCTAAATTTGATTATTTTTGTTTATTTTTCCCACAAGATTTGCTGCAGAATATAGTGGATCAAACTAATCTGTATGCATCCCAATTTATTGCTGCCAACCCCAATTCTTCCTACGCTCGCATGTTCTAGTGGCGGCGTCTAACATTGGACGAATTTAAATTGTTTTTGGGCCTTACGTTCAATATGGGGCTTACAAAAAAGAACGAAGTCCATGCATATTGGTCCAAACGCCCCATCCAACACATGCCCATATATTCCGCTGTCATGTCCAGGAAAAGATACGACATGATTATGCGTTTTCTCCACTTCAATAACAAATCACAGTGCCCTCCCCAAGATCATCCCAACTACGACAAATTGTACAAGATACGCCCCCTAATCAATGCCTTTTCTCAGCGATTTCAAGAAGTTTTCATCCCAGACCAAAAAATTTGTGTGGACGAGTCCCTCATACATTTCACTGGCCGACTGCAGTTCAAGCAGTATATACCAAGCAAGAGAGCCAGGTATGGGTTAAAATTAAATAAATTATGTGATCGAGCCACTGGATACGTCTTCACATTCAGGATCTACGAAGGCAAAGACTCCCAGCTCCAGCCCCGTGATTGCCCCACATATATTGGAACCAGTGGGAAAATTGTCTGGGAGTTGGCATACCCCCTGTTCGGAAAAGGTTACCATTTATATGTTGACAATTACTATACCAGCCTGCCCCTTTTTCGCCACCTTTACAGTAAGCAAACCCCGGCCTGCGGTACCTTAAAAAAAACAAAAACGGAAGGGATTCCCACAAAATGTTTTGACCGAAAAATTGCGACCTGGAGAATCGGCATTCATGAGGAACGAGGAGGTGTTGGCCATGAAGTGGAGGGACAAGAAAGATGTCCACATCCTCTCTACGATCCACAATGACACCGTGGTGGAGATCCAAAGAAGACGCGGCCCCATTGTAAAGCCCGAATGTGTCCACGACTACAATTTGTACATGGGGGGGGTGGATTTAAATGACCAGATGCTACAGCCCTACTTATCAACCAGAAAGTCCCATTATTGGCACAAAAAAGTTCGTTACATCTGTTTCACATGGCCCTTTTTAATTCGTTTGTCTGCTACCAAAAAGCAACTCAAAATCAACAACTCCCCTACCTCCATTATATCGAAGATATCATCGATGCCCTCATTTACCAACAAGATCCCGCCCCAGGAAGCATTCACTCTGATAGTGTGAGTCGGCTTCACGAACGACACTATCCCTTTAGCATCCCCCCCACAGAATCTGGAAGAAGACGCCAAAAGAAATGCTGTGTATGCAGCAGAGGAGGAGTAAGAAGAGACACCACCTATTATTGTCCCAATTGTCCCTCCCAACCTGGCCTGTGCATCGGAAATTGCTTCAAAAGTTATCAAACATCCATTCGTTCCCCTTATTATTACCAGACTGCCATTTCCCCATTTGCCTGCTACCATGTTACTAACTACCTTCCATGTTAATTAACTGACCCTGGCCTGTTTACCGACGATGTCTTTGCTTGCCGATTTAAACCACGTTTCTGACCTCCACGTGCACCAACCTCAGCCTGTTTACCGACGATGCCTCTGCCTGCCGATTTAAACCACGTTTCTGACTTCCACATGTACCGACCTTGGCCTGTTAACCTCCCTAGCGGTAATCCCGAGCGTGACTCGGGGTTGTTTTTTTATGCTAGGATCGGTAACCCCGAGTCACGCTCGGGGTAGACATTGCAGAGCTCGCAGCGGAGTTTCCTTACCTTCTCCTGGCGATCCAGCGATGATGTCCTCTGCTGTGATCGCCAGCGAGATCTCCGGCGAGTGTCGGCACTTTCGACCCCATCTGACTTCCTAGTTCCGTTCCCTGCGAGCCGCAGCGGCGCAAGGGAGCGGAACTGGGCGGCAAATTCAAAAAGGTAAACACATAGTATACATACAGTATACTGTAATCTTACTGATTACAGTACTGTATGTAATAATTACACACACCCTTTGTCCCTAGTGGTCTGCCCAGTGTCCTGCATGCACTTTTATATAATAAAAATCGTTCTTTCTGCCTGTAAACTGGGGATTGTCCATAGCAACTAAAAAGTGTCCCTTTATGTCAAAAGTGGTTTTAGACCAACTAGAAAGCAGCGATAATAAATTAGAATCACTCGCAGAATTGAGCGATAGCGATTTGTGGGGAAATTCGTCATCAAACACTAAATCTAATGACAGCGACAATTCTGCAACTGAGCAAATTTCAGTGTTTTTGATTTGATTACATTATTGAATAATTTTTATTATAATTAGATTACTATTTTTTATAATTATTTATAGTTATTTATTATATTATAATTTATAATTTTGTGTTTCATATTTATCATACCCGGGATGTTTACTAGACTCTGGTTTGCTCAGGTTTAAGTAAGTAATTACTAAGAATCGCAGGCCTATAATACATAACACCAAATTTTCATGCAAAATAATTGTACCGCTTTTGGTACATAATTCCAGAAAGAATCATACCGCCAGGGAGGTTAATCGGCCATGTTTTTGTCTGCCACTTGTACTGATCTTTTGGCCATCTACTTTTAGTACACAGGGGTCTCACATATGTGAGGGGCTTCAGAGTAGTGTTCTGAGTAGAGAAAAACAGTTTTTCGTTTTCTGTGCTCCAAGAACAGGGTCTGATTGCCTGGAGGCTTCAAAGCGATTTGGGTGGGAGAAGCCTCTACCCCTGTCCCCCTGGCCCAAAGCTTGATGGTCCTTCCTGCTGCCTGGACCAATACTTTGGCTGTGCTGACCATATTACTGCATGTAATGACCCATGACATTATGGACCATGTTTCTTCCTGCTGCTTGGACCAATACTTTGGCTGTGTTGACCATATATCTGCCTGCTGCCTTTACTGACTTTGGACAGCATTTCTGCCGGGACACCTCTGCCTGCTACCTGGACCTGTGCTTTGGCTGTGCTCTGGCTGTGCTGACAGTATCTCTGCCTGTGCAAACTATGGACAGTATTCCTGCCTGCTGCCTGGATGATTGCTTTTGCTGTCGCTGACCTCATCCCTGCCTGCTGCCTGGACCGATGCTCTCCTCTGTGGACCACTGCACTTCTAAAACCACAGGTAATCTTTTGTTATTTGGTATGCACCTGCTATGTGTTAGATATATGAATGGCCTCCAGGCTGTATAAAAGTCTCACACATGTGGTATCACCATACTCAGGAGGAGTAGCAGAATGCATTTTGGGGTGTCATTTTTTGCTATGTACATGCTATGTGTTAGAAATATCTTATAAATGGACAACTTTGTGTAAAAAAAAATGCATTTTACATTTTTCCCACATTTTCCAAAACCTTCTGGAAAAAAAATGAACCGTTCAAAAGACTCAATGCTTCATAGATTATACGTTGGGATGTGTGCTTTCCAAAATGGGGTCATTTTGTGGAAAATTCCATTGTCCTGGTGCTCCATGGCCTTCAAAAGTGTAATAGGTGGTTGAGAAAGGATATGTGCGGTTTATGCTTGTAGAATGCCTGAAAGTGCTACTTCAGTGTTGGGCCTCTGTATATGGCCAGGCTGTGTAAAAGTCTTACACATGTGGTATCGCTATACTCAGGAGGAGTAGCGGAATGCATTTTGTGGTGTCATTTTTGCTATGTATATGCTATGCGTTAGAAATATCTTATAAATGGACAACTTTGTGTAAAAAAAATGCATTTTCATTTTTTCTCCACATTTTCCAAAACCTTCTGGAAAAAAATGAACCGTTCAAAAGACTCATAATGCTTCATAGATTATACGTTGGGGTGTGTGCTTTCCAAAATGGGGTAATTTTGTGGACAATTCCATTGTACTGGTGCTCCAGGGCCTTCAAAAGTGTAATAGGTGGTTGAGAAAGGATATGTGCAATTTATGCTTATAGAACGCCTAAAAGTGCTACTTCAATGTTGGGCCTCTGTATATGGCCAGGCTGTGAAAAAGTCTCACACATGTGGTATCGCTACACTCAGGAGGAGTAGCAGAATGTATTTTGGGGTATAGTTGCAATTATGCATATGCTGTGTGAGAGAAAAAAAAATGTTAATATGACCAGTTTGTGTAAAAAAAAAAAAAAGAAAAATCCAAATTTTCCCAAGAATTGTGGGAAAAAAATACAACTTCAAAAAACTCACCATGCCTCTTAGTAAATACCTTGGACTGTCTACTTTCCAAAAAGGGGTAATTTGGGGGTATTTGTACTTTCCTGGCTTGTTAGTATCTCAAGAAATGAGATATGCCTTCAGTACATCAGGCGTGATCAGATGTGATCAATTTTCAGTGATTGGCACCATAGTTTGTAGACTCTATAACTTTCACAAAGACCAAATAATATACACCAATTTGGGTTATTTTTACCAAAGATATGTAGTAGTATACATTTTGGCACAAATTTATGAAGAAAAATTACTTTCCTGACTGACTCCATGGCAGCCTACGTGTGGGTTAACCCCGCCTCCTCTCCAATGCTATAGGACCCCATACCCATAAAAGTAAGCTCACCTCTCAGCACTGTGTTCTTTTTGTCCTCCTCCAATGGACCTAAAGCATGCACGTCCGTGCGGATTTCCGGATGGATGGATGGCACACTTCTATGCAGTGCAGCTCGAAGCCCAGCCATGGGCGGGTGGAGAGCTTACAGCAACCATATTCCTGCGGTGGAATGTTGCTGCAGTGTGCCCAGAGCATCGGGATGTCCTCGGCTGGCAAGGTCTGCAACTTTTTTTCCATGGCAGTCGCATCTGTATTTGTTTGTGTCTGTCTTTTCCGTCCTATGCCCCATGCTGCTCCACTATGGCGGCTGGAACGCTCTGCGTCCCAGCTCACACCGGTGATCCGAATCTCGGGCCCCGCTACTGTTCGCGCATGCGCAGTGTCCGCTCTCAGAGCGAGGCTTGGTTTGCGCATGCGCGGTTCAGCGCTTCTCTCGGCAGCCACTCAGGCGCAGATGAGAGCCTTTAAATTCCCCGCCTGCCGTGACGTCACCGCTGACCGTACCACACGGTGGAAAGGCTCTCATCTGCGCCTGAGTGGCCGCCGAGAGAAGCGCTGAACCACGCATGTGCAAACCAAGCCTCGCTCTGAGTACCTGACTACCTTTTCAGCTTCTGAGTTCAGGTCAGTGTCTTCATGGCTAAACTTGTTTGTAATGAAGTTTCAAAATAGGCTCTGTCATTTTGTTCTTTCTCTTTCCTGGTTGTTATTTTGCACATTTGTTCGTCATTTGTAAAATGTCTTTTTAAAGGGCAAGGTATTCATTATTTCATTGTATGACTATAGGTTTCTTTACCAGTCCTGTCCTAGTGTGACGCTTAGTCCAGAAGTATGGACAATTCACCGCTTACATGTGGCCAGCCCTCACGCACAAGGTATGTGTGGGAGAGGGGAGGGCTTGGGGTTCAGTCGCAAGTAGTGTTGCTTGACGGCTTGTCTTTCTCCCACCCCCCAATTCCCCTTTTTTCTTTTAGCCCTTCCGCAGATCTTCAAATTGACACAGACCTTGCCACGCCACAGCATGCGTCAACTTCAAAATCAAGACAGACGTGATTCCCCATCTGCATCTCACCAGAGGAGAAGTTCCCATTCCTCCTCCAGACACCGCTCCCACCGCCAGGACAGTTATTCTGATCGGAGAGCCTGCTTGGGAATGCGGGTCACGAGTCCCAGAGGGCAAATCATTATGCAGCCATTGCTATGCCCATGCGGTTGGGGAAAAAGACAGAAGATCAACGGATCGAGTCTCTAGTGATACAGGTGGTGCAACGTTCTCTAAAGGAGATGGGTGCTTCCCACGCACAAAGCCAGTCCAGCACTATTCGATCTGGCTCCCCGGCTGATGTGGTCCGTCAAGTCCCGGGTCCTTCCCAGCCCTACGAATCTTCGCCTCTTCCCTCGGAAGGAGAATTGGAGAGTGATGAAGAGAATGTAGAGTTCGATTTCTCTCAAGTAACTCCGTTCATTAAAGCGGTCAAAGAGGCCCTTATGTGGGAAGACCCATCTACTCCCCCAGCTAAACAGAATTTTTTTTTCCAGTGCCTGGGGAAAGAGTGCCCAAGTTTTCCGCTTTTAGCCGAACTAAAGGGCATCTTTGATGAAGAGTGGAGCAAAGTGGACAGGAAGTCCTCGATGGCAAATAAAGCCTCCAGAATGTATCCCTTCAAGGCAGATGAGGTAAAATACCTGGAGAATATTCCTCTTGTAGACGCAGCGGTAATGCGTTTGACTAAGCACGTCACGCTCCCTCTAGAAGACGCAGTCTCCTTTAAAGACAGTCTTGATAGAAGAATGGATCAGGACCTTAAAAGAATTTACAGTCTTGCTGGGACAGCTTGTAAACCCGCCCTAGCCTTGGCAGCCGTGTCTAAGGCTATGGAGGCATGGACGGAAAACGTAGATTTACTGGCCAGTAACTCAGCAGTAGCAGAGATAAAACTAGCAGTGGATTTCTTGGGAGAAGCATCGGTTGATCTGATCCGTCTACTGTCCAGGATTATGTTATCCTCAGTTATAGCTAAACGAGCCCTAAGGCTACGCCCTTGGCAGGCTGACCCGTCTTCTAAGCAGACTTGGTGCAAGATTCCTTTTGAAGGATCATCACTGTTTGGTAACAAAATAGATGACGCCATAGCTAAAGCCACAGGCGGAAAATCTGGCTTTCTTCCACAGGACAAGCGTCCACAGAATCGAAGGAAGCCCCAGTTCAGAAGGCGCAGTCCGGAGCGCTCGAGGGAAGCACGCTCCTATAGACCCGGCCGGGACTTCAGAAGAAACTGGAGTAGAGGCCAAGCATCCTTTCGCAAGCCAGCAAAGAGCCAAGCGTCCAGTGGTCGCGATCAGGCTAAATCCTTTTGAGATTTTGCCCGCCCAGGCGGATCGGGTAGGGGCACGCCTGCTCCTCTTCCGGCACGTGTGGGTGGCCTCAATCTCAGACTTCTGGGCAGTCAAGACAGTATCATCAGGTCACGCATGGTCCTTCTCCAGCATTCCTCCCCCCCAGATTTATCTCAACCCTACTTCCAAGCACGGAAGAGCAAAAACAGGCCTTACTGTCCTACGTAGATCTGCTGAAAACCCAGGGAGCAGTAGTGTGTGTCCCAGAGGAAGAACAGTTCCAGGGTGTGTACTCCCCCCTTTTCTTAGTCCAAAAGAAAAGCGGTGCCTGGCGCCCGGTAATAGATCTGACGTACCTGAACAAGTTCATAAGGTACGGAAAATTCAAAATGGAGACTCTCAACAATCCAGCAAGCCATTCAACCAGGCGACTGGATGATTTCGATAGACCTGAAAGATGCCTATTTCCACGTGCCAGTGGCAAAGGACTTTTTAAAGTACCTCCGGTTCCATATCGAGCAGGAACATCTTCAATTCATCTGCCTACCGTTCGGCTTGACAACGTCTCCTCGAGTTTTCACCAAGGTCCTCTTGGCCGTAGTGGCCCTCATCAGGCTAAAAGGTGTGCGTCTTTACCATTATTTAGACGATCTCCTAGTTCTGTCTCAAAAAAGAGAACAGCTCCTGGTGCACAGAGAACAAGTGATCTCAACCCTTTCCAGCTTTGGATGGCTTCTAAACTTAGAAAAAAGCCACCAGGATCCAGCCCAAAACTTAATTTACTTAGGGGCTCTGTTCAACACAGTGGAGAACACCATCTCCCTGCCGGCAGAGAAGATTCCGGTGATTCGGAAGAGGATTTCTCGTGCTCTGGATGCTCCTCATCTGAAAGCATCACAATGCCTAAGAATTATCGACACAATGGTCTCCACGACCCCCCATGGTCAAATGGGCTCTATGGAGGTTAAGCCCTTTTCAGTCAGTGTTCCTCCGGCAGTGGAAGTCAGGGGACAAGAGTCAACTCATCCACATATCCGCAAAAATGAGAAACAGCCTCTTTTGGTGGCTCCAACTCAAGAATTTGCTAAACTGTCACTCCATTGCCCACATCTACTAGGTCACAATTACGACCGATGCCAGCGGTTCCGGCTGGGGGGCTCTCTGTGGCCAGAACCTTGCTCAGGGCAGGTGGGACACTCGCCTCCGCAACCCAGGCTCAAATGTCCTAGAGCTCCGGGCAGCTTGGTGTGCCCTCCAATCCTTTTCTCGGTGTCTGAGAGGAGAATCGGTGTTGATCAGGATGGACAACACCACAGCAGTGTCATATGTGAAGCGACAAGGGGGGACATGGAGTTCCACACTCCTGTTAGAAGTCGAGCCCATCATGACTTGGGCCCAGAAAAATCTGGCCAACATATCAGCAGTTTTTATTCCGGGAGTACAGAACTCACAGGCGGATTTCCTCTCTCGAACTCGTCTAGACAACGAGTGGTCCCTCCATGTACAGTCCTTCAACTGGATTTTGTCTCTGGAAGTCAATCCCAAAGTGGACCTATTCGCTTCCCCCTACAATCACAAAACAGTGAAGTTCTATTCTCGGGGCCGTTGCAGCCAGGCAGTCGGAACGGATGCCCTGACGGACAGTTGGAGGTTCACGCTTTTCCCCCGATCCCGATAATCCTCAAGTTCCTGAGGAGACTTCAAGCGGAATCAGCCGAAGTAACAGTAGTGGCTCCTTACTGGCCAAACAGGCCTTGGTTTCCCCTCCTGATCCAACTGAGCTACCGGGACCCGGTACCTCTGCCTCTCAGGCCGGACCTTCTCTCTCAAGGGTCACTCCTACACCCTTGTCCGGCACTGATGAGACTGACGGTCTGGTTCTTGAGAGGGAGAGGCTGGAATCCCTCGGTTGCGCCTCTAGAGTGATGTCTACACTGTTGAGCTCAAGAAGAGCAAGTACCAACAAGGTTTATAGAAGAATCTGGGCCAAATTTGTTGAGTTCTCCTCCGCTTCCGGGAGGTCCTTCAAAAATCCAGGAGTTCAGGATGTTCTTAGTTTTCTGCAAACCGGACTAGACTTACCCTTATCTGTTAGCTCTCTAAGAGTACAAGTTTCGGCCTTACCCTTATCTGTTAGCTCTCTAAGAGTACAAGTTTCGGCCTTGTCAGCCTTCTCTGGAGTCTCATGGGCAGTCCATCCCATAGTCAGACAATTCTTTCGGGGGGCATCAAGAATTAAGCCCCAAAGAAAACCAAGATTTGCCAAGTGGGATCTTCCACTCATTCTAGATTCTCTGACTGGCCCTCCCCGTCCTCCATTAAGGACTTTTCAGCAAAAGTAGCCTTCTTAGTAGCCATCACCTCAGCTAAGAGGGTCTCTGAGATCGGGTCTCTAGGTCATGAAGAACCTTTTCTAACATTTTTTCCGGATCGAGTAGTCCTTATACCCAAGTTGGGTTCAAATCCAAAGGTGTCTTCGGTATTTCACGAAAATCGAGAAATTGTTCTACCTACATTTAAGATTCCAGTGAAATTCATCCGCTGGATATGGGTGAAATCCTAAAAGAGTATCTACAAGTTACTTCTTCCTTCAGACGATCTGATCATCTGTTTGTTCTACATTCTGGAAACAACAGAGGGAAGAAAGCATCAACCAGAACAATTGCATCATGGATCGTTCAAACAATCCAGCAAGCATACAGGGCTAAGGGCTTGGCTCCTCCACAGGCGGTGACGGCACACTCCACCAGAGGGATGGCAGCATCCTGGGCGGCAGCCCAACATGTGGCTCCAGAAGTCATTTGTAAAGCGGCCTCGTGGGCCTCTATCAATACATTTATGGCCCATTACTGCATTGAGCCGGCATCACTGTCTGTTAATTTTGGGTTAAGAATCCTGTCGGTTGACAGGACATATTAAAGCTTTTCTGTTCAGCATACCCACCCGTGTGGTCTGGCTAGTTATTTCCCACACGTAGGCTGCCATGGAGTCAGTCAGGAAAACGGAAAATTTATTACCAAATACTTACCGTAATTTTCCTTTCCTGATAGACTCCATGGCAGACGGAGTTCCCACCCTGAAAGTAAATAGTAATGAAAGAAAGTAAGTGTCCAAGAGTCGGCTAGTTACGGAACACAGTGCTGAGAGGTGAGCTTACTTTTATGGGTATGGGGTCCTATAGCATTGGAGAGGAGACGGGGTTAACCCACACATAGGCTGCCATGGAGTCTATCAGGAAAGGAAAAAATTTTACAATAGAAACGAAAAAAAAGTGTGTTTTTTAAAAAAAAAATGCTGTTTTTTTGCTTATATCGCAAAAAATAAAAAACCCAGTGGCGATTAAATACCACCAAAAGAAAGCTCTATTTGTGAGAAGAAAATGATAAAAATTTTGTTTGGATACAGTGTAGCATGATTGAGTAATTGTCATTCAAAGTGTGAGAGTGCTGAAAGCTGAAAATTGGTCTGGGCGGGAAGGTGCATAAGTGCCTGGTATTGAAGTGGTTAACAGGGGAGTATGTAATCAAAATTTTTGCTGTAATATTTTGCAGCAGGGCTCATTCCTGTGCTCAAATAGAGTATTTGTGAGGGATTGCAGTGTTGTGGCACCAGCACCAGTGCCTAAGGCCCAATTTTTCTGCCCCTGCTCAACAGGGGCATGCAATTACAATTCTTGATATAATATTTCACAGCAGGGCCCGTTCCAGCGCCCACCAAGAGTAACTGTGAGGACTTACAGTGTTGTGGCACCACCCGGGTCCCCAAACCCTTTTTAGGACAATAACTTGCATATTAGCCTTTAAAATTCGCACTTTTGATTTCTCACGTTCGAGTCCCATAGACTTTAACGGCGTTCGAAAGTTTGCGCGAACTTTCGGTCCGTTCGCATGTTCTGGATGCGAACCGAACCGGGGGGTGTTCGGCTCATCCCTAATGAGAATATACTTTGGATCTATCACCGGTTGAGTAATGGTAGAAATTATATTTTGTATGGATTGGTAGGAGGCTCAATATGGAGATATTCAACTTGATACTGTAATTACGCAATATTTGATTGTCGGAAGCTGACTATATTGCAATACTGATTTGTTCAATAAAAACGTTTCTGTTAAAAAAAAAATCAATTGGTGGTGTGCTGCTAGCAGATTGGCTGCAAGTACTTGGGACACCTATTTCTATACCTTCATTCCTCTCCGTGCAGCTTTTTGAGAGGACTGGAGTTATAGTTGGGTTGGAGATCCCAGATGAGGAGCAAGGAGAAGTCCGCTTTTTTTCTTTGATGTGGGTCTTTCAAGTGTTGTTTCCAATGGACTGCATGGCAGGTCATCATGTCTGGTCAAGCATGTGGTGCCCAAGCGGCGGCTGTTCTGGCCACGCTTGATCCGCTTCAGACATAGGTTGCAAACAGAAACGGTGTGATCTGCTTCACACGTGTCAAAAAAGGTCCACACCAAGGAACTTTTAAAAGTCAGCAGGGAATCAGCAGTGCCCTGCACCTGTGGAGCTCTGTGGTGTGATGCAATAGGGTGGCTGCCCTTAAGCTGCCCCCTAGAGAACATCCTGCCTCATTGGAGTTGTGCCTCCTTCTCCCTTTCCTCCTCTCTTCTCTCAGGCACCCAAGTACAGTCAGTGACCTCATCATCCCCTACCTCCTCTTTACTGGAGCAAACTTGGCAGTATGCTGCAGCTGGGGGAACATGACTGCCAGTTTCTTATCCTTCTGTGGCACCCCCTCTCTCTAGGCTTATGTTACTCCCTTTCTCAACCTGGGAATCAACATCGGAGCCTTCAAATTGCTGCGCATCCTCAAGCAGCATGTACCCAACACTGTGGTCAAAGAATTCCGGGGACTCCTCCGTGCATGATGGTGGGGCTATGGAAGGAGTGACTGTGGACAAGGAGCTGGTGGAATAGGCCGCATTGGCAGCTGGGTTGGAAGGGAAACTACTCTGAGTCTGGGTGACAGAGGATGAGGAGAATGAGGACGGCTTCGTTATCCACTCCACCAACTCTTTTGCATGTTGTGCCTCAATAACACGGCCAGCAGCAGAAAAAAAGGACAAGTGTGCCCCATGGCCACCTGCAGAGGATGCACCATGTCCACGACCAGCACTGTTAACTGTAGACACAGAGGCTGCTTGTCCTCTTTTAGTGGCCTGTGAGTGTCTGCCTCTCCTTGGTGGCCTTCTGGACATGATGTATTTTTTGTTTTGCAACACCACACTACACTGTATTTTATACTGTGTACACCACCAGAAGTGTATTAGAAACTGTACACACTGTATTAGATACTGTGTACACCGTCTGCACTGTATTAGAAACTGTACAATGACTGCACTGTATTGTATACTGTGTACACCACCAGAAGTGTAGTAGAAACTGTACACGCAGTATTAGATACTGTGTACACCGCCTGCACTGTATTCAAAACTGTACAACGGCTGCACTGTATTGTATACTGTGTAGACTGCCTGAAGTGTATTAGAAAGTATACACCACTGAATGCACTGTATATATAGGCTTCACTGAATGAAGCGTGTGTGTATGTATGTATGTATGTATGTATGTATGTATGTATGTATGTATATATATATATATATATATATATATATATATATATATATATATATATATTATATATACATATATACACTAGACTGTTTATATATATATTAACCACTTAAGGACCGAGCCGTCAAGTATGCTTCATTAATTAAATGTTCAGGGCCATCAAGAAATGGTACTGCAGGCTCCTGGCCTATTATTCATCAAGTGAAGTTTAAGCTAGGAATTATTCAGAGTGAGGACTAGTCTGCTCAAAATGGTGGGACAGGATGTCTAATGCTGTGACAGGGAAGTGTTGCGCAGGAGGTGAAGAGTCCTGGAGGTAGAAGTCTGCAGGGAGAGTGCAGAGGCGGAAGAAGTTCTGAGGTGAAAATGTCTGTCAAGATTAGAGTCCACCGATTTTGTTCTGTGATGCCGCGTACACACGACCGTTTTTAATGTCATTGAAAAAAAACTGCATTTTTCTCGACGTGATTTTTCGTGTTTCCTCTCAGGCCTGCCTTGCCTACACACTATCGTGGAAAAAAATGTTCGAATAAAGCGTGGTGACGTACAACACGTACGACGGCACTATAAAGGGGAAGTTCCATTCGGATGGCGCAACCCTTCATGTTAGTAAAGTTTGTTGAGCGACGATTCGCGCTTTTCAGCCTCGTGCTTTTCAGTTTGTTACAGCGTGATGAATGTGCTATCTCCATTACGAACGCTAGTTTTACCAGAACGAGCGTTCCCGTCTCATACTTGATTCTGAGCATGCGCATTTTTTTCACGTCGTTAAAGCCCACACACGGCCGTTTTTCATGACGAGAAAAACGACGATGTAAAAAACGACGTGAAAAATTAGAGCATGTTCTAATTTTTCTCGTTGTGATTCTCTGCGTTTTTCTCGTCTGGAAAAATGCTGGAAAGCCCGCAAACGATCATTTTTAATGACCATTTTAAATTTTTTTATTTTTCTCATCATTAAAAACGGTCGTGTGTACACGGTATGAAGATAATAAGTAACCATTTGCCAATGTGAATCCGGATCAGCTCCAGCATTGAAAATACCAATTGTTCTATGGGCATCCCATATCCCTTTCCCCCAACCAAGTTCAATCCCCCAAATAAAACAACCAAAGCAAAAGACTTCTCATTGTCTACAAGTGTGACGTATGGATGTCTGGCAGGGTGAATATGCGTGGATGTTAGTAACTAGTGGCAACACACCGCTACATATATATACTAGATTGACTGTGTATATATATCAAATACACTAAGACCCCTTTCACACTGAGGCGCTTTGCAGGCGCTATTGCGCTAAAAATAGCGCCTGCAAAGAGCCCTAAAAAAGCTGCTACTTTGAATCCAGTGTGAATGCCCGAGGGCTTTCACACTGGAGCGTTGCGCTTGCAGGAGCCTGCAAGCGCAACTTTGAGGCACGATAGGAGCGGTAAAAATACCGATCCTATAGCGCCCCTGCCCATTGAAATCAATGGGGTAGCGCCTCCAAAATGCCGCAAAGAGGCGTTATTGTGGGCGTTTTTAAACCTTTTTCCGCCGCTAGCGGGGGTTAAAATCACCCCGCTAGCGCCCGCAAATCGTGGCAAAAACGACGGTAAAAATAGCGCCGCTATACCACCAATGCATCCAGCGCTTCAGTGTGAAAGTAGCCTTACATGCCACTAACTGAATAACCTGCCTGCTTAATCTAACTCAAGCTATCTCTCTGTCCATGCCAACAACACTACACACGGCCGCTATGTAAGCAGCTAAATATAGTGTCGGGCATGGACTTAGTCCCCCTGAGCCATGATTGGCCAAAGGCCCCCTGCCTTTGGCCAATTATGGCTTCCTCAGCAGAGCATGCTGTGATTGGCCAAAGCATGCAGGTCAGGTGCATGCTTTGGCCAATCATCATACAGCAATGTACTGCAAGCTCGCAGTGCATTATGGAGAGTTCCGTGGTGCTAGAATTTCCCACGAATGCCCCTTAATGTTCCCTGTTCTGCGAACAACCGATGTTCGAGTCGAACTTATTTTCGACCCAAACATCGAGCTCATCCCTACTGGCCGGTAACACACCTCCTGTATTAGAGTCCCCACTCTGGATGAAGGAGCACAGGGGCATCTTTGGACAGCAGCATTGTCAATCGGGCGGGAAGGGTGTGTATATTTATAGCAAATTTAAATATACTAACAAATTGAAGCCAACCCCAGAAAACACTTTGTATTCAGTTACAGCACACAGTTTTTTTTCTTTTGGGATAAAGGTTTTACATGAATACATAAAAGCAGACCATTGTAAGCACCCCTGCCAGTGGTAAATGTCTCATAAAAGTGGAGCTCCACCCTAAATATCAACTTTTGCTATTTGGAACCCTCCCCCCCCTCCGGTGTCACAATTGACACCTTTCAGGGGGGAGGGGGTGAAGATACCTGTCTAAGACAGGTATTTTCACCCACATCCGGGACTCCTCTCTCCGGGAATCTGCGGGAGTGACGTCACTTCCCCCAGACTTCCCGTAGTGTTCTGGGAGACACTCTGCTCCCAGAACACAGGAGGACGAATCAGAACGGCGCAGCGCGACTCGCGCATGCGCCGCAGGGAACCGGGCATGAAGTCGCAGGGCTTCACTTCCTGGTTCCCTCAGCGAGGATGCCGGAGGGAGCAGCAGAGTGACGAGCGATCGCTCGTCCTCTGCTGCGGACGTCGCTGGACTCCAGGACAGGTAAGTGTCCAAATATTAAAAGCCAGCAGCTGCTGTAGCTGTAGCTGCTGGATTTTAATATTTTTTTTTCCGGCGGAGCTCCGCTTTAATGTAAACTGATACATTTGCAGATGAGCTTGATCTTTTGCAAAAACAACACACGTAACTGGCTGGATCACCAGATGGAAATAAAAGAAAGAAAGCCTTAAAAAAACTAAAAAATAAAACAAATACAGCCATCACAAGAGTTGGTAAGCTGTAAAATAATAAATGTTTGCTTTTGAGTTTAATACTGGTTTAAGCAAAAACTGTCAGTTTTATTCATACCTAGAGCTAAAATGTTGTAGTCCAGATGGTCATGATAACTTATTATCTGTACTGAGAAGCTGTTCATGAAATGGGCACAGTTTGCTAGTCTGGAATAAATTTGGCACTAAACAAAAAAACAACAACATACTTCTGCAGGATTTATGGGTTTCTGGCATATATTACTATCCTTTGGACCAATACTTTTTTCTATAGGACATGGTTGGTGAAAGTTTATTTGTTTAAAATGTACACTTTTCCTTGTTGTGAATAAATGTCTCTCTTTTAAGCACTAAAAGCCGGTTCACACAGGGGCGACCTGGGATCCGACATGAAGTCGTCCCAAGTCGTGCTGTTGAGAAAAGCAATGGAAGTGAATGGAGCCGTTTTAATGTACACTACTACCTTCAGAAAAGGTTCCTGTACTACTTCAATCCGACTTCTAGGAGACTTGTATCCATTGATTTCAATGGAAATCGCCTCCAAAGTCGGATCGTGTCTTAACTGAAGCAACAATACAGGAAGAGAAAATAATCTTCTCATGTTTTCTCAGGCAAACCCCTCCCTCCCACGGTGCTGATTCTTGTTTGATTGGCCACCAGAAAGCCTCCTGTCCTGGAGGCGACTTGAAGTCGCCTTGTAAGTCGCCCCAAGTCGCACTGTGGTGCGCGCTCAGGTCGCATCCAGGTCGCCTCGCAAAGTCGCGGCCAGAGTCTTGCCGCCTGTGTGTGAACTGGCTCTTAAAGGGGTTGTAAAGGTTAGTTTTTTACTTTCTAAATAGGTTCCTTTAAGCTGGTGCATTGTTGGTTCACTTACCTTTTCCTTCCATTTCTCTTCTAAATGTTTTTTTTCTTTGTTTTCATTGTGTGAATTTCTCACTTCCTGTTCCTCCTCAGTAAGCTGTTCAGTAAGCTGTTCTGGCTGACTAAACACCACTCGGATGATGGTGTGAAGTTTACTGAGGAGAAACAGGAAGTGAGAAATTCAGACAAAGAAAAAAAACATTTAGAAGGGAAATCGAAGGAAAAGGTAAGTGAACCAACAATGCACTAGCTTAAATGAACGAGGATATGACAAAACAGTCATTTGTACCAAACAGACCTTTATGACTGACATATGTAGTTATGTCTCTGGGAGCTGGAGATAACTCAACATCCCCATTTCAAGATAAATTTGCTTTAAAAAAAGGCTGCCGCATTCACCTCAATCAAAATATCTGCAACAGTAAAATTCAGATGCTTTTCTCTGATCACTACCAGATCAGCACATATCGTAGGCCTCCTGCACACTGCAACTTGAAAAAGCTCAGTACAGCGTTTTTTTTTAAACTCATCTAAAATGCAACCCATTTGTTTACAATGTGCCTGTACACACAGGCGTGTAAACATGCTCTGCGTATTTATGAGTAAAAAAAATTGAAAAATATGCTTTCCAGGTCAGTATTTTGCACCATATGAGCACAAATATTTTGAATATTCAATAGTTTTGCCCAGGGAATGTATTGCATACACACAACACAAATGCCTGAAATTACGTCCCGAAATACTGATGCTCAAACATCAGTACCATGTGCAAGAGGCCATATCCAACCATAGTGTACACAGTGTGATATTTGGGGTATTCCGGTTGGTAAAAAGTTCCAGGAGTCAAAGTCTATAACATTACAAAAGGCTCCTGAGTCATTCAATACTGTGCATACCTCCCAACTTTTTGAAATGGGAACAAGGGACACCTATTAGCAAAAGTATGTTGTCATGGATATGCAGTAGTGTTGTCTGTCAGCTTACCTTCCTTCCCATGTGTTCATCTTAGAGGCCTGAGCCCTTTCACCTGGCTTCCTTTATAATCTCCTCCCAGCCAGACTCCACCCCAGGCCCTATCACAGAACACTATATTAACCTGTGCACTGCAAGCCTGCTTGGCTGATCAACGTGTTTGTTAGGCATTGTGTGTTTGGGTTCCTGCCTGCCGTGTGCTACGTCTGTCTCTCTGTTACGTTATTGGCTTGTCCCTGACCATCCCTGTCTGCTCGTGACCCTTGACCTTCGGCTCGTTCTTCGTTATCCTTGTCTGCTTGTGGCCCCTGACCTTCGGCTTGTTATTCGGTTCTCTCTATCGTGTGCTGCTGCTTCCCCTTATCCTACGGGGCGTGAGCTAGGAAACTCCAGGGGCCGCGACCTGGTCCCAGCCTGCAGCGTAACATCCTCACCACTAGAGGCCCTGGAGAAGACCAGCTGGGTCTTAGACTCCGCGCCCTGGGGAATCTTGGCTCTCGCTTCCGTTGGGATCCCGGTTGTGCTCCTCTGGTCCCGCTTTCCACAACCACCCAGTTTCCTATCCACAGAAGCCAGCCATAGGGTTCACTACCTCGCGGTGCACTCCTGTCCCCCTACGGTGTGCATCTGTCACCTGGCCACAGGTGACCCTGACAGTTTGATCAGCCATGAACCCGGCTGACATCCCGCTACCCGCGGATGATCCATTGCAGGGCATAGTTTGCAGACTTGAAACCCAGGAATCGAATCAGACTCAGGTGATGCGATTCCTCCAGGATCTGGCTTCTCGCTTCGAGCAGCTTCAGGCCTCCTTGGGAACCCTGAATCCACAACCTCAAATACAATCAGCGGCTGCACCTATTGCACCAGTCGCAGCCACACACTCACTACAACTGCCAGCTCCGTCCCGTTTCTCTGGGGACTCCAAGGCTTGCAGGGGGTTCCTTAGCCAATGCACGATTCATTTTGAGCTCCAGCCCCAAAACTTTCTGTCTGATCGGGCTAAGGTAGCCTATATCATTTCCCTCCTCTCTGGTGAAGCTTTAGCCTGGGCAGCCCCTCTGTGGGAACTGAATGATCTAGTGGTTTCTAGCCTGTCTGGCTTCTTGAAACTTTTTCGGAATATCTTCGAAGAACCGGCTCGTGTCTCTTCAGCGGCCAGCGCCCTTTTACGTCTCCGCCAAGAGTCTGCTTCTGTGGGACAGTATGCCCTTCATTTCCGCATACTGTCGGCTGAGTTGAGCTGGAACAATGAGGCCTTAGTCGCAACCTTTTTGCATGGCCTGTCTGATAGAGTGAAGGATGAATTAGCAGGAAGAACCATCCCCACTGATCTGGCCGGCGTTATCTCCTTGTGTAACCAGATCGATATTCGCTTTCAGGAGAGGACCTTAGAAAAGCAACGCCAGCACTCCTTGGTTCTTAGTCAGCCTGAGCTCCCCTCTCTTCGACCCGTAGAGCATCTCCTACCAGCTGAGGAACCCATGCAGCTGGGTCGGACCAGGTTATCCCCCGAGGAACGTGCTAGGCGCAGAACTCTTGGTCTGTGTCTTTACTGTGGGGGCAAAGGTCATTTTCGTGACACTTGCTCTCTTTGTCCAGAAAAACGTTCGGGTCCACTTCATCTGGAAAGTGGAGTATTGGACCCAGAAATATCACCTTCCCCTTCTCGTCTTATGCTTTCTGTGTTCCTTCATGTTGGTGGTTCTTCTCATTCGGTCTCAGCATATCTGGATTCCGGAGCCGCTGGTAATTTCATGGACTGGGAAATCGCATCGTCCATGAGACTTACTCTTTTGCCCCTCACCACGCCATTGGTGGTCTTGGCGATTGATGGTACTGTTCTCCCAGGGGGACCTATCCGCTTCCAGACCCTCCCTGTTAAGATGTCGGTAGGGACACTCCACCAGGAGTGGATATCCTTCCTTATCTTACCCAAGGCCTCAACGCCTATCATTTTGGGTCTCCCATGGTTACAGCTCCATTCTCCTCATGTGGACTGGACTACTGGACAGATCCTGGCTTGGGGTCCCTCCTGTTCCTCGTCCTGCCTACCCAAGGTTGCCCCCTGTGAATCTGAGCCGGTCATTCATTCCAGGTTGCATAACCATTTACATTTCTCTGTCCCTAACCACCCTTGGACGCACAGCCAGGCTAGCTTGTCTACAAGTCCTGCAGTCGCTACGTCTTGCGATGCGATTCAGGTAGTCGCTACACCTGACTCAGCTATTCACTCTGCCTCTGTACTAGTTATGCCAGTCCAGCCCATGCCCAGTGAGCCTCCTACTTTTTCTTGTTTGGGACATTCTGCTTGTCCTTCAGCTATTCAGCTTGACTCCGGCGACATGTCACCTTCTAACCAACCTGACTTCAGGGTTCCACTGACATCTGCCCAGTCTGATGGTCCTGTGCAAGATGACCAGTTCCCCTTTAAGGGTCTAGGGGACCCTCCTCAGATTCCTGTTGATCCTCTCATGCCCTTGCTTATTCCTAGAGAGCCTTTGGTCCTCAATAGATCTTCTTGTCATCTCCCTACCTCGTTTTCGGTCTCTGAGGATAATCTTAAGTACGAGGTTAGACAAGTTCTGGATTCTCGGCTCTGCAGAGGCATTCTTCAGTACCTTGTGCATTGGAGAGGTTTTGGTCCTGAGGAGGCGTCTTGGATCGCTGCATCTGATGTCGCTGCACCTCATCTGTTGAGAAGGTTTTATCAGAGATTTCCCTTTAAGCCTGGGTCCAGGCGGGGGAGGGCCCATAAGAGGGAGGGTACTGTCATGGATATGCAGTAGTGTTGTCTGTCAGCTTACCTTCCTTCCCATGTGTTCATCTTAGAGGCCTGAGCCCTTTCACCTGGCTTCCTTTATAATCTCCTCCCAGCCAGACTCCACCCCAGGCCCTATCACAGAACACTATATTAACCTGTGCACTGCAAGCCTGCTTGGCTGATCAACGTGTTTGTTAGGCATTGTGTGTTTGGGTTCCTGCCTGCCGTGTGCTACGTCTGTCTCTCTGTTACGTTATTGGCTTGTCCCTGACCATCCCTGTCTGCTCGTGACCCTTGACCTTCGGCTCGTTCTTCGTTATCCTTGTCTGCTTGTGGCCCCTGACCTTCGGCTTGTTATTCGGTTCTCTCTATCGTGTGCTGCTGCTTCCCCTTATCCTACGGGGCGTGAGCTAGGAAACTCCAGGGGCCGCGACCTGGTCCCAGCCTGCAGCGTAACATCCTCACCACTAGAGGCCCTGGAGAAGACCAGCTGGGTCTTAGACTCCGCGCCCTGGGGAATCTTGGCTCTCGCTTCCGTTGGGATCCCGGTTGTGCTCCTCTGGTCCCGCTTTCCACAACCACCCAGTTTCCTATCCACAGAAGCCAGCCATAGGGTTCACTACCTCGCGGTGCACTCCTGTCCCCCTACGGTGTGCATCTGTCACCTGGCCACAGGTGACCCTGACATATGTAGGCACTTCTTAAAGGAAAATTGTGCAAAAAAAAATATTAGTTAAACCCACAAGTGCTTTTTTTTTACCATTACTATTCCTTTATATTGACTTTTGAAATTTACAAATGCAGCAATTTAGAAATTGGATGAAAGGTTTAGTACTCGGAAACACTTTTTAAAATATAAAAAGTGTATTTTATATACAACTATGTAGATCAGACCAAAATGAGGGACAAATGGAGGAAAGAGGGACAGAGAGGGACTTTATTCCAAATCAGGGACAGTTGGGAGCTATGACTGAAGCAGGGCTGGACTGGGACCAAAATTTGGCCCTGGACTTCATCCAGACCGGCCCACTTTAATTCAATAAAATGCTGCCCCCCACCCCCCCAAAAAATCACGCCCACTAAAAGGCCCCTACATCCATTATTGTATATCATGAGAGGGTGAGCGAGAGGGTGAGCGAGAGGGTGAGCGAGAGAGAGAGAAAGGGTTGAGGGAAAGGGGATGAGAGGGGGTGGGTGAGGGAAAGGGGATGAGAGGGGGTGGGTGAGAGAGGGGGTGAGTGTAAGAGAGAGGGCGTGAGTGTAAAAGAGAGGGGGTGAGTGTAGGACCCCTTACACACTGAGGCGTTTTTCCAGGCGCTTTTGGGCTAAAAATAGTGCCTGTAAAGCCCCTGAAAAACGCCTCCGCTGCAGTCCCAGTGTGAAAGTCCTCCAAGCAGCATCTTTGGGGTGGTGGAGGAGCGGTGTACACACCGCTCCTGCCCATTGAAATGAATGGCTGAGAGACAGAGGAGGGGTCTGAGAGACAGAGGAGGGAGAGCTGAGAGACAATGGGAGGGAGAGCTGAGAGACAATGGGAGGGAGAGCTGAGAGACAATGGGAGGGAGAGCTGAGAGACAATGGGAGGGAGAGCTGAGAGACAGAGGAGGGAGAGCTGAGAGACAGAGGAGGGAGAGCTGAGAGACAGAGGAGGGAGAGCTGAGAGACAGAGGAGGGAGAGCTGAGAGACAGAGGAGGGAGAGCTGAGAGACAGAGGAGGGAGAGCTGAGAGACAGAGGAGGGAGAGCTGAGAGACAGAGGAGGGAGAGCTGAGAGACAGAGGAGGGAGAGCTGAGAGACAGAGGAGGGAGAGCTGAGAGACAGAGGAGGGGAAGCTGAGAGACAGAGGGGGAAGCTGAGAGACAGAGGGGGAAGCTGAGAGACAGTGGAGGGGTCTGAGAGACAGTGGAGGGGGAGAGCTGAGAGACAGTGGAGGGGGAGAGCTGAGAGACAGAGGAGGAGAGCTGAGAGACAGAGGAGGAGAGCTGAGAGACAGAGGAGGAGAGCTGAGAGACAGGAGGAGTCTGAAAGACAGGAGGGGGGACTGAGAGAGGGGGTCTGAGAGACAGAGGGGGGGACTGAGAGACATGGGAACTGAGAGACAGAGGAGGAGAGCTGAGAGACAGAGGAGGAGTCTGAAAGACAGGAGGGGGGGACTGAGAGAGGGGGGGTCTGAGAGACATGGGAACTGAGAGACAGAGGAGGGAGAGCTGAGAGACAGAGGAGGAGAGCTGAAAGACAGGAGGGGGGACTGAGAGAGGGGAGGCTGAGAGACAGAGGGGGGACTGAGAGACATGGGGACTGAGAGACAGAGGAGGAGAGCTGAGAGACAGAGGAGGAGAGCTGAGAGACAGGAGGAGTCTGAAAGACAGGAGGGGGGACTGAGAGAGGGGGGGTCTGAGAGACAGGGGGGGGGCACTGAGAGACAGAGGAGGGAGAGCTGAGAGACAGAGGAGGGAGAGCTGAGAGACAGAGGAGGGAGAGCTGAGAGACAGGAGGAGTCTGAGAGACAGGAGGGGGGTCTGAGAGACATGGGAACTGAGAGACAGAGGAGGAGAGCTGAGAGACAGAGGAGTCTGAAAGACAGGAGGGGGGGTCTGAGAGACAGAGGGGGGCACTGAGAGACAGAGGAGGGAGAGCTGAGAGACAGAGGAGGGAGAGCTGAGAGACAGAGGAGGGAGAGCTGAGAGACAGAGGAGGGAGAGATGAGAGACAGAGGAGGGAGAGCTGAGAGACAGAGGAGGGAGAGCTGAGAGACAGAGGAGGGAGAGCTGAGAGACAGAGGAGGGAGAGCTGAGAGACAGAGGGGGGAGAGCTGAGAGACAGAGGGGGAGAGCTGAGAGACAGAGGGGGAGAGTTGAGAGACAGAGGAGGAGAGCTGAGAGACAGAGGAGGAGAGCTGAGAGACAGAGGAGGAGAGCTGAGAGACAGAGGAGGAGAGCTGAGAGATAGTGTGGGGCTGAGAGACAGAGGAGGGGGCTGAAAGAGGGGGGACTGAGAAACAGAGGGGGGACTGAGAGACAGAGGGGGCAGAGAGACAGAGGGGAGGGCTGAGACAGACCACATAGCACTGTCCCTTTCTGCAGTCCCTCCTCTGCTCACCTCCCCGCTGTCTCAGTGTTCTGGCATGTTTGTGTAGGATGCCAGGTACCTGATGGCCATCAGCGGCAGCGCCGAGTCTCCCTCTTGAACCGGGGGGTGCTCATGCTGCTCTGCTCCTTACAGCGGCACATGTTCTCTTCCTCCAGGCTCCCAGTCAGCCTGCCCTCCGGCCCAGGCCGCATGGTTCCTGGAGTAGAGAGGAGATGGAGCAATCGAGGTTCTGGGAGCGGCAGGGTGGCCGCGCTTGCTACTGTCCGCCTCTTCGGTGGTCAGGGAGGGGGTGGAGCTCTTCTCCCTCGGAATTTTACATCCAACTGCCCTCCTCGATGGCCACCTTCCCCGAATCCCCGCCGCTGTTTGCTGCCATGCTCCCGCTGCCGCCGAACTGCATAAAAAAATGGGCCTCAAAAAAAAAACTAATTTTTTATTTTTTTTTGTGAGGGTCGCCGTTTGCTGCCACGCTCCCTCTTTTTTTAAACGGCCCACTGAGCCATCGGCCCACCGGGAAACTCCCGGTAGTCCCTATGGCCAGTCCATCCCTGCTGTGAAGTGTGTGTTGACAGTTTTAACATGCAGACTTTCTACACCAATCAGATCAAGAGAGAAAGCTAATTCAAAATCATAAATGGCTGCTATATCCACTGTTGGGATAATAGCATTGTTATCTGATAAAAGTGGTTATTAAGGGGAAGGCACAGATATAGACTGTTGTAGTTCTCTTGGTTAGCTACTTGATGTCCCCATAGCCATAAGTCAGAGAAGGATCAGGAGTTGGTAGGGTTAACTGGACAGATTTGCCCCTGCTAGCAGAGGAGAAGGCAGAGAGCTTCCAGAGTTAGTCAGTCACCATGAGGACAGTGATTGCTGTTTTTCTCTGTGGGTGAACTGGGCCAGATCAACATGAAGGCAGTTGGGACTTATTGAGGTGGTGGAAGGACTTTTTTTGGGACTATTCACATCACCCTGTTTTGAGATTCCAGGCTCTGTTTAAGTAGTGGTCCTCTCATCTCTCCTCTTATGGTACATCTTTCTAAACCATACTGGACTGTTTGTCACTTAAAGGGGTTGTAAAGGTACATGTTTTTTCACCTTAATGCATTCTATGCATTAAGGTGAAAAAACATCCGAGCATTAGTGCCCCCCCCGAGCCCCCGTTTACTTACCTGACCCCTCGAAAGTCCCACGCCGTGAACGCGCTGGCTTCTCGGCTCATTCATTGGTTGATTGAAAGCAGCGCAGCCATTGGCTTGCGCTGCTGTCAATCATATCCAATGACGCGACGCGCCAGGGGGCGGGGCCGAGTGATACAGCCGGCGGCTATAGCCGCTCACTGTATCACGGGAGCGCGCCCGCAAGAACTTACCACCATGCGAAAATTTTAATTTCCGAAAGCGATTATATTTTTTCTATTCTATTTTATTTCTATTCCAATCTTTCTATTCTGACTAAAATAGTGTATAAAAAGAAATCAACTGCCCTCTTCTTCCCTTATACACTCCACTGCGCTTCAGGAGCAGGTCTGCTGAATGCAGACCAAAAAAACCTTACTAGCTGCTACTTTACAAAAAACATATAATAATAAAAGTATTTTGAATAAACAAAAATAGTAGCGCTTCTGTGTATCACACCACAAATCTAAATACTATAGCAAATGTATATATGTCCCGTGAAGAAATACATATATGTGAAAAACTGCAAAACTCTAAAAATATATATGTGCACATACAATGAATTAATAAGTGTCCGTAACGTTCAAATAGTGTTTTGAAACCAGTTGTGAAAAAAAAACATTTAAAGAAAAAGGGATTTTTATAACAGCTTACCTGTAAAATCCTTTTCTTGGAGTACATCACGGGACACAGAGCGACTTAGTCATTACTAATGGGTTATATAGATTACCTTCAGGTGTTGGCACTGGCCAATTCCAAACCGGAAGTACCCTCCCCTATATAAGCCCCTCCCACCCGGGAGCACCTCAATTTTGTAGCCAAGCAATAAGTGTCCCAAAAAGAGGGGTGGGAGCTCTGTGTCCCGTGATGTACTCCAAGAAAAGGATTTTACAGGTAAGCTGTTATAAAAATCCCTTTTTCTTTTTCGTACATCACGGGACACAGAGCGACTTAGTCATTACTAATGGGATATCCCAAAGCAATGCCAAATGAGGGGAGGGATACATAAGCTGGGCGCCATCAGGCATGAGGCTCTTTTGCGGCCTGCAACACACTGCGCCCAAAGGCGACATCCTCCTGACTTCTGACGTCTACCTGGTAGAATCTAGTAAACGTGTGTACTAAGGACCATGTTGTGGCCTTACAGTACTTGAGCCAGGGAGGCTTGGTGATGCACTGCCCATGAAGTTCCAACTGCTCTTGTGGAGTGCGCCCTAACTTTGAACGGAGGCGGTCTCCTTTTCAAGCCATAGGCTTGTATTATGACCTGTCGAATCCACTTGGCTAAAGTAGATTTTTGATGCTGCCTGACCCTTTCTGGGGCCTTCCGGCAGAACAAACAAAGTATCCGTTCTGCGAATCTGAGCAGTGGCTTTAAGATAAGCTTTAACTGCTCTTACTACATCCAAAGAATGCAATAACTTTTCCTCTACCGAACTAGGTTTGGGGAAAAAGGAAGGAAGAACCACATCTTGGTTCAAATGGAACCTCGATACCACCTTAGGAAGAAGGCTGGATGAGGACGTAATACTACTCTGTCCTTATGGATAACCAGATATGGCTCCTTACAGGACAAGGCGGCTAATTCCGATACTCTTTTAGCCGAACAAATGGCTACTAAGAAAATCAATTTCCTGGTGAAAAGAACCAAGAAAATGTGCCGCAATGGTTCAAATGGTTGTTTCTGTAGAACCGACAGAACCAGGTTTAAGTCCCATGGACATATGGGAATACTAACCGGAGGGCTAATACGCATCACTCCTTGTATGAAAGCTTTGATTAATGAATGCAAAGCCAAGGGCCTTTGAAAAAAAAATATTGACAAGGCCGTCTGACCCTTGATAGTACTCAAGGCAAGCTTCCTATGTACAGCCCACTGTAGGAAGTCCAGAATCCTACCTATTACGTACTTACGTGGATGCCATTTCCTGGCCTCACCCCACGTGATGTACGCCTTCTAGATCCTATAATAGATCTGCCTGGATACCGGCTTCCTGGCATTGATCATGGTAGATACCACAGGATTAGAGAGCCCTCTCTTTTTTAGAATGTGGGCTTCTATAGCCAGGCCGTCAACCTAGGGCTGGTAAGGAAGGGTAGTATATCGGTCCTTGCGAAAGCAGGTCCGGACGATGTGGGAGGGTCCAAGGACTTCCCACTGACATTTTTACAATCTCCGCGTACCATGCCCTTCGGGGCCACGCTGGAGCCACCAGAATCACTGGTTTCTTTTCTACCCTGATTCTGCGGATTAATCGCGGTGGGAATGCATATATCAGCTTGAACTGATCCCAAGGGAACACTAGGGCATCCGAACCGCAAGCTAGGGGATCCTTTGTGCGAGACACAAATCTGTCCACCTTTGCGTTGAATCTGGATGCTAGCAGATCTACATCCGGTGTTCCCCACCGCTGGCATATTGCCTGGAAAACCTCGGGGTGAAGAGACCATTCCCCCGGGCATAATTGCTGGCGACTTAAAAAAGTCCGCTCTCCAATTTTCCACTCCTGGGATGAAAACCGCGGATATGGCTGTGACATACCTTTCTGCCCATTCCAGGATGCATTTCGCTTCCCTCTGGGCTGCACGACTCCTGGTGCCACCCTGGAGATTGATATATGCCACTGCTGTGGCATTGTCTGATTGAATTCTGACAGGTGACCCTTGGAGTTTGGATGTCCATGCTACTAGGGCATACCGGGCTGCTCGTATCTCTAAGAGATTGGTGGGCAGGGCCTTCTCTGCTTCTGACCACTTGCCCTGGAGAGACCATTGCTCCAGTACTGCCCCCCAGCCTATGAGGCTGGCAACTGTAGTGACCACCTTCCAAGAAACCGGACTGAAGGGTTTCCCTTCCCAGATTCTGGGGCACCAACCACCAATGGAGGCTCTTGCGAACGGAAGGGGACAGGGACATTGGTAAGTCTAAAGCCTGAACTTTTTTGTTCCAGGCTGACAGTATGGCCCTCTGCAAGTTCCTTGAATGGAATTGACCGTAGGGTACCGCTTCGAATGAAGCCACCATTTTTCCCAGCAGCCTTATACACAGGCGTATGGATGGTTTTTCTTTTTTGTACCCACTAAGTGGGTCAAATCTTTCAAAGACGACACCTTCTCTGGAGGTAAGAAAATCTTTCTCTGATTTGAATCCAGTCTTAGCCCCCAAGTATTCCAGGCTTTTGACTGGTTTTAGGGCTGACTTGTCTCGGTTGATAATGCAACCGTGAGATTCCAGATACTTGATTATCTTGTGAACGACCACTTCTAGTTTTTTTCACTGAGTGGTCTATCAGCAACAAGTCGTCTAGATATGCCATTATCGTTACACCTTGTGTTCCTAGTTTGGCCAATAGTAGGGCCAGAATTTTTGTGAACACTCGTGGTGCTGTGGCCAGACCGAAAGGTAAGGCTCTGAACTGAAAATGGCGCCCTTCTACTGCAAGGCGTAGAAATTTCTGGTGGGCCGGACAGATGGGAATATGCAAATAAGCATCCCTTATGTCGATCGAGGCTAACCATTCCTGCCCTTGTAGGGCGGTGGCCACCGATCGGATCGACTCCATCCGAAAAAAGTCCTGATATGTAGGAACTTGTTTAGCCCTTTTATATTCAATATGGGCCTCATGTCCCCATTTGGTTTGGGGACTGTGACAAGGTTCGAGTAAAACCCGAACCCGTTTTCTTTCAAGGGAACCTTCATGATTACCCTTGGGGCAATAGTTGCTCTAGTGCCAGAAGGAGGGATCCACTCTTCTGGGGATCGCTTGGCACGTTTGACCTTATAAAATGGGCAGGAGGAATGTCTTTTAACTCCAGCCTGTATCCCAGACTTACTGCGGGGATCACCCATCTCTGATGGTGTCCCGCCAGGTCTCTGTGAACAACTTAAGTCTTCCCCTCACCCGACTGAGTGGGGGCAACCCTTCATGACTTAGGGGGAGGTTTTGTACCTCTCTTGACCCAGGGTTTCTTGATACCCTGTGATTGTCCCTGATTTCTGCCCCCTGGATCTGACCGCGGAGGCCGTCGGAACTGTTTCACAGCCGATGTGCCAGGGACTGGAGAAGTAGGCCTCTTAAAAGAAGGACTTCTACCCTTGTTCTTAACCGGTAAGAGTGAACTTTTACCGGCAGAAATTTTCTGGATATATTTGTCCAGATCTTCTCCAAATAAGCGTTCTCCATGAAATGGGAAGCTAACCAGCAGTTTTTTACAGGGAGCTTCAGCAGACCAGTTTTTGAGCCACAGAAGCCTGTACTATAGACAGCGTAAAGCGGGAGGCCTGTTGGATTGTATCCTTTATGGCGTCCACCGCAAAACACAAGGCTCTAGGCAGGTCAGCTAGGGCAAGAGCCTGCTGATCTGGTAAGTCCCTTAAGACTTGTTTCAACTGATCTTTCACTGCTTGGCAGACTCCAATCGCTGCTACCGCAGGTTGTGTCACCATGCTTGCTGTAGAGAAAGCAGATTTTAGTAAAGACTCCAATTTTTTATCTATTGGGTCTTTGACATTGGAACATTATCTACTGGACATGTCAGTGATTTGTTAACAGAAGAGATGGCTGTGTCCACTGTAGGGACCCTCCATTTTTTTATGAACTTATCCTCCATGGGATAGATCACCGGAAATCTCTTGGGGGGAGCAAATATTTTATCAGGATGCTCCCAATCCTGGTAAATAAGCCCTTCTAATAAAGGGTGGATTGGGAAGGAACAGACAGCCTGGGGAGCTTTTAGCGACCCCAGCGAGGAAACCGTAGTGGATGGTGGTTCCGCCAGAGGCATTTTAAATGCTGATCGGACCATATTAGTCAGAGACTGAACCCATAATCTTTCAGCCTGAGATGCTGAGAAAGGTTCTTCCACTGTTGATTCCTCCATAACTGAATCAACCTCATCCTGATCCCCTTCAGGTAGGTCGATCTCTGGGACTGTTCCTCCACTAACAGGCACTCTGAAGGAGGAGACGGAGATCGGACGCGCTTTTCCTGAGACAGGGAAGCAGCGATCAATGCTGTTAATCTCTCTTCCAATCCTCCCAGAGTTGAGGATAAAACCTCCTCTATTATATATACAGGAGCAGGTGGACTGGGGACAGCCGCAGCACCAGGCATTCCTGCGGGGTTTCTACGGCTACTGACCTCTGAATTCTCAGGGGAGATTGGTGCAGTACAAGCATGCCCAATATCCTCAGAGCCCGATGGAGACCCCTTTGGCTTCCTGGAAGATCTATTTCCGGAGCGTCTGGACGACATATCCTTTAAGCACAAAGCTGAGGTATTCCCGTCGTCATACACCAATTTTGCTGGTAATAATCTAACACAGGTGCTGCTATATACCAGCTGGTGTCCACTAAAGTGCCTTTCTATGGGGATGCCTGCATCAACCGCCTCTGTGTGCCACTGTTTGTTGCTAGCTCTGTTTGCATCCAGCTGACACTTGTACTGTGTCTTTTAACTATGCTGGGAGGCCCGCACATGCGCAGAAGCGCCGCGGCGCGCATCGAGCGTCATCCACCCGCCCCGCCCCTTTTTTTCATAGGAGGCGCGTGCACGCGCCCGTGCGCGCGCCCGTGCGCCATTGGCGCCCTTTTCGAAATCAAACAGGGGACTAGGAGCCAGGGCCCTTTTTGCCGGAGGGCCTGTGCGGTGGATGAGCGCAGCAACAGGGCAGAGGAAGTGGATTCCCACAGAGAAACTTACCAGCTGCCTGGATCTTTTGACTTGAGAAAACCAAAGATCCACATGACAAGAAAAATGGACTACAGCGGCCTCTAGTGGTTTAACACAGGTACCGCGGTCCCTTTTTTTTTTTTTTTTTTTTCTTGACTACTATTAAAATTTTACATTTTCAGTAGTTACAGGCAAACACAGATATTTAGCGGGAATACCGTTAGGTAACAGACAGAAAGACAAATTAGGCTTGGGGGTCCCCCAATAGAACCAAGTTCCTGGAGGCCCCCACTTACCTGATCCCCGCCGCAGGACTTTGTTTGGTCCACAGAAGTCCAAACTTCACCTATCACGGCAGGCATTGTAATTAAACCTTCAGGGACCGGGTTCCCAAGGATTCCACTCCCCTGGACCTGTATAGCACCCTGCACAGACAACATCTTGGTCGTGGGTATGACCAGAGCTCTGGATCCCAGGGTCCAGCCCTCCTAAGAGAAGCATTACAGGCAAAACCTTGCTCTTCTGCTGCAAGGCCCGGGTACCGACCGTTTAGCTATGAAGCTTTTTTGGTGGGATCCGGAACAGCTTACTAAGGCCCAAAAGAACCTGTACGCAAGCCCAGTGAAAACACATGTTACTCTTTGGCCAACACCTTAGACACTGGCAAAAAACTGAGGTGCTCCCGGGTGGGACAGGCTTATATAGGGGAGGGTACTTCCGGTTTGGAATTGGCCAGTGCCAACACCTGAAGGTAATCTATATAACCCATTAGTAATGACTAAGTCGCTCTGTGTCCCGTGATGTACGAAAAAGAAAGTCCATCAGTGAGATAAGTGTTCCAATAATAGCGACTTCAACTAAAATTTGCATAAAAATCTTCCTGTGTTCTCTTGAATAAACCTTCACCACACCAGCGTGATTAGTGACTCCACTCCCTAAGGACTTGCACTCACCACTAGGATTTGCCTTGCACTCTCATGCTCGGCTTCACAGCTTAAACACCCCTCAGGGTATAAAAGATAGATCCAAACGATGTTGCTAGGTCAGTCAAGTTTTCCCACATGAAAAAGCAAAAAAGTCTCCAATAGTGAAGTACGTAAAAACTTTTATTAAACACAGCACAGGTAACCTTCAATAGTTTCACTCACATCTAGCAAATCAAAATTAGGCACTTCAGCAAAATCACTTCAAAACGCCAGACAGGCATACGACAGGTAGCCGCGATGTATTGCGGTCTCGGCGGACCAATCAATCATTTGTGTCTCACTCTCCTTCATATATGCCCGTCTCTCCACTCCAATCGAAAACACTGTGAACTTCCGTCCAAACACCGGACTGTAGATTCGATGAGTGGTCGAAAAAACCAAACACCATACACTATAAAATAGCGCCGTGTAGCTTCTCCCAGACTAGTTTCGTCACATAGGACTTCTTCCAATGGGATTGGCTACACGGACTAGCATCACCCCCTTTATACTCCTGTCCGTGAAAGGTCGTGGAGAGATTCATGCTGCGCAAATGCGCGCTAGCTGTCCCCAGGACTACAATACATCGGGCATGACCCCATCTGCGGCTAGCGCAACAACATTGCAAGATGATAATATCAGATAAAATCTGCATATAATCTAAACTGCAGGTACTTAAAAAGATAGGAAACCTAAATGCCGTATAATTAGCATAACCTAATATGCATATCAACATAAAATTATCTGGTAATTATCCACAAGAGGCATTATATACAAAAATGACAAGTGAGGACAATAAATCACAGACATTAAGATTAGATAAAATCAAATCACCATAATTAAATCACCATAATTAAACATGCGGAAAATATGTAAATGAGCAATAGATCATAAAGGGTCAAATGTATATAGTACAGATCTATTATAATATACATTTTCTAGAGAGAACTGGCCTTAAAAATATAAATATAAATAGTCTCTCAAACCTATAAAAACCTCCATCCACATATTCAAAAGGAGAAAAAAATGTATAATGTGTATGCATGCACCCAAATTGAGCATTCACGCATGCGCATACATCCTAATCTATTAGTTTGGAAGAAATATATTAAAATTGAAAGAAATATAAATTTAAAACCCTTTAAAAATTACTAATAAAACAATTCAAATCGAGTTCAATATTTAACCCTCTCGGGTGGAGACTCTTAAGGAGAAATATCCATCTCGTTTCTCTCTGTGAGAGGTCTCTAACTCGATTTGAACCTCTCCAAGCAGAATATGTACAATCAATCCCACAAAACTGTAGATGGGTAGGGTCCTTATTGTGTTTCTCTTTGAAATGCAGGGAGACACTATGGTATTGGAAGCCCTTTCTGATATTAGCTAGGTGCTCCGATACCCGTACTCGTAGGAGTCGTTTCCTTCTCCCTACATGGTACAACCCGCAAGGGCACCACAATAAATAAACCACAAAGGAAGAGTTGCACGTAATAAACTGTTCAATTTCAAATATATCACCCTCTTTGTTTGTAAGGCTGGTAGTCCCTCTGTTGTCAGTTTTCACTGTTTTACAACAGATACATTTGCGGCAAGAATAAAATCCTTTGAAGTTTTTATTCAAACTTTGGCGAGTGGGCGGATCCAAAATTTTCCGTACCACCCGGTCACCAAAGTTAGGTGCCCTCCTATAGATAAATTTAGGATTTTCTGAGAAGATTTTGCATAGATGTCTATCTCTGCATATAATGTGCCAATATTTACGAAAAATCTCCTCTACCTCTTTGTACTGATAATGAAAATCGGATATAAAACCTAGTTGGTATGTCTTATTAGTGATTCCATCCTCTTTTTTCCTTAAACATTGTTCCCTTGGAATTAAAGCTACTTCATTGATAGTGTTCTTAATACTATCTTCCTTATAGCCTTTCTGTAAAAACGTATTGCCAAGGATATTGGCCTGCATATAATAATCAGTTGTTGTTGTACAGTTGCGACTAATTCTTAGCATTTGTCCTTTCGGAATATTTCTAATCCAAGCTGGATGATGTCCGCTTCCGATTGACAAATAGCTATTCCGAACAGTGGGCTTAAAATAAGCCTTAGTGCTGATCGTGGTGTCAGATTTCATAATGGTTAGGTCCAGAAAATTCACTTCTTTCTCACTGATGGCAAACAGTGAAAACTGACAACAGAGGGACTACCAGCCTTACAAACAAAGAGGGTGATATATTTGAAATTGAACAGTTTATCACGTGCAACACTTCCTTTGTGGTTTATTTACTGTGGTGCCCTTGCGGGTTGTACCATGTAGGGAGAAGGAAACGACTCCTACGAGTACGGGTATCGGAGCACCTAGCTAATATCAGAAAGGGCTTCCAATACCATAGTGTCTCCCTGCATTTCAAAGAGAAACACAATCAGGACCCTACCCTTCTACAGTTTTGTGGGATTGATTGTACATATTCTGCTTGGAGAGGTTCAAATCGAGTCAGAGACCTCTCACAGAGAGAAACGAGATGGATATTTCTCCTTAAGAGTCTCCACCCGAGAGGGTTAAATATTGAACTCGATTTGAATTGTTTTATTAGTAATTTTTAAAGGGTTTTAAATGTATATTTCTTTCAATTTTAATATATTTCTTCCAAACTAATAGATTAGGATGTATGCGCATGCGTGAATGCTCAATTTGGGTGCATGCATACACATTATACATTTTTTTCTCCTTTTGAATATGTGGATGGAGGTTTTTATAGGTTTGAGAGACTATTTATATTTATATTTTTAAGGCCAGTTCTCTCTAGAAAATGTATATTATAATAGATCTGTACTATATACATTTGACCCTTTATGATCTATTGCTCATTTACATATTTTCTGCATGTTTAATTATGGTGATTTAATTATGGTGATTTGATTTTATCTAATCTTAATGTCTGTGATTTATTGTCCTCACTTGTCATTTTTGTATATAATGCCTCTTGTGGATAATTACCAGATAATTTTATGTTGATATACATATTAGGTTATGCTAATTATACGGCATTTAGGTTTCCTATCTTTTTAAGTACCTGCAGTTTAGATTATATGCAGATTTTATCTGATATTATCATCTTGCAATGTTGTTGCGCTAGCCGCAGATGGGGTCATGCCCGATGTATTGTAGTCCTGGGGACAGCTAGCGCGCATTTGCGCAGCATGAATCTCTCCGCGACCTGTCACGGACGGGAGTATAAAGGGAGTGATGCTAGTCCGTGTAGCCAATCCCATTGGAAGAAATCCTATGTGACGAAACTAGTCTGGGAGAAGCTACACGGCGCTCTTTTATAGTGTATGGTGTTCGGTTTTTTCGACCACTCATCGAATCTACAGTCCGGTGTTTGGACGGAAGTTCACAGTGTTTTCAATTGGAGTAGAGAGACGGGCATATATGAAGGAGGGTGAGACACAAATGATTGATTGGTCCGCCGAGACCGCAATACATCGCGGCTACCTGTCGTATGCCTGTCTGGCGTTTTGAAGTGATTTTGCTGAAGTGCCTAATTTTGATTTGCTAGATGTGAGTGAAACTATTGAAGGTTACCTGTGCTGTGTTTAATAAAAGTTTTTACGTACTTCACTATTGGAGACCTTTTTGCTTTTTCATGTGGGAAAACTTGACTGACCTAGCAACATCGTTTGGATCTATCTTTTATACCCTGAGGGGTGTTTAACCTCCCTAGCGGTAATCCCGAGCGTGACTCGGGGTTGTTTTTTTATGCTAGGATCGGTAACCCCGAGTCACGCTCGGGGTAGACATTGCAGAGCTCGCAGCGGAGTTTCCTTACCTTCTCCTGGCGATCCAGCGATGATGTCCTCTGCTGTGATCGCCAGCGAGATCTCCGGCGAGTGTCGGCACTTTCGACCCCATCTGACTTCCTAGTTCCATTCCCTGCGAGCCGCAGCGGCGCAAGGGAGCGGAACTGGGCGGCAAATTCAAAAAGGTAAACACATAGTATACATACAGTATACTGTAATCTTACTGATTACAGTACTGTATGTAATAATTACACACACCCTTTGTCTCTAGTGGTCTGCCCAGTGTCCTGCATGCACTTTTATATAATAAAAATCGTTCTTTCTGCCTGTAAACTGGGGATTGTCCATAGCAACTAAAAAGTGTCCCTTTATGTCAAAAGTGGTTTTAGACCAACTAGAAAGCAGCGATAATAAATTAGAATCACTCGCAGAATTGAGCGATAGCGATTTGTGGGGAAATTCGTCATCAAACACTAAATCTAATGACAGCGACAATTCTGCAACTGAGCAAATTTCAGTGTTTTTGATTTGATTACATTATTGAATAATTTTTATTATAATTAGATTACTATTTTTTATAATTATTTATAGTTATTTATTATATTATAATTTATAATTTTGTGTTTCATATTTATCATACCCGGGATGTTTACTAGACTCTGGTTTGCTCAGGTTTAAGTAAGTAATTACTAAGAATCGCAGGCCTATAATACATAACACCAAATTTTCATGCAAAATAATTGTACCGCTTTTGGTACATAATTCCAGAAAGAATCATACCGCCAGGGAGGTTAAGCTGTGAAGCCGAGCATGAGAGTGCAAGGCAAATCCTAGTGGTGAGTGCAAGTCCTTAGGGAGTGGAGTCACTAATCACGCTGGTGTGGTGAAGGTTTATTCAAGAGAACACAGGAAGATTTTTATGCAAATTTTAGTTGAAGTCACTATTATTGGAACACTTATCTCACTGATGGACTTTCTTTAAATGTTTTTTTCACAACTGGTTTGAAAACAATATTTGAACGTTACGGACACTTATTAATTTATTGTATGTGCACATATATATTTTTAGAGTATATGTTTTGCAGTTTTTCACATATATGTATTTCCTCACGGGACATATATATATTTGCTATAATAATCTTTCTATTCTATTTGAATTCAAAATTTTGTCTATTTGAAATTCAAATTTCAGAAGATGGTTATGTTCTATTTTATTCTATTCCTTTATTTTCTATTCTATTTAGTTCTGTTTTACTGTATTTATTCTATCTATTCTGTTTTATTCTCTTATGAAATTCAAATTCGATTAAAAAACTATTCAAATTCGATTAGAAAACTTTTTGAATTTTAGTTTTGTCTGATATGTTCGTTTTGTTATTTCGGATTTGTTAAAATTTGTTACTATTGTAATTTGGAAATTCGGATACATTTGAATTTCCGAATAATGAAAAATTGTCCGATTCGGAACAAAACGAACCGCACATGTCTAGCTGAATAATGAAAAATTGTCCGATTCGGAACAAAACGAACCGCACATGTCTAGCTGACAACTTCCTATTAAGTATCATAGTTGGAGAGTATGAGAGTATGAGGAGAGTATGAGTACCAGAAATTATTGGATTTTTGTACTTACCTGTAAAATCCATTTTTTGAAGTACATCATGGGACACAGAGCATGCTATAATCATAACTACCGGGGTTATGCATCACCTATATGTGAATGGACACTGGCAGCAAAAAAAGACAGGAAGTCCCCCTATATAAACCCTACTACTTAGGATGCTCCTAAGATTTGTAGCAAGCAATGAACCCTTAGAAAGAGGGGAGGGACCTCTGTGTCCTGTGATGTACTTCAAGAAATTGATTTTACAGGTAAGTACAAAAATCAATTTTTTTTTTGTACACCATAGGACACAGAGCAGGCTATAATCATGACTAGTTGGGATGTCCCAAAGCAATGCCCTTGAGGGGAGGGAGACACAAAAGCCACCAACAGGCCCCAGGAGAATTATTTTACCGCCCACAGTACGCTGCGGCTAGGTAGCATCCTCAGCAGCCTTTACATCTATCTGGTAGCACCTTGTAAAAGTATGTACCAAAGACCAGGTTGCAGCTTTGCAAACCTAAGCTACTGACACCTGATGATGGATAGCCCAAGAGACACCCACTCCCCTAGTGGAGTGCGCCTTTACCTAAAAAGGCAGAACCTTACCCTTCGGATCATATGCATGAGCAATACCCTGGCATATCCGCCATGAAATGGTTGGTTTGAATGCGCCTGACCCTTTCTAAGACCCTCCGGAAGCATAAAACGAAGAATCTGACTGCTGCAGTCATCTTTAGGTAAATTCTGACAGTTTGAACCACATCCATGGTTTTCTCTCCTAAGGATTGAGGACAGAAAAAAACAAAGGTAAGACAATGCCCTGATTCAAATGAAAATTTGAAACTACCTTTGGTAAAAAAGACGGTTGAGGTTGCAGCACCACCTTGTCATGGTGGAGAACTTATATAACAGCTCCCATATAGGAAGGAGCCACAAACTCAGAAAACCCGAAGTTCCATGGACACAGGGGAGACTTAACCAACAAAATGATACAGGTTACCCCTTGCAGAAAAGTGTGTTTCAACGTATGAAAGGCAATTTGCCTCTGAAAGTATACCACCAATGCCGAAATCTGACCCTTATTGATGCTTTGGGTCCATTTAATCACCACCCCCGAATGGGGGAAAAGCCAAAGTGCATCCAACCCTGTATTTATGGGGAAGCAAGTTCCTGGACTCGCACCAGGACACATAAGATCTCCAAGTCCTACGATAAATCTTCCTAGAAGAAGGCTATCTAGCCTTCAACAAAGTATACATGGCCCTACCCAAAACCCCATGGTCTTTCACCATCTGGGTCTCAACCAAGCTGTCAAAGCCAGAAACTGTAAATCAGGATGCAAAATTGACCTTGAGACAGGCGGTCTGGTCGAACCAGCAGTGTCCAAGGATCGTCATGTTCACAATGTCGACATACCAGGTTCTTCTAGGTCAAGTTGGAGAGACCAAAATCACCGGCCACTTTTCCTCCCGTCCCCTACGTAACAAAAGTGACAGCAGCTGAACTGATGGAAAGGCATAAGAGAGAATCAATCCCACTGTGTCACTACGTCATCTACCCCTATTGCCTGTTGATCCCTTGTTCTAGAGACAAACATGTCCAGCTTTATGTTGAAGCTGGATGCTAAAATGCATCCAGAGATGCATCCAGAGTGCGCCACTGTTGACAAATCGCAACAAGCACCTCAGGATGAAGAGACCACTCTACCGAAAACCATCTGCTGCTGATGGAGAAAGTCTGCCTGCCAGCTCTCTATACCCCTGAATGCGAACTGCCAACAAGGCTGGAACATGACGTTCTGCCAAACAAAAATGTGATCCACATCCATCTGGACAGCCCAATGCCTGGTGCTGCCCTGATGGTTGATAAATGGCACTGCCGTGGCATTGTCCAACTGGACCCTGACTGGAAGCCCCCACAGCTGTCTTGTTCAGTAAGCTAGGACTGTCCAATGCTCCAGAATATTGATGGACAAACTCTTTTCTTAGCGAAACCATGCAACCTGTACTGACAAGGAGCAAATAATGGCCCCCTCATCCAATCAGACTGGCATCGGTAGTCAACACCTTCCAGACAACTGATAGAAACAACCTTCCTCTCTTCAGATTCCGAGGGATTATCCACAAGTTTAATGCCTGAATAAGACTGGGATCTAGGGACATTCGACAGTCCAATGACTGAACTTTCCTGTTCCATTCCTATGTTTCTCTGTAACAGCCTGTAATGCAAAATCTCTGTATATGAAGAGAGAGTTTTTCCGCTAATGCCGCGTACACACGATCGGAATTTCCGACAGCAAATATTCGATGTGAGCTTTTGGTCGGATATTCTGACCGTGTGTAGGCTCCATCGGACATTTGCTGTCGGAATTTCCGACAACCCAAATGTTTGAGAGCAGGTTCTCAATTTTTCCGACAACAAAAGTTCTTGTCGGAAATTCTGATCGTGTGTAGCCATTTCCGATGCACAAAAGTGCTGCGCATGCTCGGGATAAATTTGACGCCTGCTCTGAATCATTGTACTTAATTTTCCTCAGCTCGTCGTAGTGTTGTACGTCTCCGCGTTCTTGACGATCGGAATTTCCGAACAACATTTGTGTGACCATGTGTATGCAAGACCAGTTTGAGCCAACATCCGTCAGAAAAAAAAACACGGTTTTGTTGTCGGAAATTCCGATCGTGTGTACACGGCATTAGTGTATGCTTGGATGCAGCACACTGAATGTTTGAATACAAGAAATTAAAAAAACGACTTAAATAAACAGCTGTGCTTCCTATATTTTTCACTGTTTATACTTACTATATACTAGCCTATGTGTTTACAAACTAATAAATACACTGAGCATAATTATAAACGCAACACTTTTGTGTTTGCCCCTATTTATCATGAGCTTAACTTAAAGATTTATGATTTTTTCTATGTACACAAAAGGCCTATTTCTCTCAAATATTGTTCACAAATCTGTCTAAATCTGTTAGTGAGCACTTCTCCTTTGCCGAGATAATCCATCCACCTCACAGTTGTGGCCTATCAAGATGCTAATTAGACAGCATGATTATTGCACAGGTGTGCCTTAGGCTGGCCACAATAAAAGGCCATTTTAAAATGTGCAGTTTTACTGTATTGTGGGGTCGGGGGGGTTCGAAAACCAGTCAGCAGAGGCCGCTCTTTAATTAGGCGGTCGCCTTAGGCCTCACCCTCAGAAGGGCCTCGCACTCACAGCCGCCTAATTTGCCTCAGGAGTGGAAGGAAATATCGGTCAGTGTGCCCAAGCAAGCCGGCGGGGTGAGCGGGCAGCGGGCGCTGCACACAAACTGATGCCATGGCCGCCTGTCTGAGCTGAGCCACCAGGTCCGTGGACGAGGTAGAAGAACAACACACACATTACATCATCTCGGCTGCCGCTGCGTCCAATAACAGGCTCCACCGCCGTGGTGCCGTTCTCCTAGCCTTTCCCCCCAAAGTTGGAAGCCCGAGTGCATGGCGGGAGTTCTCCACAGCACAGACACACAGGCTTCAACTTGGCCCTCTGGTGCCTGTGCTCTGCAGAGACTACAACTCCCAGATTGCACTGCAGGGCACTCAGAGAGAACATCACGTGCTTCTCTTGCTGCCTTTAGTAGGTGACCAAGGCAAGGAGCAGGTAGGTACATCTTACTACATGCCGTCTGTACTCTGTCTGTATTTGATGGGCACAGTGAGGCTGCATTTGATTGGGCACAGTGAGGCTGCATTTGATTGGGCACAGTGGCTGCATTTGATGGGCACAGTGGTAGCATTTGATGGGGCACAGTGGTAGCATTTGATGGGGCACAGTGGCAGCATTTGATGGGGCACAGTGGCAGAATTTGATGGGGCACAGTGGCAGAATTTGATGGGGCACAGTGGCAGAATTTGATGGCACAGTGAGGCTGCATTTGATGGGCACAGTGGCTGCATTTGATGGGCACAGTGGTTGCATTTGATGGGCACAGTGACTGCAATTGATGGGCATCTTAGTTGCATTTGATGGGCACAGTAGCTGTGTATGATGGGCACAGTGGCTCCATTTGATGGGGCACAGTAGTAGCATTTGATGGGGCACAGTGGCAGTATTTGATGGGCACATTGGCTGCATTTCATGGGCACAGTGGCTGCATTTGATGGCGCACAGTGGCTGTATTTGATGGGCACAGTGAGGCTACATTTGATTGGGCACAGTGAGGCTGCATTTGATTGAGCACAGTGAGGCTGCATTTGATTGAGCACAGTGAGGCTGCATTTGACGGTCACAGTGGCTGCGTTTGACGGTCACAGTGGCTGCATTTGACGGGCACAGTGGCTGCGTTTGACGGGCACAGTGGCTGTGTTTGATGGGCACAGTGGCTGCGTTTGATGGGCACAGTGGTAGCATTTAATGGGGGATAGTGGCAGTATTTGACACAGTGAGGCTGCATTTGATGGGCACAGTGAGGCTGCATTTGATTGGGCACAGTGGCTTCATTTAATAGGCACATTGGCTGCATTTGATGAGCACAGTGGCTGCGTTTGATGGGCACAGTGGCTGCGTTTGATGGGCACAGTGGCTGCGTTTGATGGGCACAGTGGCTGCAATTGATGGGCACAGTGGTTGAGTTTGATGGGCACAGTGGCTGCAATTGATGGGCACAGTGGTAGTGTTTGATGGGCACACTGAGCCTGCAATTGATTGACTTTTCCTGAATTTTTCAGTTTGTTTGCGCCCCCCAAAAGATTTTGAGCACCAGGCGCCACTGGATGGGATCATCATTGTGCCGCTTCTCCTTACTTGTTGAATGACAGGCTGAGGGCATGTACATTCCAGTGCGGGCTTCGAGGAAGGCCGTTAAATTAGGCTGGCTGTCGTTCAAACTGGAGGGCTTATTATTTTTTTTTAATAGGCTTTTTTTATTTATCTTGCTGCAGTTCTGCTTTCAAAATGAACGCCAGGCAAACAGCTATTCACACACATATGTGAAATGTTTCAGCTACCAAAAGATTTATAATTCTGTGCTGCGATTTTTGTGATTCATATTCCTCTGCCAGACAGTACAGCAAGAATGGTGCACCACCTTCTCTATTACAGTTAAGTAATACAGCAGTGTTATTTACCTTCTTCCTAAACCTGCTGATAAGGAAGAAGCATAACACTGATAAGTTATCAATTATGACCGTCTCCTGTATCATTGTCTGCACAGTTTTTCACCGTCTCCTGCATCTTTGTGGCGTGAGTGGGGCCTCATGTCTAAGTTTTGCCTAAGGCCTCACAAAGTCTAGAGCCGCCTCTGCCAGTCAGTATACGGTGTGACCACCATTTGCCTCACACAGTGCAGCACATCTCCTACGCATAGAGTTGATGAGGTTGTTGATTGTGGCCTGTGGAATGTTGGTCCATTTCTCTTCAATAGCTGTGCGAAGTTGCTGGATATTGGCAGGAACTGGAACACGCTGTCGTATACGCCGATCCAGAGCATCCCAAATATGCTCAATCGGTGACATGTCCAGTGAGTATACTGGCCATGCAAGAACTGGGATGCTTTCAGCTTCCAGGAATTGTGTACAGATCCTTGCAACATGGGGTTGTGCAATATCATGTTTCAACATGAGGTGATGGTCGTGAATAAATAGCACAACAATGGGCCTCAGGATCTCGTCACGGTACCTCTGTGCATTCAAAATGCCATCAATAAAATTGTGGGGACACTCATAGTTAGTGTAGGACCACAGACTCCAGGGGGCCTTGGCGTGGCTCTGTGGCTCACGCATGCGTTTACAAATGCGTACGGACAAACCCCTGTTTTTAACGCATACTGTTAGACAGGTTATTTGGTTGTCAGCGAGCTGGTCGGTAAGTAGGCTTGGGTTTTCCCTGGGCATTCCCCAGGCCTTGTTGTTATCAATAAAATGCACCTGTGTTCGTTGTCCATATCATACGCTTTCCCATCAGGGTTGCCAACTTTCAGTAAATTTACAAACAGTTTGTAAAATCTGTACTTTTTGCATCTGTCCTTGAATGTCCATTGTGGACATGTAGGCTACATGTCTGTAACTGACATTCATGGACAGATGCAACAATTATGGATTTTACAAACTGTTTGTAAATTTACTGAAAGTTGGCAACCCTGTTTCCCATACCATAACCCCACTGCCACCATGGGCTACTCGATCCACAATGTTGACATCAGCAAACTGCTCACCCACTCGACACCATACACACTGTCTGTCATCTGCCCTGTACAGTGAAAACCGGGATTCATCCGTGAAGAGAACACCTCTCCAAAGTGCCAGACGGCATCAAATGTCGGTTACGAAGAACTGAGGTCAGGTCGAGATCCTGATGAGGACGATGAGCATGCAGATGAGCTTCCCGGAGACGGTTTGCCCTGAAATTCTTTGGTTATGCAAACCGATTGTTGCAGCAGCTGTCCGGGTGGCTGGTCTCAGATGATCTTGGAGGTGAAGATGCTGGTGTGGTTACACGTGGTCTGCGGTTGTGAGGCCGGCTGGATGTACTGCCAAATTCTCTGAAATGTCTTCAGAGACGGCTTATGGTAGAGAAATGAACATTCAATTCAAGTGCAACAGCTCTGGTGGACATTCCTGCAGTCAGCATGCCAATTGCACGCTCCCTCAAAACCTGTGACATCTGTGGCATTGTGCTGTGTGATAAAACTGAAAATTTTAGAGTGGCCTTTTATTGTGGCCAGCCTAAGGCACACCTGTGCAGTAATCATGCTGTCTAATCAACATCTGGATATGCCACACCTGTGAGGTGGATGGAATATCTCAGCAAAGGAGAAGTGCTCTCTAACACAGATTCAGACAGATTTGTGAACAATATTTGAGAGAAATAGGACTTTTGAGTACATAGAAAAAGTCGTAGATATTTGAGTTCAGCTCATGATAAATAGGGAGGAAACACAAAAGTGTTGCGTTTATAATTTTGCTCAGTGTAAATCAATTCGATAGTAAAGAATTCATATATCATAACAATTAATATTAAAATGTGCAAATACCTAAAAAGTGCTGGTGCGTATACTGTATGAATCATAAATAAACCACAGGTGCTAGTGCATATGTAAACCATTAATAATTAAATTGATAAATATGCAAATGGATATTGTGACAGAGGGGTCACTTTGGACACAGGGTGGATGGAAAAACCCCAATATGGTCTATGATAGCCATATTCAATCCTGCACATACATTGTATCTAGATTGGATGTGTACTGTGAGGGGGGGGTGTAATCATTGCTGTGAGGAGTTAAGGTGATTTGCATTCTATTGTCTATTGTGGCTTGTGGGAATTAAGCCTATAATTATAGGTTGTGGAACTAGCAGCAGACAGGTTAATCACCTGCCTGCTTGTGTTGTAAATGAGTCTAGGAGGGCCTGGAGATCTTTTTGGTGTGAATAGGGAGTTAACGCTATGCCTGTGTGTATTGTACATGGCAGACAGACCGTCTGCCAACCCTTTCATGATAAGATGTGTATTGGAGATCGTTATGTTCTATTGTGTAAAGTCTTTTGAAGCTTAACAGACGTCAAAATAATGTGTTGAGTCTTGTAATGTGTGGGTGGAGCTGGGCCATTGTTCATGTTAAACTAAGGTGTATTGGATGTATATAAAAGTTACAATGTTTCTCAATAAAGATGTCATTCGATGCTAGGAAGATACAGAGTGCGTCTCGTTCTTCCAGAAGGATTAATTCCTATGGGAAGTGGTCGTCTGGCTGTGGAGGATCGACAGGGAATTTGTGTCCAGGAGAGGGAAGGGATCTAAACGGCATTACCCCGTTCATATTTGGGGTGCCGTTACATTGGTTGGCAGCAGCGGGATTTTCCCTCCAGTTCCTGGGACACTCCAAACCACCACAGTGAATGACCAGCGATGCAGCCGAAGGAGGGTGATGCAGGACCCCGGTCAGTTGAAGATTTGTTTCAGCAACGAGAGCGACAGCGGTTGGCATTATATGGTGCTAACCCATCAGAGACCGCCATACAGGAAGCCATTAGAGACATTGAGCGGCAGGATGAGCGGCAACATGAGCAGAGAATGGCAGAAATATGGCAATCGGAGACAACACCTAAAAAAGCAGCACCAACTAAAAGGAGAGGAGAGATACAGATACCAGTCGACATGGAAAAGGAATTCAGAAGGAGGTTGCGAGAGATGCAGATACAGCATAGAGGACCAGTATCAGAGGAGGTCCTGCTGGGATGGTCTGATTCAATCCGCTGCGAACTCTGGAAGAAAGCGCTGGCTCTCGAGCAGCAACACCAGGGAAAAGTTCTCCCCTCCATCCATGTAAGGTACTGGTCGCAGTATGAAGTACGAATGCTGTTATTGGGGGAACAACCGAAGCAGGAGTGGACAGCTGAGTTAAGCAGGCTGATCCGGGCAGAGATGCGGTTGGACGAGAGCTACAGAGCCCTCCGGTGGTATGTAGCCCAAGAGTGCCAGTGGTCAGCGGATGACAGCCCCACGGAAGGCTTTGACTATAATGGCCTGGGATTGTTGTATTGGAGGCTGTCCGAGGACCCTGACTTTGGGAGTGATCGGGAGTGGCGTTTGGAGGAAATAATGGAGCACAGAGAGCAAAGACTGAATGTCTCGGAAGGGCACTGGGCACAGGAAGATTTGGAGTTTCTGGCCGTTCGGGAATGGGAGCTGGAGATTGCCTACAAACAGCTGCTAGACTCTGCTCAGCAGCAGGGTGGGGCTACCTTTGCCTAAGACTATCAGGAAATACCAGTTGACAACTATGAAATCCTGGCTGAAGAATCGGCAGTGGAAAATCTGGAGATTGCCATCCCTAAAGCCGAAGTGGATGATATGGAGTTCCAGGGAGCTAGGGTAGTTGGCTCATCTCCCCAGCCACAGATTACAGAAGGTATGGACTTAAGGGACTGTTCAGAGGATGTTAGGGATTATACATCACCTGCCCAAGTACTGGCAGCAGGACAGAGTACTGCAGACCCCGGCTCTACACCCGTGGCAGTTTTGGAGGCCCGAGGTGATAAGGTGATGGTTCCTCTTTCCCAGTGGATTTCAGAGATGCAGGGAGGAGAAGCAGCCATTTTCCCTCCCCAACAGTTAGCCAGAGCAGATGATGTGGAGTCCCCAGCAGAAGTGCTGGCAACAGGGCAGAGTGCTAGCAACCTCTGCCCAGCACCGGAAACAACTGTGGAGTTTCAGGGAGCCGGGGCAGTTGGCCCCTCTCTCCACCAACAAGCTGAGGTGGTAAAGCTTTTACTCCCAGCTGGATCACTGGCAGCAGGGCAGAATGCTACTGGCCTCTGCACACAATGGCAACTTGAGCTGATATCGGTGGATGGGCCTGCGGTCTCCACTCACAGCCACCCAGCAGAAGAGCTGGCAACAGAGCAGAGTGCCACGGGCCTCTGCTCTCAACTAACAGAAGAGGGAGTTCCTGTGGTATTGGATGGGACTTTGGTCCTCACTGACACAACCCCAGAAAATGGTGTGACACTGAGACAGGAGGATGTCAGCCTTGCTTTGCAAGCACTGGGGGATTTTCACCTACCCCAAGTGGATGGGACTTCAGTCTCCACTTGTATACCCCAGGGATGCTGGGCAGTCGGCCCAGATCCCCAACAGCATGACGGACTGAGCCCAGTCACCCTGTCTTCTCTCCAGTGGCTGAAAGGACTCCAGGGAGAAGGGCCAGTCCAGGCCTCTCCCCAGCGGCGGGTATGTGCTCTAAGAGAGGCAGAGGTTGGCTGGGTAAGTAATGCTCTGTTTGGAGCAATTTATTTGGGGTGCTGTGTGGATACCAGCATTAGAAGAATGGACCTATGGACTAACTGCGGAGTCAACCCGTCTGGGGTCCCCTCCTCTGTTAGTCTCCTGCCGAAAGGGGAGATGTGTGACAGGGGGGTCACTTTGGACACAGGGTGGATGGAAAAACCCCAATATGGTCTATGATAGCCATATTCAATCCTGCACATACATTGTATCTAGATTGGATGTGTACTGTGAGGGGGGGGGGGTGTGTAATCATTGCTGTGAGGAGTTAAGGTGATTTGCATTCTATTGTCTATTGTGGCTTGTGGGAATTAAGCCTATAATTATAGGTTGTGGAACTAGCAGCAGACTGGTTAATCACCTGCCTGCTTGCGTTGTAAATGAGTTTAGGAGGGCCTGGAGATCTTTTTGGTGTGAATAGGGAGTTAACTCTATGCCTGTGTGTATTGTACACGGCAGACAGACCGTCTGCCAACCCTTTCATGATAAGATGTGTATTGGAGATCGTTATGTTCTATTGTGTAAAGTCTTTTGAAGCCTAACAGACGTCAAAATAATGTGAGTCTTGTAATGTGTGGGTGGAGCTGGGCCATTGTTCATGTTAAACTAAGGTGTATTGGATGTATATAAAAGTTACAATGTTTCTCAATAAAGATGTCATTCGATGCTAGGAAGATACAGAGTGCGTCTCGTTCTTCCAGAAGGATTAATTCCTATGGGAAGTGGTCGTCTGGCTGTGGAGGATCGACAGGGAATTTGTGTCCAGGAGAGGGAAGGGATCTAAACGGCGTTACCCCCGTTCGTATTTGGGGTGCCGTTACAGGTATCAAAATCACTACATCCCCCTGAAGATGCTCACTGGCAGAAAAACATGTAGAGCGGGTCCTAGCCAGTAATGTCATTATGCCTGCTGTGTCTGGATGATGTGGAATTGTCAGGAACCATGAAACAGACGTAGACAGAAAATGCAGTAAAAATCACACTTTTTAATAAAATGATAAAAAATTATACAACTGGTAAACGTAGTTAAAACATAGCCAGGGTTCGGTAGCCAAATCGGGTAGTCTGAACAAGCCAGGAAATCGGGGAGCAAGAGATCAGCGTAGTCAAAGGCAGCAAACAGGATCAGGAACCAAAAGGGATGTCAGCCAGGCAAGCCTTAAACAGGAACACAGCAGAGAGTCTCTAGATATGTTTGACCAAGGCAAAGGCAATTGATGAAATGAACCATGTACAGTCAGGTCCATAAATATTGGGACATCGATACAATTCTAATCTTTTTGGCTCTATACACCACCACAATGAATTTGAAATGAAACAAACAATATGTGCTTTCACTGCAGACTTTCAGCTTTAATTTGAGGGTATTTACATCCAAATCAGGTGAACGGCGAAGGATTTACACCAGTTTGTATATGTGCCTCCCACTTTTTAAGGGACCAAAAGTAATGAGACAATTGGCTGCTCAGCTGTTCCATGGCCAGGTGTGTGTTATTCCCTCATAATCCCATTTACAAGGAGCAGATAAAAGGTCCAGAGTTCATTTCAAGTGTGCTATTTGCATTTGGAATCTGTTGCTGTCAACTCTCAATATGAGATCCAAAGAGCTGTCACCATCAGTGAAGCAAGCCATCATTAGTCTGAAAAAACAAAACAAACCCATCAGAGAGATAGCAAAAACATTAGGTGTGGCCAAATCAACTGTTTGGAACATCCTTAAAAATAAATAACGCACCAGTGAGCTCAGCAACACCAAAAGACCCGGAAGACCACGGAAAACAATAGTGGTGGATGACCGAAGAATTCTTTCCCTGGTGAAGAAAACACCCTTCACAACAGTTGGCCAGATCAAGAACACTCTCCAAAAATAATTATTTCCAAATCAGACAATGTGATTTTCTGGATTTGTTCCCACATTTTGTCTCTCATAGTTGAGGTATACCTATGATGACAATTACAGGCCTCTCTCATCTTTTTAAGTGGGAGAACTTACGCAATTGGTGGCTGACTAAATACTTTTTTGCCCCACTGTAGGTGTATGTGTGTCAAAGTCTACAATCAAGAGAAGATTTCACCAGAGTGAATACAGATGGTTCACCACAAGATGTAAAGCCAGATTAGAGTTTGCCAAACAACATCTAAAAAAGCCTTCACAGTTCTGGAACAACATCCTATGGACAGATGGGACCAAGATCAACTTGTACCAGAGTGATGGGAAGAGAAGAGAATGGAGAAGGAAAGGAACTGCTAAGGATCCAAAGCATACCACCTCATCAGTGAAGCATGGTGGTAGTGTCATGGTGTGGGCATGTATGGCTGCCAATGTAACTGGTTCTCTTGTATTTATTGATGATGTGACTGCTGACAAAAGCAGCAGGATGAATTCTGAAGTGTTTCGGGCAATATTATCTGCTCATATTCAGCCAAATGCTTCAGAACTCATTGGACGGCGCTTCACAGTGCAGATGGACAATGACCTGAAGCATACGGCGAAAGCAACCAAAGAGTTTTTAAGGTAAAAAAGTGGAATGTTATGCAATGGCCAAGTCAATCACCTGACCTGAATCCGATTGAGCATGCATTTCACTTGCTGAAGACAAAACTGAAGGGAAAATGCCCCAAGAACAAGCAGGAACTGAAGACAGTTGCAGTAGAGGCCTGGCAGAGCATCACCCACCAGGGATGAAACCCAGCGTCTGGTGATGTCTATGCGTTCCAGACTTCAGACTGTAATTGACTGCAAAGAATTTGCAACCAAGTATTAAAAAGTGAAAGTTTGATTAATGATTGTTAATCTGTCCCATTACTTTTGGTCCCTTAAAAAGTGGGAGGCACATATACAAACTGTTGTAATTACTACACCGTTCACCTAATTTGGATGTAAATACCCTCAAATTAAAGCTAAAAGTCTGCAGTTAAAGCACATCTTGTTTGTTTCATTTAAAATCCATTGTGGTGGTGTATGGAGCCAAAAAGATTAGAATTGTGTTGATGTCCCAATATTTATGGACCTGACTGTAGTTTAAATAGCCAGAAGGGGCTGGCTGTGGGCTTGACTGATGAGCAGGAGGTGATTAACAGGTGAGCCGCTGTGGAATGAGGGGTTCTGGCAATTAACCGATAGCTGAGCAACCTGAGCACAGAGAAGGAAGGACTGAGAGTCCAGCCCTGACATTACCCCTTCCTCAATGACCCCTCCCCCTCAAAGGACCACCAGGTTTGAGGGGAAAATATCTATGGAAAGCACGGAGGAGGACAGGAGCATGTACGTCCAAGGATGAGACCCAAGAGCGTTCCTCCGGACGGTATGCTCTCCAATGAACCAGGTACTGTATGCGCCCACAGAACATACGGGAGTCAATGATCGATTGAATCTCATCCTACTCGTGGTTCTTGACCTGCACCAGGCAAGGGCGTGGTACAGAGGTGGTGAAGCGGTTGCACACCAAAGGTTTCAATAAGGAGACATGAAAAGCATTTGAAATACGCATGTTAGAAGGCAGGTCTAATGCGTAAGCCACTGGGTTGATCCTATGTAGAATACGGAAAGGCCCAATAAATCATGGTGCCAGTTTCAGTGAGGGAACACGGAGTCGGAGGTTACGAGATGACAGCCAGACCAGGGGGGGCAACGGGGCAATTTAGTTGCGGGTGAATGAGCGGGCGGCTCGGTGGGCAAGGGGGGGTGGGCGGCTCGGCAAGCGGACAGCTGGGCGGCTCGGTGGGTGAGCGGGCAGCTGGCCAATCAGCAAGCCAACGGGCAGGGGAGCAGAGAGATGACATCATCTCTCACAGTCCGGCGCTCGCCCTGCATCCCTGCAGTTCCGCCCTCACTGTGCAGACAGCCACAGGCAGCAGAGAGATTACATCATCTGTCTGCTGCCTGACTTCACTCTGGGACACAGCAAGAGACAATCCCGACCTTAGCAGGAAAGTGACACGGCAAGTGACAATTGTAGCAGGTGACGTGGCAAGTGACAACCCGCAACGTGTGGCAGGTGACATGGCAAATGACAATCCGCAACGTGTGGCAGGTGACGTGGCAAGTGACAATCAGCTACATGTGGCAGGCAACTTGGCAAGTGACAATCCGCAACATGAGGCAGGTGACGTGGCAAGTAGGGATGAGCTTCGTGTTGGAGTCAAACCCATGTTCGACTCGAACATCGGCCGTTATGGGCCGTTCGTGCCAAATTCGAGTGGTGCGTCACGGCCCATAATTCACTGCGGCATCTCAGTGCATTGCTGGCTGATGATTGGCCAAGCATGCACTATGACCCGCATGCTTTGGCCAATCACAGCGTGCAAAAAACGGAGCGCCCTAATTGGAAAAAGCCAGGGTGGTTTTGGCCAATTATGCCTCAGGGCATTTAGTACACGCCCCACATTATATATAAGGTGGCCTGGAAGTCGGCCTTGTGTAGTGTGTTGCGGTGTTGGTTAAAATACAGACGGAGAGAGAGAGACAGTGTATTTTGATTTGAGTTAGATAGAGCAGGCAGGCGAGTCAGTTAGCTGCAGTTACAGTGTATATAGGATATATATGCATCCTAGGTGTTGTATATATATTTATACACTGTATTCAGTTTAGCTAGATCCGTTCCTGTTATTCTCTATACTGTGACAGGCAGGCATGTGATTGTGCTAGCTGCAGTGTTTCACTTAGTGTACTGTGTCCTTTGCATAGCGTTCACCTACAGCTTACCTGAATACAATTAGTGGTGTTCTCATAATAAAACCACAGGCAGGGAGCTGCATTATTTTCATTTAGTGTACTGCAGTACTTCTGTCCTTTGCACAGCGTTCACTTAAAGGAACCTGAATACAATTTGTGGTGTTCTCATAATAAAACCACAGGCAGAGAGCTGCAAGTATTTTCAGTTAGTGTACTGTGTCCTCTGCACAGTGTTCACCTAAAACTAACTGAAGACAATTGCTGCTTTTCTCATACTAATACCAAAGCAGGCAGTTGATTCTGATAGCTGCATTATAATCAGTACAGAGATATATATGTAGCGGGGTGTCATATTTAGGGGGAGCATCTGAGTGGTAACTAGGCTCAGATGCACTAATTGTTAGGTTTCAGGGACCATTTCTATCCCTGGGAGATAGTACTGGTGTGTAGTTCCCTGGGGCCTATGGGTGGCGCTGTTGCCATGGGCCCGGGTTGAACCACAGTACAAGGTTGTGCCTCTTTTTATCCCCTCTCGGCAGCAGTACGGCGGGGTGGGGAACCTGCTGTGCCTGTCGGGAGAGGATATAAAAGGGGGCGGCCATCTTCCAGAGGGGTCGTCGAGTCCACGCCCAGGCACCTTAGGCCTGGGTGTGTGTGTGTCGCCTCCGAGTGCCCTAGGCCCGGAGGCCTGGTCGGTTCCGCGCCCAGGCACCTTAGGCCTGGGTGCGTGTGGGTTGTCTTCGGGTGCCCTAGGCCCGGAGACGGAGCTGCTGTTCCATCCCAGACACCTTCAGTCTGGGATGAGGTACTTTGGTGAGGGCCCGGAACCCAGCAGCCTTCGGCTGGGGTCCGCTAAGGATCAAGGCTCCCAGGGATCTGCCTTGCGAGGGGACCCGTATCCAGGACGAGGAGGCCAGGGAGGTGACCCTTTCTGAAGACCCAGCGCAGAGTCATGGTGACCGAGGGGGCCTCTGGTAACTCTCCGGAGGGATGTTCTTATCCAAAAAAAGGGCTAAGTTACTCAAGGAAGGAAGTGCGGGTTCTTTATGTCACAGTGGCAGTGACTCTACGCACACCAAGTCAGTGGCAGTGACTTGCAACTATTCACCAGGTCAGTGGCAGTGACCAACCCTATGCGCCAAGCCTGCTCGTGCAAATCAGAATAGAAGAAACCCTGAATTAAGTTTGTGCCTGGACCTCCTCCCACCTTATCTGACCCGTGTTTGTCTCAACCTGTCTGCTCTCAAAGACACTATTTATTGCCCTTAAGAATAAATAAGAAGTTGGACTTTTGAGTTGGAGTGGACAGTTGCTTACTGGGAAGAACTAAGGACTTGTTTCTGGCTACCCCTGAAATGAGGTCAGCTCTGGAGGTTTTAAACACTGGCTGCAAGCAGGCCCGAGAAAACGAACACCGCTCAACCTCCCCATCCAGGAGGGTACGGGCTTGTGGTGCGGTGTGCCTCAGTCTTTCCTGCGAAGGAGCCAACATATAAGAAAATCAGGTAAAGCCTGGGGTGGGTGCGCTACACATATATATATATATATATATATATATATATATATATTATACATACATCCCACCTTTGTGCAGCTACATCTCACTGCCGGCCATTAGTATGTCTGGAAGGCAAACAAGGAGAGGCAGACAGTCACGAGGCAATAAAAGAGGGCAAGCAGGCTCTGTGTCTTGAGGCAATAGTGCTGGTCGTGGACGCGGTGCATCCTCATCAGCACGTGTTCGTGGGACACGCTTGTCCTTTTCGGCAGCTGGCCATGTTGAGCCGCAACATGCCCAAGACTTGGTAGAGTGGATGACGAAGCCATCCTCATACTCTCTCACCCAGGCTCAGGGTACTTTGTGTGGCAAAGCAGCTGCCAATGCGGCCTCTTCCCTCGGCTTAATGGCATCAGTCACTCCTTCCCTAGCCCCACCATGTCCTCCTGAGGAGTCCCCCGAACTGTTTGACCACAGTGTTGGGTACATGCTCCAGGAGGATCCCCAGCGTTTTGAAGGCTCCGATGATGGAACCCAGCTAGAGGAAGGCAGTAACGTGAGCCCAGAGAGAGGGGGTAGTAACGTGAGCCCAGAGAGAGGGTGCCCAACAAGGACAGCTATCTGGCAGTCATGTTCCCCAAGCTGCAGCATACTGCCAGATTTGCTCCAGTGATGAGGAGGGAGGGGATGATGAGGTCACTGACTCTACGTGGGTGCCTGATAGGAGAGAGGAGGAGGAAGAGGAGGAGGAGGCACATCTCCAACGAGGCAGGATGCCCTCCAGGGGCCAGCTTAAGGGCAGCACACCGACTGCATCACACCGCAGAGCTCCGCTTGTGCTTTGGTGTGGGCCTTTTTTCAGACGTGTGCAGCAGATTGCACCATTGCCATTTGCAACATATGTCTGAAGCGTATCTCGCGTGGCCAAAACATCAGCCACTTGGGCACCACGTGCTTGACCAGACATATGTCGACCTGCCATGCAGTTCGTTGGCAAGCGTACCTAAAAGACCCACACCAAAGAACAAAGCGGACCTCTCCTTGCTCCTCATCAGCTGGGATCTTCAACCCCACTATACCTTCAGTCCTCTCTGAAACCTGCACTGAGAGGAATGAAGGTGTAGAATTAGGTGCGTCACAGCCAAGTACTTGCGGGCAATCTGCTATTGGTACACCGACATCAGATTGTACCAGGCAAATTTTCCTGCCCCAGCTGCTGCACCGCCAAAAGAAGTTTGCTCCCAGCCGTCCACATGCCCAGCGGTTGAATGCTAGCTTGGCTAAATTGCTAGCACTTCAACTGCTGCCTTTTCAGTTGGTAGACTCTGCCCCCTTCCGTGAGTTTTTGGAATGTGCGGTTCCTCAGTGGCAGGTTCCCAAACACTTTTTTTCACGGAAGGCGATTCCGGCTCCCTACCGGCATGTGGAAGGCAATGTCTTGGCCTTGCTGGACATGGCGGTCAGCGGTAAGGTGCATATTACCGCTGACTCATGGTCCAGCAGGCATGGACAGGGACGTTACCTAGCTTTCACGGCGCATTGGGTGACTCTGCTGGCAGCTGGAAAGGATGCAGGACAAGGTGCAGTAGTGTTGGAGGTTGTTCCGCCACCATGCCTCCAAAATGTTACTACTGGTGATTCTGACACACCTCTCTCCTCCACCCCCTCCTCTTCTTCTTCCTCTATTGCCTCTACCTGTGCTTTGTCCTCGGAACCAGTGGTTCTCTGTAGGCGTTCAAGGGGCTTCGCAAGTACGCAGGCAAAAAGATGCCATGCGGTGTTTGAGCTGGTGTGCTTGGGGAACAGGAGCCACACTGGGGCAGAGATTCTGTCAGCTCTGCAGGGGCAGGCTCAGAGGTGGTTGACGCCACGCCAGCTTAAGCCAGGAAAGGTGGTTTGAGACAATGGCACCAACCTCCTCTCCGTCCTCCGACAGGGACAACTGACCCATGTGCCCTGTTTGGCTCACGTCCTTAACTTGGTGGTGCAGCAGTTCTTGGGCAGGTACCCGGGCTTACAGGAGGTCCTGAAGCAGGCCAGGAAACTCTGTGGGCATTTCCGCCGGTCATATAATGCCAGTGCTCAGCTGGCTGACCTGCAAAAGGATTACAACCTGCCCAAGAACTGCCTAATCTCTGACATGCCCACCAGGTGGAACTCTACGTTGGCCATCCTGCAGAGGCTGCACATGCAGCAGAGGGCCATCAATGAGTATCTGTTGCAATATGGCACCAGGACAAGGTCAGGGAAGCTTGGATTTTTTCCCCACGCCAGTGGACCATGATCAGGGATGCATGCACTGTCCTGGCACCATTTGAGGAGGCCACGAGGATGTTGAGCAGTGACAGTGCATGCATCAGTGACACTGTCACTCTTGTCCCCCTGTTGGAGCACACGCTGCGTGCAATAATGGACAGGGCACTTGAGGCAGAACAGAGGCAGGAAGAGGAGGACTTCCTTACCTCTCAAGGCCCCCTTTATCCAGACAGTGTTTCTGCTGGCCCAGCTATCACACAGGAAGAGGAGGAGGAGGAGGATTGTGTCAGCATGGAGGTGGAGCCTAGCACTCAGCATCAGCAGCAGTCTTCAAGGGATCAATTACAGTCCCAAGACACCCATGGACTTGTACGTGGCTGGGAGGAGGTGGCTGCGGATCATGTCGTCCTGAGTGACCCAGAGGACTCCGGACCAAAGCCTCAGCAAACCTACGCTGCATGGCCTCCCTGATCCTGCAAAGCCTGCAGAGGTATCCTCGTATTCGTGCGATCAAGGAGAGGGATCATTACTGCCTTTCAACTCTCCTTGAGCCACGTTACAAGGGTAAGGTTGCGGACCTTATCTTGCCGTCGCAGAGGGAGCAGAGGATGAAGCATCTTCGGGAGGCATTGCAGAAATGTCTGTGCAAAGCGTTCCCAGAAACTGGGAGGTTACAAATTCCTGGTCCTGGACAACGTGTTGCTGAGGCTTCGGTCAGTCAAAGAAGGAGCGGTGGAGAAGGTGGCCGTCTGACCGATGCATTCAGACAATTTTTTAGTACGCAGCCCCAAGGTATGATCGGTTTCAGCAACCATTGCCAGCATCTGGTTTACATGGTGCAGGAATACCTAGGGGCAAGATCAGACTTGGTCACCTTTCCCATCGAAAATCCTCTGGGCTACTGGGTCTTGAGGATGGATCACTGGCCAGAGCTTGCACAGTATGCAATTGAGCTACTGGCCTGTCCTGCATCCAGCGTTCTTTCGGAACGCACATTCAGTGCTGCTGGAGGCTTTGTTACCGATCACAGGGTGTGCCTGTCCACCGACTCGGTCGATCGACTGACCTTCATAAAAATGAATCAGTCTTGGATCACCACCAGCTACCAAGCACCTGATGCTGATGTAACCAAATAATTTTTTTTTAAATGTCAGATCCCTTCAAGACTGCCTATGCTGATGCTGAGTGACTATCCTGTTATGCTGAGTGACTATCCTCTTCCTCCTCAATGATCATGCTGATTGCTTGTAAGAACATTTTTGGTTCTGGGCATCACCACCAGTGGCTAAGGCCCAATTTTTCTGCCCCTGTTTAACAGGGGCGTGTAATTACAATTTTTGATGCAATACTTTGCAGCAGGGCTCATTGCTGCGCTCCAAGTACAGTATCTGTGAGGGGTTGCAGTGTTGTGGCACCAGTGCCTAAGGTCCAATTTTTATGCCCCTGTTCAACAGGGGCATGTAATTACAATTCTTGATCTAATAATTGACAGCAGGGCCCATTCCTGCGCCCACCAAGAGTAACTGTGAGGGCTTACAGTGTTGTGGCAACACCAACACCTAAGGGCCAAATTTCTGCAGAGTATATACGGCAGGCCCCTACTTTCAAACATCCAACTTACAAACGACTCCTACTTGCAAACGTAAGGAGACAACAAAAAGTGACAGGAAATCTACCCCTAGGAAGAGAAATTCTCTCCTGTAAGAGTTAATATGGGAAATTGGTGATAAAGCATCAGCGGAGAGGAGACACCTATCCTTGTTTCAATTAAAACCCCAAATTTTCTAAAAACATTTGTCATTGGGACGGAAAGTGAGGTGAAGTGATCTGAACAGCTTGCACAGACAGCAAAACAAATGTTACAGGGGTGATAACCCTTCCCTATGTTTTCCAAAAAGCTTAAAAATAGATTTTTTTGCTGGAGCTATACTTAAAAAATGTACCTGTTCCAAATTACAAACAGATTCTACTTAAGAACAAACCTACAGTCCCTGTCTTGTTTGCACCGCCTGTTTACTGCTGTTCAGAGTATATAGGGCCTTTTTTTAATTTGGGTGCAGGGTTCCCCTTAATATCCATACAAGACCCAAAGGGGCTGGTAATGGGCTGGCGGGGGGGGGGGGGTACCCATGCCATTTTTCTCAATGATTTTCATCCACATTGCCGGGACCACACATTACATTAAAGCCGCAAGCAGCTTTAAATGACTTTTTTCATTTAGAAATTTCATTTTGTACAGGGACAGTTCTAAACACGGGAAACACGTGCAACTTCACAGGCATACTTTAGACATCCCCAGGTACGATAATTAAAGGAATATTTCACTTTTTTTTTCACTTTAAGCATCATTAAAATCACTGCTCCCGAAAAAACTGCAGTTTTTAAAACTTTTTTTTGCATTGATGGGGTAGGACCCGGGTCCCCAAACCCTTTTTGGACAATAACTTGCATATATATTAGCCTTGATAATTAGCACTTCTGATTTCGAAAGTTCAAGTCCATTGTATTTAATATGGTTCTAAAGTTTGCATGAACTTTCGGCCCGTTCTGGTGCGAACCGAATCGGGGGGTGTTCGGCTCATCCCTAGTGGCAAGTGACAATCCGCAACTGGTGACAGGCGACGTGGCAAGTGACAATCCGCAATGTGGGGCAGGTGACGTGACAAGTGACAATCCGCAACGCATGGCAGTCGACGTGGCAAGTGACAATCCGCAACGCGTGGCAAGTGACAATCCCCAACATGTGGCAGGCGATGTGGCAAGTGACAATCCGCAACGTGTGGCAGGCGACGTGGCAAGTGACAATCCGCAACATGTGGCAGGTGACGTGGCAAGTGACAATCTGCATCTGACGACAGGCGATGTGGCAAGTGACAATCCACATCTCGTGGCAGGTGACGGTGGCAAGTGACACACTCAGGGCTCCCACTGATTCTGAATTATGGTGAATTGAACGATTTCATTTTATATAACAATGTAATAATAGAAATAATGCGCTTCAATCATCCTGACACCATAACAACCATGGTGCCAGGATGATTGAAACGCAAACACCAGCCATTTCCCCAATAAATTGCCTGCAATAAAAAAGAAAAATTCCGACAGTGCCCCTCCCGAGACTAGACTCTGGATCCACCCCTGAGCCAGACCCTCTCCCCAACCTGGTAGGAAGGCGCAGGTAGGCATCGGCAGTCAGCATGGAGTCTGTACCTCTCATTGGCACGTCGCAAGGACACCTGGACCTGCACCCAAGTGGAGCGAAGATCGTGGAGATGCTCCTCTAATGCAGGAATTCTTTGAGGAACAAATGAGTCAGGCAACATGGATGGTTGGAAACCATAATTCGCCATAAACGGAGACAATCGGGAAGCGGTATTGACGGCACTATTGTGAGCAAACTCCACCCAAGGTAGGAAGTCTGACCAGTTGTTATGGTGGTCAGAAAAAGAGAAGCGTATAAACTGCTCCAAGGCTCGGTTTGCTCGTTCTGAGGGTGATACGCAGAGGAGAAGGAAAGCTGGATTCCTAACTGTGCACAAAAGGCTCGCCAAAACCTGGATACAAACTGGCTACCCCTGTCTGAGACGATAACCTTGGGTAGCCCATGTAATCAAAAGATTTCCCTAGCAAAAATGGATGCCAGTTCTTTGGATGTGGGCAACTTTTTAAGTGGAATGCAATGTGACATTTTCGAGAACCGGTCAACCACCATAAGGATAACGGTGTTGCCCTGGGAGTTGGGTAACTCCACAATAATATCTAGACATGTGCATTCGTTTTCGTCCGAATGCATTTTCGTCCGAATTTCAGCTATTTTCGTTATCGTTTTAACAAACAAAAACGAAAGCACAGAATCCAAAAACCGAAAGATCCGACATAAACAAATGCTTTATTTTCGTTTTCGTTGCTACAACAGTTCAATATAGATAGGAGATTCTACGTGACGCTGACAATAACAATCTGTGTCTATCGAACCTGTGGTCGAATGTGCCTAACCTTAACTCTATTAGTCCAAGATTATTCAACATAGGAGAGAAAAGATTTGACATTATAGAGAGAAAAGATTCGACATAGGAGAGAAAGATTCGACATAGGAGAGAAAAGATTCGACATAGGAGAGAAAAGATTCGACATAGGAGAGAAAAGATTCGACATAGGAGAGAAAAGATTCGACATAGGAGAGAAAAGATTTGACATTATAGAGAGAAAATATTCGACATAGGAGAGAAAAGATTCGACATAGGAGAGAAAAGATCACTGCTGGAATTGGGTGGGGGAAGTAAAATAAAAATAAAGTTGATGATGAATGTTATTGGCTGATTGTAACCAAAGAGGAGGAGCAGTAAAATAGCTAGAATGACGAAGATTCGACAAAGCATCGAAAGTTAGAAGATTCGACGGTGCAGCAAAACTGTACGACACTGCAATCGTACATTTCCGGTCAAATGCATCCGCCCATAGGCTATAGAAGAATTCTAATGTTGGTTGACTAGTAATAGTAATGAATAAATATAATTATTACTAGTCATACAACATTAGAATTCTTCTATAGCTTGTGGGCGGAACATTCGACCGGAAATGTATGATTGCAGCGTCGTACAGTTTCACTGCTCCGTCGAATCTTCTTTGAACATTCGACAGACACCATAAGCCTTCAATGACAGATTCGACCTTAATTAATTCAGATTTTTGGACGAATGCAATTTCTAACGAAAAACGAAATAAATAAAAACGAATTTCGGGAGTAACTAAATAAATTTATTTTTCGGATGAAAACGAAATTCCGAAACGAAATATTTCAGTGTGCACATGTCTAATAATATCTATAGACAGGTGGGTCCAAGGCCTCTCTCCATTGCCCATCTATTGCCTCAATGGTAAGTGGAGTGGCACAAAGCTGCAGTGGAATCAAGTGCTTAGACACAAAGGCACCATCTATGAACAGGCCTGCAGCCCCAGAGTCGATTACAGCCTGTATCTCGATAGACGACTCAGACCAAGAAAGGGTAACCGGAACCAGGGGCTTATCCTTCTGGATAACTGAAGACGTAACAACGCCACCTAAGGTCTGTCCCCTACAAGACCTCAAGGTGCAGGCTTTTCCCGGACGGGAAGGACAAGACTTCAAAAAGTGACCTGCCTGGCCACAATCTGTCCCTCCTCCTAAAGGCCCTCTCATCCGCAGAGACGTGTGAAGCCCAAATAAATGCATTCTACTTCACTGGCAGACTTGGTACCAGGAGGCATGGGAGGTGAGGGAGGCAAGGGTGGGACTGCTAAGCTCAGAGCCAAACGTACAGGAGGCTTCCGCAAGCGCTCCTTAAAGGAAGGTCTCTCTTGGAGTCTGGGGTCCATGAGAATGGCAAACGTGTTCAACTTTTCCAGATCTGTAGGTATGTCTCGGGCTGCTATCTCATCTTTGAGGTTATCTGAGAGACCATGAGAAAAAGCAACCACAAGGGCCTCATTGTTCCAAGCGACATCTGCTACCAGAGTACGTAATTCAGTGGCGTAATTGGCAACAGTTCTCGTACTGTGTTTGATGGACATGAGGCTCATGGCAGCAGAAGTGGAGCGTGCGGGAATGTCAAATACCCTTTTAAGGAAGGGCGTGGCTTGCGGCGCAAAAAGTAGGACGTGCTGAGGACTCTCCCTGACAGAACTCTTGTGTTTCACCCTGAAATCCTCCCTTAACAGCCACGCATCTAACGCTGCTTACCGGCTCTACATTCAGCATTGCCCCGGCTGTCCTCCGGTGTCTTTCCTGTCCCTCAACGCTATGGCTAAGCGGGGAAAAGATTGGTTTGCAGGGCCAGACCATGCGGTCCAAGATGGCGCCTGTCTATTCTGGTCAGCAAAAGAAGCAGCTCAAAAGCTGTTCGCCAGGACACTGAACAAGGACACCCCAGCTAAGATGACGGCTACAATGGAAAAGGTAACTGTTAGCGCAAACACAAAGTGCATAAGTAAATGGGGATATGGCAATGAGTCTGTTTAAAATAATAATGGTAACAGGCAGTTCAAGGGTTAAAAGGCAGATAATATGGCTGGTGGATGGCGGCTGCTGTCCTCAGAGAGCTGACTCTGGTAGACAAAAAAGGGTAGAGAAAAAGGAAGCGCCACCTAAGTGCAGTATTAAAAGATTATTTTAATGACACAAATATCAATCACACTTACAGGAAAGGAAGCAAAGGAAGGCTCATCTGTAAAGATCCTGTAGTCCTCATCCCGGGTCCATGGGCTGCACAGATGTAGAAGATGCAGAGTAGGAAACAGGAAATACAAAGGCTCATCTGTGTGTCAGTGGTCTGTAGGGAAGCTTCAGATCCGGATCCGTTTTTCTATGCAGAGATGGTAAACTGCAGTCGTTGTTGCTGCTCAGCCTGGAGCAGATCCTGTGGCCATCAGGAAGAAGCTGTGGCTGAGGTCACGGGTCACGGGATCACTTCCGGGGGAGGATTCCACAGAGTGAGAAGGGTTGGATAGGCAGGCTACGCGCTCTGAGTCACTGCTCCTTCTGTTGGCCTGATAGGAAGCTGAAAGAACTGGTGCTTTTAAGCCTGTGCTGGAGCCGTGGGACTACAGGTCCCAGCGTGGACCAAAAAGCAGCAAGAGACCAAAAAAAAAAAAAAAACGGCTACGGTACCTGGTATTCCCAGGCGGTCTCCCATCCTGGTACTAACCAGGCCCGACCCTGCTTAGCTTCCCAGGTCAGACAAGATCGGGCGCTTTCAGGGTAATATGGCCGTGGGCAATAAATAAGTGGACTGACCAGGAATATAAACTAAGTATTGGGCATATTGGTAAAAACACTGGGATATAAAAGGTTTACACGTATATAAAAAAAAAAAAGGGGTAAAAAAACCATCATTAGACTATTATAGTTTAAAAACACCATCATTAGACTATTATAGAGGACACAAATAGGAACAGTGTGCTTACATAAAGCAGTGAGCCAATATTATAGGAAGCCTATTCGAGTTTACAACACACATAAGAGGGAAACTAAGTGGCATAAAATGTCAATATAGTAAAAGATGACGGCTACATCCTCAGAAGCTTCTTAGGATCTTCAGGATAATGATCCTGCATGGCTGGATGACCCTGCTAAGCTTCAATGGGACACAGTGAGGACCCCTACTCTCCTGGCCACAGATAGTATTCCTAGCGCCCACAGTACACAGGACCCTGAGCCTACACAGATCTTTACTGAAATCACCTCCTGTGCAATACCAACCTGTCTAATCTCATTAATGAGTTTAAAGTAGTGAAAATAGAAGTTGCATTGATCAGACAAGATATGCAGAAATTAAGAGATCTTACAGCTGCACTAGAGGACCGTGTGAGTACTATTGAGGATGATGTAGCTCAATTGCAGCATGAAGTGAGATAGGTGCAGGCTCTAACCTCTGGTCACATTGCACGTTTGGAAGACATGGAGAATAGGCTTAGAAGAAATAATGTGCAGGCTGTGGGCATCACGGGAAAAACTGAAGGAAAGAACCCTGTAGTGTTCATAGAACACTGGCTTATTGAAGTTTTTGGCTGGGAAGTTTTTCCCCCTATGTTTGCAGTTAAGAGGGCACATCGCATCCCGGGGCAGCCTCCAAGCCCTGGAGAACCTCCGCGGTCTTTTCTGTTTAAACTCCTGAATTTTAAAGACCAGGATGCTATCCTGTATCAGGCCAGAACCAAGAGTGAAGCAATGAATGTCGATAATGTCAGAATTTCTTTCTATCCAGATTTCTCTGCTGACCTACAGCAAAAGCATGCTAAATTTACAGATTTCAAGAAACGTTTGCAACGCTATGATGTTTCTTACAATCCTGCAAATGATCGCACACACTTCTTTGACAATCCTGTTGTGGCATCCGACTGGCTTGATCGGGAAGAACATACCTTGCGAAAACCCATGAATACCCGAGCCACAGAAAATTGGTCTCTTTTCCTGTTTGTTTTTCTTTCTATATGTGGAATGCCGGTTAAACTCAGTTGTGCTACTACATATGCCCCTTTTAAGGCAATACATTTACACACAGTTGCTATATCTATTATAATTTTTTCCCCACATGGAACTGGCAAGTCCCTTTGGATCTGTGGAGTAAAGTGATGTAGGGCCCCCTTCCCTAACTGACTGTCCTGTGTGGACACGCTACTCATGTTTGACCTCATTTGTTTTTGGGGACTATGTGTTTTTTTTCTTTTTTACCTTGCTCGACTCCCTATCCCCCGCCGGGAGATGGGCCCTTCCAATGCTTTTTGAAGTGTGTACCTGCTGCATTACCAAAGTGTCTGCCTCCCACTTTGCTACCTTGACCATGGGCTCCCCTATCTCTATGAACTACAATCTCCCTCCCCCTCTCTTGGAATATGCACCAATTGCCTGGTTTCTCTTCATATGTCATACCTATGTCTATAAATGGTTTAGTGCTGTCTATTGGTTCTTACCACTCAATATTAGGTTGTTATACCTATTACTATTGTTAAGCTACTATTATGGCGACCGAATGTAATCTTCTCTCATGGAATGTGCGAGGTCTCAGTGATGTGGTGAAATGTCAGGCACTTTTTTCTACACTTCAACTATATCGCTCTACAGTGGTGTGCCTGCAGGAAACGCACTTACAACCTAATACTCTGTCTACACTGAAAAACTCTGGTTATCAGATGCAGTTTCACTCCACTTACACTGCATATTCCAAAAGGGTTAGTATCTTAATTATATATAAGTGAAAAAACTGCGCTAAACCAGGAGTGGTAAGAAGCTGCTAGCACTCAAACAAACAAAGCAAAAGACAAAATGGATTCAAAAATAGTGCAGCGCTACAATACAAATATAAAGAAATGGCTACAGACCGTAGCTCAAATATGTGATACAATGATAACCACAGTGAATATAAATCAATACATAGAGTTCATGAACAGTCCATTCCAATGGGTGATCTCTGATATGAGCTATCCTCCATGGGAACTGAGGAACATACCCCTATGAGTGAATATAGAATGAATGCAAGATTTAAACATAAAATAGTCCAAAAATGTTGAAGAGGATGTCTATTCATGGATAACACCGTCACAGCATGGAAGGACCATAGGACCCAAATGTTGATGGTGAAAACACAAAAGAAGGGCACAGTAGATACAGTCGGGTACTCTTACCGGAAACGGTGGACACACCTGTCATATGACAGTGGGTCAATCAAGCTTGATGGTCGCCGTGACCAGAAGATGGAACTAGATGACCTGGGTGCCTACGACCGATTCCAGCGAGATGATGAATAGTCAGCTCACACGATGGTAGTCCCTCCGACCGTACAGGTTCCAAATCGTTCCAAAAGTGGACACAAGGGTGGGAGAAAAAAGAAAAACTCCAGATAGTGCAGGTCAATATAACCGATCAAGGTTTATTGAATACATTTTTGTCTTAACAGCATAAAGACAAATAAAAAATGTCACGTGATAAAAAATGGTAAAAGTAATAAAAGCAATGTGGGGTACAGCGGTAGCAAGCCCTACGCGTTTCGACTACTAAAGTCTTCAACAGGGGCATAATGCTGCACCCCCCACATTGCCAAACTTATATATGGTCTGAAAAGTATCTGACCCACCCATAAGGGGCGGAGTCAGAACAGGAAATAACAAATTATTTCACAATATCAGACTATCACCTGCATAGATTATAACCTAACCTGCAATTCTACACGTCCAATTACAAAATATACAAACAATATATGAATATAATAACAATACAACCCCAAAATGACACGGATTGCAAATGATCATTTGGAATATTCCCGCCAAAATACGAACCAATCAGATGGAACAAGCTAGTGACATCATCTGTGCAAAGCACATAAGCCTCTGAGTACTGATGTCCGCAATGTGCCTCACCGCCAAATGAGGGCATCCAGTTGCCTAGCTGAGGTCTCCTTACTGACCCATAAAAGAGTCCGAATGCAGCAACATCACTCAGATGTTGCTGCAATGTGGATTGGGGACACTGTGATAGCGTGGCGCCGCAGCGCACCATGCCTTACGGACGTCCAATGCGTGTGATGGATGTAAACATCACACTCACTTCAGAGAGCGGCGTCATGACGTCATGACGCCGTTGCGTCTCATCATCGCAAACCCGCAATGGGAGGACGTCAGCTGGTCGGGGAGGCAGCATCTCACTGCACGGAGACATCACAATAACATAGTAACGTCTGGAGCCCTGAAATGGGTGCCATCTAGTGGACAAAATATATATACATGGAAATAAAATAAATTGGTGGATCTGCTGATAGGCATATATCAAAATAGCCCAAAAAAGCCGAACAGCAGAATCCCCAATTATTATCAGTCCCTCCTTATAGACAAAGGAAAAAATGAAGGAAAAATATTCTGGGCAAAAGTCTAGTATAGAAAGGACTCAAACCTCACCTTACATCCTAACAGGATGTGAAAATGCAAAAAAACATGTAGATTACATATAATTTGCCAACACATCCTGTCACCCCATCCATGTAAAGTGTTACGTACACATACATAGGCATACGCACGTATAAACACTCCATGGATGGAGCCTAAAGGATGACATTTAGATGGAAAAAACAAACTGACATCCATATGATGCAAAACAACCGCAGTGTTGCCTAGAAGGTACACACAAACGGTGAATTGCAACATAAATGGTTATAAACCCTCCATCCTGACTCATAAGGATACCAGAGCCCAGGGTGCTCACGCCCGGTTGATGAAACAATTAATGTCCCATTCAACGTTCATACCATGGGGTGAGTAACACCTGAGCTCATGTATCCAATAAGTCTCCAATCTAGAGACACCCCGCAGAGAGGAGTCCCCCCTCCAATGGGGGACAAATCTATCTATCACCTGAAATTGGGTGCCTCTAGGATCCTTCGCATGGTGTTCTAAATAATGTCGTGACACAGTATGTTTATCACAACCCTTGCGAATTTTAGCTAGGTGTTCATTAACACGAATAGAAAAATTCCTAATCGTGCGCCCTACATATTGAAGTTTACATGGGCATGTGATAAGGTACACGATGAACCTAGTGACGCAGGTGGTAAACTGCTTCATGGTATAGCTGCGTCCCGTGACACTAGAACTGAATGTTACCGTTCTACGTCTACCCAGCACATTAACCATGCAAACATTACATTTCCTACAAGGGTAATAGCCATTAGCCTCTGGAAAGAAAGAAATCTTTTTAGGAGGGTCTATTGTATTGGGAGCTATTTCACCCTGAATAGAGCGGGCATCTCTGAAGATCACACCCGCCCGTTCAGGGAGGGAAGGTCCAAGAATTCTATCACTTAACAGAACTTTCCAATGTCTATTCAAAATCTTTTTAATTTCAAGATGTTGAGTAGAATAGGAAGTGAAAAAGCACCATTTGAATCTATCCTATCTCACATTTCTCTGTTTGTTAATGAGTAGGGAAGACCTCTCGATTTCTAAAACAGAAGAAATGTCTCTATCCAACCCGATGGATGGGTAACCCCTATCCAAAAATCTTTCTTTCAAAACATTGGATTGAGCCAAAAAATCTTCATCGTGGGTACAGTTCCTCCTAAGACGGAGGAACTGTCCCCGAGGTACAGATTTCAGCCATTGGTCATGATGACAGCTGTCAATGGGGATGTAACCATTTCTATCTGTTGACTTGAAATAGGTTTTGAATTCAAGATGATTATTAACAGACGTGATTTCCAAGTCTAAGAAATGTATAGACGAGGAACTAGCCTCATAAGTCAATACAATTCCCCGGTCGTTGTCATTAAGGACTGCCATGAAGGTGTCTAGAGATTCTCTCGTGCCCCTCCATAGGAGGAGGATGTCGTCTATATATCTAGCCCACAGAACTAATTCAGGTCTGTTAAGGGCATAGACGACATCCTCCTCCCACTGGGCCATAAAGAGATTTGCAAGGCTGGGGGCATATTTAGCCCCCATTGCTACACCCTTAATTTGGGAGAAGAAAGTTCCCTGGAACCAAAAGTAATTATGCCGTGTGGCAAACTCTAATAGCTCCATGACAAAATTCCTCTGTATCAAGGACAGTGGGGAGCTTCTAGTAAGAAACAACTCCACTGCCTCGAGCCCCAAATGATGAGGAATGCAGGTGTATAATGCAGACACGTCTGCAGTAACTAAAATCAAATCTCCTTGATGATACACCTTCTCCAGCAAGTTAATGGTGTCCTTGGTGTCCCTCAAATAAGAGGGCATCAATTTCACCAGCGGCTGGAGAAAGTGATCTATATACTTCCCAATTCGTGATGTAACTGAGTCGATTCCACTTACAATAGGACGCCCGGGGGGATCGACTGGGTTTTTATGCACCTTGGGAAGGTGATAAATGACAGGAATACGAGGTGCTAAAGGAACCAAGTATTCCTGTTCTTTCTTGTTTAGAATGTTCAAAGAAAAACCTTCATTAATGATGTCTACTAGAGCTTTCTTATATTTCAAGGTAGGGTCCCCAGGTAAGAGACTATAAGTGGCCCTGTCCTCTAGAAGTCTGTGCATCTCCTTAACATAATTTTTCTTATCAAGAACCACTATCCCCCCCACCTTTATCCGCCGGACGGATAATGAGATCTTTGTTGTGGCATAAAGTTTTCAAACCTGCCGAGATAGTTGGATCCTGATGGACTCTTTTGGCTGGTAACCCATCTAAATCTTTCAATACAAGGGTACGAAACACATTGATAGATGGGGCCGAGTTAACTGGAGGGTTAAACAAAGAGGGGTTTGATAGCCCAGAATGTAGACTAGTGGAACGACCACCAGAATTGGTTACAGAAGTGGATCCCAGAGGAACAATAGACGTCCCATCGTTTTTTTGGGCAACAACAGATGGGGAGGCTAAAAAATGCCTCTGGATATTTAATTTCCTTATGTACTTCTGGACATCTATGAAAGTGGAAAATTTATTTAATTTCCGCGGAGGAACAAATTTCAGACCTTTGTCTAAAACGGATTGCTCTTGGGGAGTAAGAGCAACCGAACTTAAATTAAAAATGCCTGCACCTAATTGACCCTTGGTCTTTTTGCGCTGGATGCGCCGCCCCCCTCTAGAGCCTCGTTTCTTCTTGGGCTCTTGGGGGTATGGAAGGTGGGTTTGTGAAAACCCTGATGTTGAGATGGACCAAACTGATTATAATTATAATTATAGGAGGGTCTGGATTGTGATTCATCACCCCACCCAGAATGTAAATATGAGTCATAGTAGGGATCATAAGAACCTTCACCCTGTGATGGAGCGTAACGATTCTGAGTGGGTACAGGTGTACCATACATATGATTCCCATTTGAACCGGGTCCGCTATCTCTCCAAGGGAGGAAAGTCCTCCCTGATGGATCACTGGAATACATATGACCTCTATCCCCTTGTCCATAACCTCTACCTCGTTGAGATTGTCCTCTTCCTCGAGGAATGGAATGATGTCTACTCGGGCCGGGCTCATTATGAGTAACGGCCTGAGTATGTTTAACATTCCTAGGTGTGCGATTAGCACCCTTGTTGTTCTGAGGTCCTCGTGAGTTGGACACAGGGGGAGGTTCATAGACCAGTGTTCTATCTGTAATAACATCAATAGGTTCAGACAGGTCCATATTCGAGTTATTCTCCAAGGTATTAGCCTGGTTGGCTAGTTTTTTCTGCCAACCAAAGACTAAATTACCCTTATAATCACCAGTATCTCTGTTATACTTCTTTTGTTTCTTACTCCTCTGGTCTTTTTCTTCTTTTTCAAGGAGAGTTTTTAAACCAGTGGAGAGAGAAGCATATTCAGAAGTTCCACTGGAGGGAGAGAGTTTATCTCTAATGTCCCTGATTTCTTTGTCCAAAATGGAAAGTCTGGCCTGCTTCCTCTCAACTAAGAAGCTGATAAGTTTCAAGCCAGCCTCATTAAAATAAGTTGCCCAAAGGGCTAAATCTGACTCTCCTTGTTGTGGAGAGACATCCCACCTAAGGCCTCTAGGGACCATTTTCTCCTTGATATACTGCTCAAGAAACGCAATGTCCCATTGAAGATGTAATTCAGAGATCATTACGTTCTTGAGCCTAGCAAAGAGTCCACTAACTTCAGTGTCAGTGTTGTGAATAGTAAATACTCCATGAGTATTGAAGGACCTTGAGGTCCTATATTCAAAAACATCCATGTGAACACAGATGAAAAGGCAAGCAGCAGTAAATAATGTGTCAAAACGTGAAATATATATAAGTGAAAAAACTGCGCTAAACCAGGAGTGGTAAGAAGCTGCTAGCACTCAAACAAACAAAGCAAAAGACAAAATGGATTCAAAAATAGTGCAGCGCTACAATACAAATATAAAGAAATAAAGAAGTATATTTAATTGGGGTATGGCGCTGCTCCCTAACCCTAATGAAAGGGTCAGTAATCCTAAGTGATTGCTAAATGCTCAAAAGTAAATTGTAAATAATATATACTACAAAAAGTGAACAATTATAATCAGTCCACCTTTCAACAATGGTGTTGACACTAGATGCATGAAACCAACATCACCATCAGATACACCACGGTGAACATAGAGACACCCAGAAACAAAGTGTAGTGTCAAACTAATTATATGTTAGTATACAAAAAATACAAGACTGTATCATTAAGACCACAGTTTAGTGCAATACATCTATACACATTGATAAGATCCAAATGTGATAAGTGCACGTTAGCTCCAGATAGAAGCTCCAATCTGCAGCTGCAGATACCTATCTCTGCCAGATAGCAACACAGTCCAAAATTAGTATGCACACAGACAGTAAAAAACAGTCTTCTTCATAAAATTCAAAAGTAAACGTTCTGCTCTTCATTTAGATGTCAGTGTCCCCCACATGTGTCCCCACTCACCAGATCCTTTAACCCCTACAGGGGTAAACAGCTCAAAGGGATATCCGGATCACACGTCCACAGGGGAGATATCAGCTGGGCTAGTTCTTCCTATAATTTGTGAAGTTCCATGGAAGGGAGGATTCCCAATTACCTCATAGGTGCAGACAAAAAGAGAGAGAGGCTTCCATAGTGCAGATGAAAAAAACTTCCGGCTTTATTAAAAAAATATATTTAAAAACATACAATGCAGCAAAGTCTGCAATAGACAAGCTACACGCCAAAGGAACAAACAAAAATAAAAATGAACAGCACAGCAGTCCTCAATTTGGTCAGTACCAGCTGGTAACGCTGCATGCGTTGCAAATGCGTTCCAGCAGTACTTCCGGATCAGCGTGGTATGCGTATGACGTAGCTCCGCCTGAGGCGGAGCTACGTCATACGCATACCACGCTGATCCGGAAGTACTGCTGGAACGCATTTGCAACGCATGCAGCGTTACCAGCTGGTACTGACCAAATTGAGGACTGCTGTGCTGTTCATTTTTATTTTTGTTTGTTCCTTTGGCGTGTAGCTTGTCTATTGCAGACTTTGCTGCATTGTATGTTTTTAAATATATTTTTTTAATAAAGCCGGAAGTTTTTTTCATCTGCACTATGGAAGCCTCTCTCTCTTTTTGTCTGCACCTATGAGGTAATTGGGAATCCTCCCTTCCATGGAACTTCACAAATTATAGGAAGAACTAGCCCAGCTGATATCTCCCCTGTGGACGTGTGATCCGGATATCCCTTTGAGCTGTTTACCCCTGTAGGGGTTAAAGGATCTGGTGAGTGGGGACACATGTGGGGGACACTGACATCTAAATGAAGAGCAGAACGTTTACTTTTGAATTTTATGAAGAAGACTGTTTTTTACTGTCTGTGTGCATACTAATTTTGGACTGTGTTGCTATCTGGCAGAGATAGGTATCTGCAGCTGCAGATTGGAGCTTCTATCTGGAGCTAACGTGCACTTATCACATTTGGATCTTATCAATGTGTATAGATGTATTGCACTAAACTGTGGTCTTAATGATACAGTCTTGTATTTTTTGTATACTAACATATAATTAGTTTGACACTACACTTTGTTTCTGGGTGTCTCTATGTTCACCGTGGTGTATCTGATGGTGATGTTGGTTTCATGCATCTAGTGTCAACACCATTGTTGAAAGGTGGACTGATTATAATTGTTCACTTTTTGTAGTATATATTATTTACAATTTACTTTTGAGCATTTAGCAATCACTTAGGATTACTGACCCTTTCATTAGGGTTAGGGAGCAGCGCCATACCCCAATTAAATATACTTCTTTACTGTTAGGATCTTTTTTAAAGGTCCCATTAGGGGGGCTGCAGCTCTTCACATTTATTTATTTTGTTCACTGCGAGGTGTCACACCCTTGCACTACATCTTAAGCGCAGGTACACTATTTTTATTTTATTAAATATAAAGAAATGGCTACAGACCGTAGCTCAAATATGTGATACAATGATAACCACAGTGAATATAAATCAATACATAGAGTTCATGAACAGTCCATTCCAATGGGTGATCTCTGATATGAGCTATCCTCCATGGGAACTGAGGAACATACCCCTATGAGTGAATATAGAATGAATGCAAGATTTAAACATAAAATAGTCCAAAAATGTTGAAGAGGATGTCTATTCATGGATAACACCGTCACAGCATGGAAGGACCATAGGACCCAAATGTTGATGGTGGAAACACAAAAGAAGGGCACAGTAGATACAGTCGGGTACTCTTACCGGAAACGGTGGACACACCTGTCATATGACAGTGGGTCAATCGAGCTTGATGGTCGCCGTGACCAGAAGATGGAACTAGATGACCTGGGTGCCTACGACCAATTCCAGCGAGATGATGAATAGTCAGCTCACACGATGGTAGTCCCTCCGACCGTACAGGTTCCAAATCGTTCCAAAAGTGGACACAAGGGTGGGAGAAAAAAGAAAAACACCAGATAGTGCAGGTCAATATAACCGATCAAGGTTTATTGAATACATTTTTGTCTTAACAGCATAAAGACAAATAAAAAATGTCACGTGATAAAAAATGGTAAAAGTAATAAAAGCAATGTGGGGTACAGCGGTAGCAAGCCCTACGCGTTTCGACTACTAAAGTCTTCAACAGGGGCATAATGCTGCACCCCCCCACATTGCCAACCTTATATATGGTCTGAAAAGTATCTGACCCACCCATAAGGGGCGGAGTCAGAACAGGAAATAACAAATTATTTCACAATATCAGACTATCACCTGCATAGATTATAACCTAACCTGCAATTCTACACGTCCAATTACAAAATATACAAACAATATATGAATATAATAACAATACAACCCCAAAATGACACGGATTGCAAACGATCATTTGGAATATTCCCGCCAAAATACGAACCAATCAGATGGAACAAGCTAGTGACATCATCTGTGCAAAGCACATAAGCCTCTGAGTACTGATGTCCGCAATGTGCCTCACCGCCAAATGAGGGCGTCCAGTTGATTAGCTGAGGTCTCCTTACTGACCCATAAAAGCGTCCGAATGCAGCAACATCACTCAGATGTTGCTGCAATGTGGATTGGGGACACTGTGATAGCGTGGCGCCGCAGCGCACCGTGCCTTACGGACGTCCAATGCGTGTGATGGATGTAAACATCACACGCACTTCAGAGAGCGGCGTCATGACGTCATGACGCCGTTGCGTCTCATCATCGCAAACCCGAAATGGGAGGACGTCAGCTGGTCGGGGAGGCAGCATCTCACTGCACGGAGACATCACAATAACATAGTAATGTCTGGAGCCCTGAAATGGGTGCCATCTAGTGGACAAAATATATATACATGGAAATAAAAGAAATTGGTGGATCTGCTGATAGGCATATATCAAAATAGCCCAAAAAAGCCGAACAGCAGAATCCCCAATTATTATCAGTCCCTCCTTATAGACAAAGGAAAAAATGAAGGAAAAATATTCTGGGCAAAAGTCTAGTATAGAAAGGACTCAAACCTCACCTTACATCCTAACAGGATGTGAAAATGCAAAAAAACATGTAGATTACATATAATTTGCCAACACATCCTGTCACCCCATCCATGTAAAGTGTTACGTACACATACATAGGCATACGCACGTATAAACACTCCATGGATGGAGCCTAAAGGATGACATTTAGATGGAAAAAACAAACTGACATCCATATAATTGGGGATTCTGCTGTTCGGCTTTTTTGGGCTATTTTGATATATGCCTATCAGCAGATCCACCAATTTCTTTTATTTCCATGTATATATATTTTGTCCACTAGATGGCACCCATTTCAGGGCTCCAGACGTTACTATGTTATTGTGATGTCTCCGTGCAGTGAGATGCTGCCTCCCCGACCAGCTGACGTCCTCCCATTGCGGGTTTGCGATGATGAGACGCAACGGCGTCATGACGCCGCTCTCTGAAGTGCGTGTGATGTTTACATCCATCACACGCATTGGACGTCCGTAAGGCACGGTGCGCTGCGGCGCCACACTATCACAGTGTCCCCAATCCACATTGCAGCAACATCTGAGTGATGTTGCTGCATTCGGACGCTTTTATGGGTCAGTAAGGAGACCTCAGCTAGGCAACTGGACGCCCTCATTTGGCGGTGAGGCACATTGCGGACATCAGTACTCAGAGGCTTATGTGCTTTGCACAGATGATGTCACTAGCTTGTTCCATCTGATTGGTTCGTATTTTGGCGGGAATATTCCAAATGATCGTTTGCAATCCGTGTCATTTTGGGGTTGTATTGTTATTATATTCATATATTGTTTGTATATTTTGTAATTGGACGTGTAGAATTGCAGGTTAGGTTATAATCTATGCAGGTGATAGTCTGATATTGTGAAATAATTTGTTATTTCCTGTTCTGACTCCGCCCCTTATGGGTGGGTCAGATACTTTTCAGACCATATATAAGGTTGGCAATGTGGGGGGTGCAGCATTATGCCCCTGTTGAAGACTTTAGTAGTCGAAACGCGTAGGGCTTGCTACCGCTGTACCCCACATTGCTTTTATTACTTTTACCATTTTTTATCACGTGACATTTTTTATTTGTCTTTATGCTGTTAAGACAAAAATTTATTCAATAAACCTTGATCGGTTATATTGACCTGCACTATCTGGAGTTTTTCTTTTTTCTCCCACCCTTGTGTCCACTTTTGGAACGATTTGGAACCTGTACGGTCGGAGGGACTACCATCGTGTGAGCTGACTATTCATCATCTCGCTGGAATCGGTCGTAGGCACCCAGGTCATCTAGTTCCATCTTCTGGTCACGGCGACCATCAAGCTCGATTGACCCACTGTCATATGACAGGTGTGTCCACCGTTTCCGGTAAGAGTACCCGACTGTATCTACTGTGCCCTTCTTTTGTGTTTCCACCATCAACATTTGGGTCCTATGGTCCTTCCATGCTGTGACGGTGTTATCCATGAATAGACATCCTCTTCAACATTTTTGGACTATTTTATGTTTAAATCTTGCATTCATTCTATATTCACTCATAGGGGTATGTTCCTCAGTTCCCATGGAGGATAGCTCATATCAGAGATCACCCATTGGAATGGACTGTTCATGAACTCTATGTATTGATTTATATTCACTGTGGTTATCATTGTATCACATATTTGAGCTACGGTCTGTAGCCATTTCTTTATATTTGTATTGTAGCGCTGCACTATTTTTGAATCCATTTTGTCTTTTGCTTTGTTTGTTTGAGTGCTAGCAGCTTCTTACCACTCCTGGTTTAGCGCAGTTTTTTCACTTATATATATTTCACGTTTTGACACATTATTTACTGCTGCTTGCCTTTTCATCTGTGTTCACATGGATGTTTTTGAATATAGGACCTCAAGGTCCTTCAATACTCATGGAGTATTTACTATTCACAACACTGACACCGAAGTTAGTGGACTCTTTGCTAGGCTCAAGAACGTAATGATCTCTGAATTACATCTTCAATGGGACATTGCGTTTCTTGAGCAGTATATCAAGGAGAAAATGGTCCCTAGAGGCCTTAGGTGGGATGTCTCTCCACAACAAGGAGAGTCAGATTTAGCCCTTTGGGCAACTTATTTTAATGAGGCTGGCTTGAAACTTATCAGCTTCTTAGTTGAGAGGAAGCAGGCCAGACTTTCCATTTTGGACAAAGAAATCAGGGACATTAGAGATAAACTCTCTCCCTCCAGTGGAACTTCTGAATATGCTTCTCTCTCCACTGGTTTAAAAACTCTCCTTGAAAAATAAGAAAGACTCGAGGAGTAAGAAACAAAAGAAGTATAACAGAGATACTGGTGATTATAAGGGTAATTTAGTCTTTGGTTGGCAGAAAAAACTAGCCAACCAGGCTAATACCTTGGAGAATAACTCGAATATGGACCTGTCTGAACCTATTGATGTTATTACAGATAGAACACTGGTCTATGAACCTCCCCCTGTGTCCAACTCACGAGGACCTCAGAACAACAAGGGTGCTAATCGCACACCTAGGAATGTTAAACATACTCAGGCCGTTACTCATAATGAGCCCGGCCCGAGTAGACATCATTCCATTCCTCGAGGAAGAGGACAATCTCAACGAGGTAGAGGTTATGGACAAGGGGATAGAGGTCATATGTATTCCAGTGATCCATCAGGGAGGACTTTCCTCCCTTGGAGAGATAGCGGACCCGGTTCAAATGGGAATCATATGTATGGTACACCTGTACCCACTCAGAATCGTTACGCTCCATCACAGGGTGAAGGTTCTTATGATCCCTACTATGACTCATATTTACATTCTGGGTGGGGTGATGAATCACAATCCAGACCCTCCTATAATTATAATTATAATCAGTTTGGTCCATCTCAACATCAGGGTTTTCACAAACCCACCTTCCATACCCCCAAGAGCCCAAGAAGAAACGAGGCTCTAGAGGGGGGCGGCGCATCCAGCGCAAAAAGACCAAGGGTCAATTAGGTGCAGGCATTTTTAATTTAAGTTCGGTTGCTCTTACTCCCCAAGAGCAATCCGTTTTAGACAAAGGTCTGAAATTTGTTCCTCCGCGGAAATTAAATAAATTTTCCACTTTCATAGATGTCCAGAAGTACATAAGGAAATTAAATATCCAGAGGCATTTTTTAGCCTCCCCATCTGTTGTTGCCCAAAAAAACGATGGGACGTCTATTGTTCCTCTGGGATCCACTTCTGTAACCAATTCTGGTGGTCGTTCCACTAGTCTACATTCTGGGCTATCAAACCCCTCTTTGTTTAACCCTCCAGTTAACTCGGCCCCATCTATCAATGTGTTTCGTACCCTTGTATTGAAAGATTTAGATGGGTTACCAGCCAAAAGAGTCCATCAGGATCCAACTATCTCGGCAGGTTTGAAAACTTTATGCCACAACAAAGATCTCATTATCCGCCCGGCGGATAAAGGTGGGGGGATAGTGGTTCTTGATAAGAAAAATTATGTTAAGGAGATGCACAGACTTCTAGAGGGCAGGGCCACTTATAGTCTCTTACCTGGGGACCCTACCTTGAAATATAAGAAAGCTCTAGTAGACATCATTAATGAAGGTTTTTCTTTGAACATTCTAAACAAGAAAGAACAGGAATACTTGGTTCCTTTAGCACCTCATATTCCTGTCATTTATTACCTTCCCAAGGTGCATAAAAACCCAGTCGATCCCCCCGGGCATCCTATTGTAAGTGGGATCGACTCAGTTACATCACGAATTGGGAAGTATATAGATCACTTTCTCCAGCCGCTGGTGAAATTGATGCCCTCTTATTTGAGGGACACCAAGGACACCATTAACTTGCTGGAGAAGGTGTATCATCAAGGAGATTTGATTTTAGTTACTGCAGACGTGTCTGCATTATACACCTGCATTCCTCATCGTTTGGGGCTCGAGGCAGTGGAGTTGTTTCTTACTAGAAGCTCCACACTGTCCTTGATACAGAGGAATTTTGTCATGGAGCTATTAGAATTTGCCACACGGCATAATTACTTTTGGTTCCAGGGAACTTTCTTCTCCCAAATTAAGGGTGTAGCAATGGGGGCTAAATATGCCCCCAGCCTTGCAAATCTCTTTATGGCCCAGTGGGAGGAGGATGTCGTCTATGCCCTTAACAGACCTAAATTAGTTCTGTGGGCTAGATATATAGACGACATCCTCCTCCTATGGAGGGGCATGAGAGAATCTCTAGACACCTTCATGGCAGTCCTTAATGACAACGACCGGGGAATTGTATTGACTTATGAGGCTAGTTCCTCGTCTATACATTTCTTAGACTTGGAAATCACGTCTGTTAATAATCATCTTGAATTCAAAACCTATTTCAAGTCAACAGATAGAAATGGTTACATCCCCATTGACAGTTGTCATCATGACCAATGGCTGAAATCTGTACCTCGGGGACAGTTCCTCCGTCTTAGGAGGAACTGTACCCACGATGAAGATTTTTTGGCTCAATCCAATGTTTTGAAAGAAAGATTTTTGGATAGGGGTTACCCATCCATCGGGTTGGATAGAGACATTTCTTCTGTTTTAGAAATCGAGAGGTCTTCCCTACTCATTAACAAACAGAGAAATGTGAGAGAGGATAGATTCAAATGGTCCTTTTTCACTTCCTATTCTACTCAACATCTTGAAATTAAAAAGATTTTGAATAGACATTGGAAAGTTCTGTTAAGTGATAGAATTCTTGGACCTTCCCTCCCTGAACGGGCGGGTGTGATCTTCAGAGGTGCCCGCTCTATTCAGGGTGAAATAGCTCCCAATACAATAGACCCTCCTAAAAAGATTTCTTTCTTTCCAGAGGCTAATGGCTATTACCCTTGTAGGAAATGTAATGTTTGCATGGTTAATGTGCTGGGTAGACGTAGAACGGTAACATTCAGTTCTAGTGTCACGGGACGCAGCTATACCATGAAGCAGTTTACCACCTGCGTCACTAGGTTCATCGTGTACCTTATCACATGCCCATGTAAACTTCAATATGTAGGGCGCACGATTAGGAATTTTTCTATTCGTGTTAATGAACACCTAGCTAAAATTCGCAAGGGTTGTGATAAACATACTGTGTCACGACATTATTTAGAACACCATGCGAAGGATCCTAGAGGCACCCAATTTCAGGTGATAGATAGATTTGTCCCCCATTGGAGGGGGGACTCCTCTCTGCGGGGTGTCTCTAGATTGGAGACTTATTGGATACATGAGCTCAGGTGTTACTCACCCCATGGTATGAACGTTGAATGGGACATTAATTGTTTCATCAACCGGGCGTGAGCACCCTGGGCTCTGGTATCCTTATGAGTCAGGATGGAGGGTTTATGACCATTTATGTTGCAATTCACCGTTTGTGTGTACCTTCTAGGCAACACTGCGGTTGTTTTGCATCATATGGATGTCAGTTTTTTTTTTCCATCTAAATGTCATCCTTTAGGCTCCATCCATGGAGTGTTTATACGTGCGTATGCCTATGTATGTGTACGTAACACTTTACATGGATGGGGTGACAGGATGTATTGGCAAATTATATGTAATCTACATGTTTTTTTGCATTTTCACATCCTGTTAGGATGTAAGGTGAGGTTTGAGTCCTTTCTATACTAGACTTTTGCCCAGAATATTTTTCCTTCATTTTTTCCTTTGTCTATAAGGAGGGACTGATAATAATTGGGGATTCTGCTGTTCGGCTTTTTTGGGCTATTTTGATATATGCCTATCAGTAGATCCACCAATTTCTTTTATTTCCATGTATATATATTTTGTCCACTAGATGGCACCCATTTCAGGGCTCCAGACGTTACTATGTTATTGTGATGTCTCCGTGCAGTGAGATGCTGCCTCCCCAACCAGCTGACGTCCTCCCATTGCGGGTTTGCGATGATGAGACGCAACGGCGTCATGACGTCATGACGCCGCTCTCTGAAGTGCGTGTGATGTTTACATCCATCACACGCATTGGACGTCCATAAGGCACGGTGCGCTGCGGCGCCACGCTATCACAGTGTCCCCAATCCACATTGCAGCAACATCTGAGTGATGTTGCTGCATTCGGACGCTTTTATGGGTCAGTAAGGAGACCTCGGATAGGCAACTGGACGCCCTCATTTGGCGGTGAGGCACATTGCGGACATCAGTACTCAGAGGCTTATGTGCTTTGCACAGATGATGTCACTAGCTTGTTCCATCTGATTGGTTCGTATTTTGGCGGGAATATTCCAAATGATCGTTTGCAATCCGTGTCATTTTGGGGTTGTATTGTTATTATATTCATATATTGTTTGTATATTTTGTAATTGGACGTGTAGAATTGCAGGTTAGGTTATAATCTATGCAGGTGATAGTCTGATATTGTGAAATAATTTGTTATTTCCTGTTCTGACTCCGCCCCTTATGGGTGGGTCAGATACTTTTCAGACCATATATAAGGTTGGCAATGTGGGGGGTGCAGCATTATGCCCCTGTTGAAGACTTTAGTAGTCGAAACGCGTAGGCCTTGCTACCGCTGTACCCCACATTGCTTTTATTACTTTTACCATTTTTTATCACGTGACATTTTTTATTTGTCTTTATGCTGTTAAGACAAAAATGTATTCAATAAACCTTGATCGGTTAAATTGACCTGCACTATCCGGAGTTTTTCTTTTTTCTCCCACCCTTGTGTCCACTTTTGGAACGATTTGGAACCTGTACGGTCGGAGGGACTACCATCGTGTGAGCTGACTATTCATCATCTCGCTGGAATCGGTCGTAGGCACCCAGGTCATCTAGTTCCATCTTCTGGTCACGGCGACCATCAAGCTCGATTGACCCACTGTCATATGACAGGTGTGTCCACCGTTTCCGGTAAGAGTACCCGACTGTATCTACTGTGCCCTTCTTTTGTGTTTCCACCATCAACATTTGGGTCCTATGCTCCTTCCATGCTGTGACGGTGTTATCCATGAATAGACATCCTCTTCAACATTTTTGGACTATTTTATGTTTAAATCTTGCATTCATTCTATATTCACTCATAGGGGTATGTTCCTCAGTTCCCATGGAGGATAGCTCATATCAGAGATCAGCCATTGGAATGGACTGTTCATGAACTCTATGTATTGATTTATATTCACTGTGGTTATCATTGTATCACATATTTGAGCTACGGTCTGTAGCCATTTCTTTATATTAGTATCTTAATTGCTAATGAAGTTACCTTTGAATTAATCCATTCTCGGGTGGATAATCAAGGCCGATATATTTTCCTGTTATGCAAACTGACCGGTATGCTATGTATTATAGCCAACATTTGTGTACCTCCACCCTTCTCTGTAGACAGCTTAAACTGCTTAGCACAATTTATGGCTCCATACTCTGATCTACCAATATGGGTTCTGGGAGATTTTAATAATCTTTTAGATAAAAAGTTAGACAGGTTCTCGCCTTCTAGTGGGCACCCTGGAGGCCCTGGCGGGGCTACCTCATTTGCAAGATTGATAGGTGAACTTGGGAGATGCCTGGAGGGACAGATACCCAGACAGGAAATGTTATTCATGCTACTCCACCAAACATAGAGCATTATCCCGCATTGACTTTTGTTTCTGCAACCCTCTGGCTATGCCCAAAGTTACCCTGATAGAATATGTCACTCAAAGTATTTCTGACCACTCTCTCCTACTGACACTAGTCTCTGTTCTAGGTGTTCCTGGAGAGAAACTATGGAAAGTAAATCTCTTCTGACTCCAATTGTTCCCTTCTGATGATGCCCTGCCTAGGGCAATCAATATTTTTATCAGATGCAATAGGGGTACGGTGGCCCCGGGCTTTGTCTTATAATAAAACAAATTTCTGTTATCAAATCTAATACTAGGGAATGGGAGACCCTGGTGTCTACTGAGGCTAGGAAGGCCCAGGAACAATACATTGCTTGGCCTTCCCCAGAGACTGAACAAAGTTGGTTGGCTGCCCAGACCTTGTATCAACAGGTAATTTCCATGGCTGCAGAAAATAAATTATTTTTTACGCAACCGTGTTATTTTGAAGAGGGGGAAAACACTGGGAACTTGCTGGCAGTGATATTTCGGGCACAACGGGCAAAGTCACAGATTGATGCCATCCAGACCCTGGCCGGAATAACTGTTTGGGCTTGGATCGGGTGGCATCAGTGTTTGGGGAATATTTTGTAGATGTCTATACATCCAAGGTTGCTCCTACAGAGACGGAATTGGAGAACTTTTTAGATCAGTGCCCTCTTCCAGCCCTGTCTACGGGTGGCCGTAAGTTATTAAACGCTCCCATTACACTTGAAAAACTCACTGAGGCGGTAGCCTCTATGGCTAATAGTGAATTCTCGGGCACAGACGGTCTCCCGGCCGAGATTTATAAAAGGTATAGTGAACCGCTCTTTCCTCTTCTCTTGGATACCCTGAATGCCACGTGAAATCTGGAAGTCTCCCTCATTTCAAGAATGAGGCATTCATAGTGGTCATACCCAAGCCTGGCAAGGATCCGCTTGTACCCGACTCGTATAGGCCCATTTCGCTTATTAACTCAGATATTAAAATACTTTCTAGGGTTCTAGCAACTAGATTGGCGGGAGTTGTATCTGGTTTGGTGCACTTGGATCAACTTGGTTTCATACTGGCTAGGTCAACTGCGCTTTACATACAACGTTTATTTCTGAATATCCAGCTGCCAGTGGATAATCCTGGAAATAGGGCAGTGTTCTCCCTCGATGCTGCCAAAGCCTTCAACAGCGTTGAGTGGAAATACCTTTGGGCAGTGTTAAAGAGGTTCAGGGTTGGGGAGTCCTTTCTTGCTTGGGTGCAGCTACTTCGTATTCTGGCTCCTTGGCTCTGATATACCTGGGGGATACGATAGGTTCCTTGGAGGCGGTTATGAGTCTCATTGAAAGTTTGGACGGTACTCTGGATTTACCATCAACTGGCATAAATCCTCCCTCTTATTACTGGATCACATTGAAGCCGAATTACCCGATTCGGCAGCTCAAGTGGAAGTGGTTCACTCCTTTAGATACCTGGGAATCAATGTGACTGGAGCTCCTAGAGACTATATCCCTCTAAACTTGAAACCCATTTTACAAAAATTGAAGCTTAAATGTGCCAGCTGGTGCAAACTTTCATTATCTGTTACAGGCAGGGCCAATCTCATTAAAATGGTGTGGGCACCGCAACTATTGTATGTTCTTCACAACGCACCCATTTGGATACCTGGCTACTGGTTTTGCTCGTATAGAGTCTCAGTATAGAGCATTAATCTGGAAGAATTGAGTGGCCCAAATTAAATTAGCTACATTGCAGTTCTCCAAAGACCAGGGGTACTTACTACTTGGCTGCACAGTTGCAGCATCTTACAGGATGGGATCTATCCCTGGTAGCAGACCCCTCCAGGACCCTGCTGATTCACTCCTAGGTAGAGTACTCTGCAATGTCCCAAATGGAAATTGGCCTTCCAGAGGCCCCCCCAGGGTGCCCGACTATCCATTTGCTTTGGAGACTCTGGAAAGAGCTGAAGAAGCGCCTGGGCATTGAGGACTTCCTGGACTGTACACCCATTTGGTGCAATAGATCCTATCCTGAATTAGAGAAATTGTTGAATCACTCTATCTGGAAAGTGGCAGGGATCAAGTATATGTCCCAGCTGTATGACGGTGTGGTGCTGAAGCCCTTCCCTCAGCTGAGGGCAGAGTTCCCCTTGTTACCAAATCGCTATTTTATGTATCTGCAAATGCAGAATGCCATGAGAATTCAGAGTAGATGCTCCGTTATGCGCCTCAACGATTCAGATTTTCTCCCCTCTATCTTTATCACTGTAAATAAGAAGGGAATTATTTCCCACATATACACTTGCCTGTTAGCCCATATCCAAGCTCCAGATCTGCTACCCTGTAGGGAGAAGTGAGAAGCGGATGTTGATCCTATAGATGGAGATAGCTGGGAACAGATTCTGGCTACTGGCACTTTAGTTTCTGTCTCTGCGGCTCAAAAGTTATCACATTTATTTATCCTCCATAGGGTATACAGGACCCCAATATAACTACACAAATGGGGAACAGACTCCCTTTTGTGCCCGAAATGTCAATTACATCGGGGTACTCTGATTCATCTGCTCTGGAAATGCCCTAAATTAGTACGCTACTGGAATGAGGTTATTGAGATCATTAACCACTTAAGCCCCGGACCATTTGGCTGGCCAAAGACCAGGCCACTTTTTGCGATTCGGCACTGCGACGCTTTAACTGACATATGTGTGGTCGTGTGACGTGGCTCCCAAATAAATTTGACATCCTTTTTTTTTTCCCACAAATAGAGCTTTCTTTTGGTAGTATTTAATCACCTCTGCGGTTTTTATTTTTTGCGCTATAAATAAAAATAGAGCATCAAGTTTGAAAAAAGCAATATTTTGTACTTTTTGCTATAATAAATATCCCCAATTTTTTTTAAAAAAAAGCTATTTTTTTCTCAGTTTAGGCCGATTATGTATTCTTCTACATATTTTTGGTAAAAAAAATCGCAATAAGAGTATATTGATTGGTTTGCACAAAATAGGGGATAGTTTATGGAATTTTTAGTATTCATTTTTTTTTACTAGTAATGACGGCGATCTGCGATTTTTTATCGTGACTGCGACTTTATGGCGGACACATCGGACACTTTTGACACATTTTTGGGACCATTGTCATTTTTACAGCTATCAGTGCTATAAAAATGTACTGATTACTGTAAAAATGACACCGGCAGTGAAGGTGTTAACTACTAGGTAGCGCTGAAGGGGTTAAGTGTGTCCTAGGGAGTGATTCTAACTGTTAGGGGGAGGAGCTACCAGTGACACATCACTGATCACTGTTCCCGATCACAGGGAACAGAAGACCAATGACATGTCACTAGGCAGAACAGGGGAATGCCTTGTTTATAAAGGCATCCCCCTGTTCTGCCTTTGCCGACCGCAATCGCGGGCCGCCCGGGAACATCGAGTTCCTGGGACCCGCGAGCACACTCACGAGGCACGCGGTGGGCGTGTGCCCGCTGGGCGGCAAATTTAAGAGGACGTACAGGTACGCCCATTTGCCTGCCCGTGCCATTGTGTCGACGTATATGTGTGTGCGGCGGTCTGCAAGTGGTTAATAAAGTTTATCACCTACAGCTGACAGTGGTTTCGATCACTTGTCTATTGGGTGGTCTTGTGGAGGAATCATATATAAATTCAATACTAGTTAGGGGAAAGATTGCATATCAGCACAGAAATGTGTCGGGTAAATTCACCAAAATATGGCATGAGTGGCTGGAGAACCCCGAGGTTGCCCCCCTCAACTAGTACTTAAGAGACTGTTACAGACCTAGGAGAGGAAACGGGATTACACTAGTCTCAGTTCCAGACTAGGGATGAGCTCGGTGTTCGACTCGAACATCGGCTGTTCGACCGTTCGGCGAACATCGAACGATTTGGGCCGTTCGCGCCAAATTCGAGTGACGCGAACGGCCCACAATACACTGCGCCATCGCAGTGCAATCCCGGCGCTGTGATTGGCCAAGCATGCACTGTGAACCTGCATGCTTGGCCAATCACAGCGCCGGCAGCTAGGAGAGCCATAATTGGCCACAGGCAGGTTGCCTGTGGCCAATTATAGCTCAGGGGGTTTAGCACACGCCCCACACTATATAAAAGGCCGCCAGCGCGGCGGCCTTGTGTAGTGTGTTCCGGCGCAGGGAAAGAGTTACATAGGCAGGGACAGTGTCAGTGCTATTTGTACCTCAAACTTGTGTGTAGGGAGAGAGAAGGATAGGCAGGGAGAGTGTCAGTGTCATATTCTTTGCTAAACCTTGTGTGCAGGGAGAGAGAAGGATAGGCAGGGGACAGTGTCAGTGTCACATTCTTTGCTAAACCTTGTGTGCAGGGAGAGAGAAGGATAGGCAGGGGACAGTGTCAGTGTCACATTCTTTGCTAAACCTTGTGTGCAGGGAGAGAGAAGGATAGGCAGGGAGAGTGTCAGTGTCATATTCTTTCATAAACCTTTTGTGCAGGGAGAGAGAAGGATAGGCAGGGAACAGTGTCAGTGTCATATTCTTTGCTAAACCTTGTGTGCAGGGAGAGAGAAGGATAGGCAGGGAGAGTGTCAGTGTCATATACTTTGATAAACCTTGTGTGCAGGGAGAGAGAAGGATAGGCAGGGGACAGTGTCAGTGTCATTGTTGCTAAGCCTCCTGCACATTATACACCTGAAGTTAGCCCGTATTGCTGTGTTTTCCTGGTGTGTTACACCAACAGGCATTTGCAGCACTTACAGCGGGCGGAGTGTGCCTCCTGCACCTTATACACCTGAAGTTAGCCTGTATTGCTGTGTTTTCCTGGTGTGTTACACCAACAGGCATTTGCAGCACTTACAGCGGGCGGAGTGTGCCTCCTGATCATATTACACCTGAAGTTGGCCTGTATTGCTGCTTTTTCCTGGTGTGTTACACCAACAGGCATTTGCAGCACTTACAGCGGGCGGAGTGTGCCTCCTGATCATATTACACCTGAAGTTAGCCTGTATTGCTGCTTTTTCCTGGTGTGTTACACCAACAGGCATTTGCAGCACTTACAGCAGGCGGAGTGTGCCTCCTGATCATATTACACCTGAAGTTAGCCTGTATTGCTGCGTTTTCCTGGTGTGTTACACCAACAGGCATTTGCAGCACTTACAGCGGGCGGAGTGTGCCTCCTGCACCTTATACACCTGAAGTTAGCCTGTATTGCTGCGTTTTCCTGGTGTGTTACACCAACAGGCATTTGCAGCACTTACAGCGGGCGGAGTGTGCCTCCTGATCATATTACACCTGAAGTTAGCCTGTATAGCTGCGTTTTCCTGGTGTGTTACACCAAAAGGCATTTGCAGCACTTACAGCGGGTGGAGTGTGCCTCCTGATCATATTACACCTGAAGTTAGCCTGTATTGCTGCTTTTTCCTGGTGTGTTACACCAACAGGCATTTGCAGCACTTACAGCAGGCGGAGTGTGCCTCCTGATCATATTACACCTGAAGTTAGCCTGTATTGCTGTGTTTTCCTGGTGTGTTACACCAACAGGCATTTGCAGCACCTACAGCAGGCGTAGTGTGATTCCTGCAAAATATACTCCTGAAGCTAGGCCTTATTGCTGGTTTTCCCATTTCCCTGCAGGCCATTAGAATGTCTGGAAGGCAAACAAGGAGAGGCAGACAGTCAGGAGCCAATAAAAGAGGGCAAGCAGGCTCTGTGTCTAGAGACAACAGTGCTGGTCGTGGACACGGTGCATTGCCATCAGCACGTGGCCATGGGACACGCTTGTCCTTCTTTTCGGCAGCTGGACGTGTTGAGCCGCATCATGCCGAAGACTTGGTAGAGTGGATGACCAAGCCCTCCTCATCCTCCTCATCCTCTCTCACCCAGGCTCAGGGTACTGGCAAAGCAGCTGCCAAAGCATCCTCTTCCCTGGTATCAATGTCATCATCAGTCACTCCTTCCCTAGACCAACCATGTCCTCCTGAGGAGTCCCCCGAACTGTTTGAGCACAGTGTTGGGTACATGCTCCAGGAGGATGCCCAGCGTTTCGAAGGGTCTGATGATGATACCCAGCTAGAGGAAGGCAGTAGCGTGAGAGCAGAGAGAGGGGATGCTCAAGAAGGACACCAATCTGGCAGTCATGTTCCAGCAGCTGCAGCATACTGCCAGATTGGCTCCAGTGATGAGGAGGGAGGGGATGATGAGGTCACTGACTCCACGTGGGTGCCTAATAGGAGAGAGGAGGAGGAGGAGGAGGATGAGGAGGAGGCACATCTCCAACGAGGCAGGATGCCCTCGGGGGGCCAGCGTAAGGGCAGCACACCGACGGAATCACACCGCAGAGCTCCGCCTGTGCAGGGCGCTGCCTCTGCCCGTTATTCAAAAAGTTCTTTGGTGTGGGCCTTTTTTGAGTCGAGTGCATCAGATCGCACAGCTGCTGTTTGCAACATATGTCTCAAGCGTATATCGCGTGGCCAAAACATCACCCGCTTGGGCACCACATGCTTGACCAGACATATGTGGACCTGCGATGCAGCTCGTTGGCAAGCCTACCTTAAAGACCCACACCAAAGAACAAAGCGGACCTCTCCTTGCACCGCATCAGCTGGGATCTCCAACCCCACTATACCTTCAGTCCTCTCTGAAACCTGCACTGAGAGGAATGAAGGTGTAGAATTAGGTGTGTCACAGCCAAGTACTTGCGGGCACTCTGCTAGCAGTACACCGACGTCCGATTCTAGCAGGCAAATTTCCCTGCCACAGCTGCTGGACCGTCAAAAGAAGTTCACTCCCAGCCATCCACATGCCCAGCGGTTGAATGCTAGCTTGGCTAAATTGCTAGCGCTTCAACTGCTGCCTTTTCAGTTGGTAGACTCGGCCCCCTTCCGTGAGTTTGTGCGGTTCCTCAGTGGCAGGTTCCCAAACGCCACTTTTTCTCACGGAAGGCGATTCCGGCTCTCTACCGGCATGTGGAAGGCAATGTCTTGGCCTCGCTGGACAGGGCGGTCAGCGGTAAGGTGCATATTACCGCTGACTCATGGTCCAGCAGGCATGGACAGGGACGTTACCTTTCTTTCACGGCCCATTGGGTCACTCTTTTGGCAGCTGGGAAGGATGCAGGACAAGGTGCAGTAGTGTTGGAGGTTGTTCCACCGCCATGCCTCCAAAATGCTACTACTGGTTGTGACACACCTCTCTCCTCCACCCCCTCCTTTTCTTCTTCCTCCATGGCCTCTACCTGTGCTTTGTCCTCGGAACCAGCGGTGCTCCGTAGGCGTTCAAGGGGCTACACAAGTACGCAGGCAAAAGGATGTCATGCCGTGCTTGCGCTGGTGTGTTTGGGGGACAGGAGCCACACTGGGGCAGAGGTTCTGTCTGCTCTGCAGGGGCAGGCCGAGAGGTGGTTGACCCCACGCCAGCTTAAGCCAGGAATGGTAGTTTGCGACAATGGCACCAACCTCCTCTCCGCTCTCCGACAGGGACAACTGACCCATGTGCCCTGTGTGGCTCACGTCCTTAACCTGGTGGTGCAGCGGTTCTTGGGCAGGTACCCGGGCTTACAGGATGTCCTGAGGCAGGCCAGGAAAGTCTGTGTGCATTTCCGCAGATCTTATAATGCCAGTGCTCGCCTGGCTGAGCTGCAAAAGGAGTTGAACCTGCCCAAGAACCGCCTTATATGTGACATGTCCACCAGGTGGAACTCAACGTTGGCCATGCTGCAGCGGCTGCACACGCAGCAGAGGGCCATCAATGAGTACCTGTGCGACTACGGCACCAGGACAGGGTCAGGGGAGCTCTGGTTTTTTCACCACGCCAGTGGGGCATGATCAGGGATGCATGCACTGTCCTGGCACCATTTGAGGAGGCCACGAGGATGGTGAGCAGTGACAGTGCATGCATCAGTGACACTGTACCTCTTGTCCACCTGTTGGAACATACGCTGCGTGGAATAATGGACAGGGCACTTGAGGCAGAACAGAGGCAGGAAGAGGAGGACTTCCTTGCCTCTCAAGGCCCCCTTTACCCAGACAGTGTTCCTTCTGTCCCACCCATCGCACAGGAAGAGGAGGAGGAAGAGGATTGTCAGCATGGAGGTGGAGCCTGGCACTCAGCATCATCAGCAGCAGTCTTTTAGGGATGATTTACAGTCCCAAGAAACCAGTGGACTTGTACGTGGCTGGGAGGAGGTGGCTGCGGATCATGTCGTCCTTAGTGACCCAGGCGACTCCAGACCGAATGCCTCAGCTAACCTACGCTGCATGGCCTCCCTGATCCTGCAAAGTCTGCGGAAGGATCCTCGTATTCTTCGGATCAAGGAGAGGGACCATTACTGGCTGGCCACTCTCCTTGATCCACAATACAAGGGTAAGGTTGCGGACGTTATCTTAACGTCGCAGAGGGAGCAGAGGATGAGACAACTCCGGGAGGCCTTGCAGAAAGGTCTGTGCAACGCGTTCCCAGAGACTGGGAGGTTACAAACTCCTGGTCCTGGACAACGAGTTGCTGAGGCTTCGGTCAGTCAAAGAAGGAGCGGTGGGGAAGGTGGCCGTCTGACCGATGCGTTCAGACAATTCTTTAGTCCGCAGAACCAAGATATGATCGGTTCCAGCAACCATCGCCAGCGTCTGATATACATGGTGCAGGAATACCTAGGGGCAAGGTCAGACTTGGACACCTTCCCCACCGAAAATCCTCTGGCTTACTGGGTCTTGAGGATGGATCACTGGCCAGAGCTTGCACAGTATGCAATTGAGCTACTGGCCTGTCCTGCATCCAGCGTTCTTTCAGAATGCACATTCAGTGCTGCTGGAGGATTTGTCATGGATCACAGGGTGCGCCTGTCCACCGACTCTGTTGATCGACTGACCTTCATAAAGATGAACCAGTCTTGGATCGCCACCAGCTACCAAACACCTGAAGCTGATATAACAGACTAATTTATTTTCAAATGTCACATCCCTTCAAGACTGATGCTGATGCTGAGAGACTGTCCTGTTACGTTGACTGACTATCCTCCTCCTCCTCAATGATCCAATTGATGATGATGATGATAGCTTGGAAGAACATTTTTGTTTCTGGGTGCCGCCACCAGTGGCTAAGGCCCAATTTTTCAGCCCCTGTTTAACCACTTAAGCCCCGGACCATTTGGTAGCTAAAGGACCAGAGGTGAATTCAGAATTTTGCACTGCGCTGCTTTAACTGTAAATTGTGCGGACATGCAATGTTGTACCCAAACGAAATTTGCGTCCTTTTCTTCCCACAAATAGAGCTTTCTTTTAATGGTATTTGATTGCCTCTGTGATTTTTATTTTTTGCGATATAAACGGAAAAAGACCGAAAATTTTGAAAAAAAAATGATATTTTCTACTTTTTGTTATAAGAAAAATCGAATAAACTCAATTTTAGTCATACATTTAGGCCAAAATGTATTCAGCCACATGTCTTTAGTAAATAAAATGTCAATAAGCGTATATTTATTGGTTTGCGCAAAAGTTATAGCGTTTACAAACTAGGGTACATTTTCTGGAATTTACACAGCTTTTAATTTATGACTGCCTATCTCATTTCTTGAGGTGCTAAAATGACAGGGCAGCACAAACCCCCCCCCCCCCCAAATGACCCCATTTTAGAAAGTAGACACCCCAAGGAAATTGCTGAGAGGCATGTTGAGCCCATTGAATATTTTTTTTTTGTCCCAAGTGATTGAATAATGACAAAAAAAAAAAAAAAAATTACAAAAAGTTGTCACTAAAACGGAAAATTTATTACCAAATACTTACCGTAATTTTCCTTTCCTGATAGACTCCATGGCAGACTACGTGTGGGTTAACCCCGCCTCCTCTCCACAGCTATAGGACCCCTTACCCATAAATTTGAGCTCACCTCCACAGACAGGTGTTCCGTAACTAGCCGACTCAAATTTCAACTCTCATATTTTTAATTCATGGGTGGGAACTCCGTCTGCCATGGAGTCTATCAGGAAAGGAAAATTACGGTAAGTATTTGGTAATAAATTTTCCGTTTTCCTGACAGACTCCATGGCAGACTACGTGTGGGAAATAACTAGCCAATCCACACGGGAGGGTATGCTTGCTCAAAAAAAATATTTTAATCTTTCCCGTCAACTGACAGGATTTTTCGACCAAAATTAACAGAGGAAAGGGAAGCAGGCTCAATACAATAATGAGACATAAATGTATGAATAGAAGACCACGAGGCTGCCCTGCATATCACTTCAGGAGCCACGTGTCGAGCTGCTGCCCATGAGGCTGCCATGCCTCTGGTGGAATGAGCCGTCACGCCTCTGGAGGAGCTAAGCCCTTTGCCCTGTAAGCCTGTTGAATAGATTGGACGATCCAGGCTGCTATTGTTCTGGAGGAAGCCCTCTTTCCTTTGTTGCTACCAGTGTGTAACAAGAACAGGTAGTTCAAGCTTCTTAAAGATGAAGTGACTCGCAAATATTCTTTCAGAGTCTCACCTACATCCAAGGGATGAACATCTGCTGATTATGGAGAATTGAAAGTAGGAAGGACTATTTCCTGATTCTCATGAAAAACTGACTTGACTTTTGGTTTAGACCCAAGCATGGGAATAAGGACCACTCGGTCCGGGAAGAAAGTCAAAAAGGGTTCTTGACAACCCAGGAAGCTTATTTCTGAAACCCTTTTGGCTGAAGTAATGGCCACTAGTAAGGCCAGTTTGATTGATAAGTCCTTAATAGAAAGATCCTTGTTGTTGAGTGCTGAAAGAGCATCAAGGACGAGCAGAAGATCCCATTTGGGGAATCTAGGTTTCCTCTGAGGCCTGATTCTCGAAGCCCCCTGAAAGGATTGTTGAACCAGGGGATGAGTTGCCCATGATGTTCCTGAAAATGCCGATAAGGCTGAAACTTGTCAATCAGTTCCCTCAGAGTACAAAGGAAGATCCAAGCCTGATTGTAGAAAACTTAAAACGTCTTGAACTCCAGGATTTCTGAAAGATTTTCCAGCAGAAGTCATGAAGCTGACAAACCTGGTCCAGATTCTGTTGTAGGTTTTGTTCATGTTAGGCTTTCTGGAGCTCATAAGGGTAGAGATTACCCCTAAAGCACACCCAAGAGACTCTAGCAGGTCCCTGAAGCTCATCAGATTCAGGAGAGGAAACCATGGCCTGTTCGGCCAGTATGGTGCTATTGTTATCACTTCGCCTTTCTCCAACTGGAGCCGCTGCAGGAATTTTTGCATGATCGGAGGTGGAGGGAAGGCATATGCCTTGTTGAATTTCCATTGGCTTGTTAATGCATCTGCTCCGAAGGCTTGACTGCACCGACCTCGAGTGTAGTATCTGTCTACTTTGTGATTGCAGGGGGATGCAAACAGATCCACTTCTGGATCGATTCCCAACGATAGGATCCACTTGAATGTCTGTGTATGCAGTGACCATTCGTTGTTGTCTAGGTTGCTGCGTGACAGAAAGTCCGCTTGAATGTTCTGTTCCCCTGGAATGAAGACTGCTGTTAAGTTTGTAGATTCCTCTGAGCCCAGGTCATGATAGGTTCGACCTCTTGGAGAAGGGTGGGGCTCCGAGTGCCCCCTTGTCTCTTCACATATGCCACGGCGGTGGTATTGTCCATTTTGAGTAGGACTGACTTCCCTTTCAGAAGGTGGGAGAAGGCTTGAAGGGCGCACCATGCCGCACGCAATTCCAGAACGTTTGACCCTGGAATGTGGAGATGGGCATCCCATTTGCCCTGAGCCAGTTCTGCCCCACAATGTGCTCCCCAGGCTGCATTGCTGGCATCGGATGAAACAGTCATCCATTGGATGGGAGCAAGGGAGTGGCATGTTAACAAGTTTTTGTGTTGAAGCCACCAGAGAAGACTGTTCCTCATTGACTGAGTAGTCCTGATCAGCTGATTGCGATCGTCTGTCTTCCATTGCTGAAGGAATCCTGATTGAAAAGGCCGAAGCCTCCACATTGCCCATTTGACCATGGGGAACGTGGCCACCATCGTGCCGATTATCTTCAGGCACTGTGACGCCCTTAGGTTAGAGTAGTCTAGGGCTAAAGATATTCTTACCCGAATGACCGGGATTTTTTTCTTCCGGAAGAGAGATGGTATTCTCTACTGTGTCGAATTGAGCTCCTAGGTAGGTTAGGCGTTGGGTCGGTTCTGGCTGACTTTTCTGTCGGTTTAAGAGCCATCCGAACTCTATCAATGTAGAGATCACTTGATCTTTGTGGATCAGCAGCTGCTGCTTGTCTTGGGACAGTAGTAGCAGATCGTTCAGGTAATGATACAGACGCACACCCTGTATTCTGATAAGAGACACAATTACCAACAGTACCTTGGAAAAGACCCTTGGAGAGGTCGTTAGTCCGAATGGAAGACAAATAAATTGTAAGTGCTCTCGTTCGACCTGAAATCGAAGGTATTTGTGGAATTCTTCTGCCACGGGAACATGAAAATACGCGTCCTTAACATCTATTGAGATCAACCAGTCGCCTGGTTGAACGACTTTTTGGATGGATGAGAGTGATTCCATCTTGAATTTCTCATGCTTTATGTACCTGTTCAGGAAAGTGAGATCTATAACTGGACGCCAAGAGCCGTTCTTCTTTTGTACTAGGAAGAGGGGGAAGTATACCCCCTGGAATTCCTCGTCCTTTGGGACGGGCACCACTGCTCCTTGATCTTTCAGGGCATTCACATATGAAAGAAGAACTTGTTGTTTTTCTTCTGATTGAGGCAGTGAAGATTGCATTGGTCTGCATGGAGGGACTTTGGTGAAGGACCATGCGTGACCTGTTGAGACCGTTTTGATGGTCCAATAATCTGAGATCAAGGTCACCCAGACGTGCCGGCAGAGACGTAGGCGAGCCCCTACCCGACCGCTTGGGCAGGCCCAATCTCAAAAGGACTTGGTTGGCTCGCGCCCACCGGGCGTCTGTTTCTTGCCAGATTTTTGGGAAAGATATCTGCCTATTCCAGTTCCAGCTTCTCCTAAAATCCCGTCCGGGCCTATAGGAGCATGCCTCTCTTGAACGCTCTGTACTGCGTCTCTGCTGAGGTTTTCTTTGGTTAAACAGACGTTTGTCCTGAGGGAGGAATCCCGACTTTCCGCCTGTAGCCTTTGAAATGGCATTATACAGTTTGTTTCCAAACAAGGAAGTTCCTTCAGACGGAATTTTGCACCATGCCTGCTTTGAGGCAGGATCAACAAGCCAGGGGCGCAACCATAGTGCTCGTTTGGCTGTGACCGAAGATAGCAAGGATCTAGCCATCAAGCGGATGAGATCAATTGAAGCTTCTCCCAAAAAGGCGATAGCCAGTTTAAGTTCTTGCACTGCTGAACTTTGTGCCAATTCCTCCGAGACACCTTTCAGAACGGAGTCAACATTTTCCACCCAGGCCTCCATTGCTTTGGAGGTGACTGCAAGGGCTAGGGCTGGTTTGCAAGCCATACCGTTCAAGTTATATATTCTCTTAATGTCTTGGTCAATCTTTCAATCCAGACCATCTTTAAAAGATACAGTGTCATCTAGCAGGAGGGTGACATGCTTCGCTAGGCGCATTACTGCTGCATCCACGAGGGGAGCATTTTCCAAACCTTCTTATCCCCCTTGCTCCATTCTTCCTTAAACACTCCTTTCAGCTCGGTGTGAAATTGGAACATTCTTTCCCCAGTTTCTTAAACAGTTCCTTTGTTTCTCTGGGGGGGGGGGGGCAGTGGTATCTTCCAACTTTAAGGTTTCCATCACTGCCTTGATCAGTGGAGAGACTAAAGCGTAGTCGAATCCCACTACAGAATCATCTCCCTCCATCTCGTCTTGCGAGGAATCATGGGAGGAATCACAGAATCATCTCCCTCCTGATGGTCCAATAATCTGAGATCAAGGTCACCCAGACGTGCCGGCAGAGACGTAGGCGAGCCCCTACCCGACCGCTTGGGCAGGCCCAATCTCAAAAGGACTTGGTTGGCTCGCGCCCACCGGGCGTCTGTTTCTTGCCAGATTTTTGGGAAAGATATCTGCCTATTCCAGTTCCAGCTTCTCCTAAAATCCCGTCCGGGCCTATAGGAGCATGCCTCTCTTGAACGCTCTGTACTGCGTCTCTGCTGAGGTTTTCTTTGGTTAAACAGACGTTTGTCCTGAGGGAGGAATCCCGACTTTCCGCCTGTAGCCTTTGAAATGGCATTATACAGTTTGTTTCCAAACAAGGAAGTTCCTTCAGACGGAATTTTGCACCATGCCTGCTTTGAGGCAGGATCAACAAGCCAGGGGCGCAACCATAGTGCTCGTTTGGCTGTGACCGAAGATAGCAAGGATCTAGCCATCAAGCGGATGAGATCAATTGAAGCTTCTCCCAAAAAGGCGATAGCCAATTTAAGTTCTTGCACTGCTGAACTTTGTGCCAATTCCTCCGAGACACCTTTCAGAACGGAGTCAACATTTTCCACCCAGGCCTCCATTGCTTTGGAGGTGACTGCAAGGGCTAGGGCTGGTTTGCAAGCCATACCGTTCAAGTTATATATTCTCTTAATGTCTTGGTCAATCTTTCAATCCAGACCATCTTTAAAAGATACAGTGTCATCTAGCAGGAGGGTGACATGCTTCGCTAGGCGCATTACTGCTGCATCCACGAGGGGAGCATTTTCCAAACCTTCTTATCCCCCTTGCTCCATTCTTCCTTAAACACTCCTTTCAGCTCGGTGTGAAATTGGAACATTCTTTCCCCAGTTTCTTAAACAGTTCCTTTGTTTCTCTGGGGGGGGGGGGCAGTGGTATCTTCCAACTTTAAGGTTTCCATCACTGCCTTGATCAGTGGAGAGACTAAAGCGTAGTCGAATCCCACTACAGAATCATCTCCCTCCATCTCGTCTTGCGAGGAATCATGGGAGGAATCACAGAATCATCTCCCTCCATCTCGTCTTGCGAGGAATCATGGGAGGAGTCACAGAATCATCTCCCTCCATCTCGTCTTGCGAGGAATAATGGGAGGAATCATGGGGCTGGAATTGGCCGGAATCCTCCTGGGCCTCGTCAGCCAAGGAGCCAGACAAGGTGGTGGACGGGCTCCTCGTGTGGGGGGACATCTATTTCCATCATAGACTGCTGTACCACACGTTTAATAAGAGACTCAAGATTTTGATTTTTCGGTCTCTTTCTCACCGACCGCTCGGGCATAGCATGGGTCACACAGCGATTTGCCCTCTGGGATTCTAGTTTTACATCCCCAACAGGCTCTGTGATCAGAGCGATCATAGCGGTGGTGGTAGTGGTGACTTGAGGAGGAATGGGAACATCTCCTATATTTAGAGGGGGAATGTGAGCGTCCCCTATGATAGTGGGTCCCAGACGGAGTGTCACGTCTGGACCTGGAGGATGATTGGTGATGGTGATGATGATGGTGATGATGATGGTGCAGCCTGGCAAGGTCCCTATCCTGTGACCGATGAACTGATGTAGCCGGGCTGTAAGAGATAATACAGACAAAGGGAGGGGGAGGAAGGTGGGCAGGTTGTAACCGTTAGCAACCACCAGAAAAAAAATGACACCAAAGACACCAACCCCCTACCCACTCCGCACAGACCTTGTGCGGGAGGGCTGGCCACACGGCGGTGCAGATGAGTCCATGACGAGGAAGACACACAATGATGCGTAACTCCACTACCTAGACTAAGGATAAGCAAATCAATGCAAGAACAGCGCAGAAAAAAAAATTTTTTTTTTTTTTTTTAAACTGTCCCTTTAAGAGACACTAAGCATTACATGCATTACATTGCCAAGAAGTGCTTACCCCGTCCTGGTAGTATTGAGACTCCGGGAGGCTGCTGCTATATGCCCACAGGTTATCCCACCTGTATAGGGCTCCTCAGCGGTTTAAATCACCCGCCGGAATGACGTCATGGCCGGTCCCGCTGTGCGCATGCATCGGAGGGACCGAACCTACTGCGCCTGCGCGGCCCCTGACCCCTCCGCCATACTGCGCATGCGCAAAAACCAAGCCTCGTTTTAACTGTGGCTCTGCGCATGCACAGACGATCAACAGGCTGGGATCAGGAAGGGAATGGCATCCTGGAACGCAAAAGCGTTCCACACATATACTAAGCTTAGCGGCGCTGTATGACAGAGAAAAAACAGCAGAGAAAGACATACAAACAAACAAACAAACAAAAACTATCTGCCATGGAAATAGAAAAAGTCTTCAGACCTTGCCAGCTGAGATCCACCGTCCGTCATGGTACGCTGGGGCCACATCCCTTCCACCATAGGGGTATCCATCAACCCAAAACCACTCACCCGCTCATAGCTGGGCCCTGAGTGCACCGCACAACTCGTACCTGATCCGACAGACATCCTGGACTGCACCTGAATTGCATAATGAAGGGTCCATGTGAGGAGGACAAAAAAGGAACACCTGTCTGTGGAGGTGAGCTCAAATTTATGGGTAAGGGGTCCTATAGCTGTGGAGAGGAGGCGGGGTTAACCCACACGTAGTCTGCCATGGAGTCTGTCAGGAAATGATATATTGCTCACACATGCCATGGTTATATGTGGAATTGCACCCCAAAATACATTCTGCTGCTTCTCCTGAGTACGGGGATACCACATGTGTGGGACTTTTTAGGAGCCTAGCCACGTACGGGACCCCGGAAACCAAGCACCGCCTTCAGGATTTCTAAGGGCGCAAATTTTTGATTTCACTCCTCACTACCTATCACAGTTTTGAAGGCCATAAAATGCCAAAATAGCACAAACCCCCCCCCAAATGACCCCATTTTAGAAAGTAGACACCCCAAGGAAATTGCTGAGAGGCCTGTTGAGCCCATTGAATATTTTTTTTTTTTGTCCCAAGTGATTGAATAATGACAAAAAAATAAATAAATAAAACAATTACAAAAAGTTGTCACTAAATGATATATTGCTCACACATGCCATGGTTATATGTGGAATTGCACCCCAAAATACATTCTGCTGCTTCTCCTGAGTACGGGGATACCACATGTGTGGGACTTTTTAGGAGCCTAGCCACGTACGGGACCCCAGAAACCAAGCACCGCCTCCAGGATTTCTAAGGGCGCAAATTTTTGATTTCACTCCTCACTACCTATCACAGTTTTGAAGGCCATAAAATGCCAAAATAGCACAAAACCCCCCCAAATGACCCCATTTTGGAAAGTAGACACCCCAAGCTGTTTGCTGAGAGGCATGGTGAGTATTTTACAGCTCTCATTTGTTTTTGAAAATGAAGAAAGAACATTTTTTTTTTCTTTTTTTTTTTTAATTTTCAAAACTTTGTGACAAAAAGCGAGATCTGCAAAATACTCACAATACCTCTCAGCAAATAGCTTGGGGTGTCTACTTTCCAAAATGGGGTCATTTGGGGGGGTTTTGTGCCATCTGGGAATTCCATGGCCTCCGAAACTGTGATAGGCAGTGAGAAGTGAAATCAAAAATTGACACCCTTAGAAAGCCTGAAGGCGGTGATTGGTTTTTGGGGTCCCGTACGCAGCTAGGCTCCCAAAAAGTCTCACACATGTGGTATCCCCGTACTCAGGAGAAGCAACAGAATGTATTTTGGGGTGTAATTCCACATATGCCCATGGCATGTTTGAGCAATATATCATTTAGTGACAACTTTGTGCAAAAAAAAAAAAAAAAATTGTATTTTTTCCGCAACTTGTGTCAACATATAAAATATTCCATGGACTCGACATGCCTCTCAGTATATAGCTTGGGGTGTCTACTTTCCAAAATGGGGTCATTTGGGGGGGTTTTGAACTGTTATGGCATTTTATACACAACATTAGGAAGCTTACATCCACTCTTCTAACCACTTGAAGACAAAGCCCTTTTTGACACTTTTTGTTTACATGAAAACATTTTTTTTTTTGCAAGAAAATTATGTTGAACCCCCAAACATTATATATATTTTTAAAGCAAAGGCCCTACAGAATAAAATGGTGGGTGTTGCATTTTTTTTTTCTACACAGTATTTGCGCAGCGATTTTTCAAACGCATTTTTTTGGAAAAAAATACACTTTTTTTAATTTTAATGCACTAAAACACACTATATTGCCCAAATGTTTGATGAAATAAAAAAGATGATCTTAGGCCGAGTACATAGATACCAAACACGACATGCTTTAAAATTTCGCACAAACGCGCATTGGCGACAAACTACATACATTTTTAAAAGCCTTTAAAAACATTTACAGGTTACCCCGTTAGATTTACAGAGGAGGTCTACTGCTAAAATTACTGCCCTCGATCTGACCTTCGCGGTGATACCTCACATGCATGGTGCAATTGCTGTTTACATATGACGCCAGACCGACGCTTGCGTTCGCCATTGGGCAAGAGCAGGGCAGGACAGGGGTGCTTTTTTTTTTTTTTTTTTTTTTTTTTTTTTATTATTAATTTTGCTTTTTTATTTTATTTTTAAACTGTTGCTTCCATATTTATTAATTTTTATCACTTTTATTGTTATCTCAGGGAATGTAAATATCCCCTATGATAGCAATAGGTAATGACAGGTACTCTTTTTTTTAAAAACTGGGGTTTATTGGACCCTAGATCTTTCCTCTGCCCTCAAAGCATCTGACCACACCAAGATCGGTGTGATAAAATGCTTTCCCAATTTCCCAATGGCGCTTTTTATATCCGGGGGGGGACATTCCCTCCCACTGCTTGTAAAAGCAGTCCAGAGGCTAATTAGCCACTAGGATTGCTTTTACATGAAACCTGGCCGCTGGCTGAAAAGAATGATACCAAGATGATACCTAAACCCGCAGGCATCATTCTGGTATAAACATTCAAAGTCCAGCAACATACCAGTACGTTGCTGGTCCTTGTTGGACATGTATTGTAATCTTTTTTTTCATGCAGCCTGTTGGCTGAACGAAAAAAAAAAGATTGATCGGTGGGTATGCCCACCATTAGAATACCGCCCTTCATCCACCCACTTCTAATGATGGGCATACATGCACCATTTATATATGCCGAAGCATGGGGGCATCTTCTCGCAAAAGTTATGCCGCGTACACATGGTCAGACTTTTCCACGGGCAAGCCTCCGTCGGAATTTCGACCGTATATACGCGGCATTAGGAGCAAAATCGCTCCTCCGCTCCTCCGCCCCTGCTGCCCCAATGCTTCGGCATATATGCTTTTTTTTTTTAACTGTGGTGGTGAAATCACCTCCTACAGCACTGGAGTCGCAGGGATCAGGCCTGTCTCTGTGAACGCTGCAGTTATGTGTGTTGTGTTTTGCAAGTGACAGTGATCGATCGATACTGCACTTCGGTGGCCTGGGCTGGACGGAGGGGCAAAACGCAGGTGCTAGCAGGTATCTGGGCTGATCCCACTAACAGTGCGTTTTTGGGAACCCTAAACTGCTGGGGACGCTAGTATAGATCTGATCAGATCAGATATTGAGCTGATCAGATACTATACCACTAAGGGGGGTGTATGCTTCACGTGTGGGTGTTAGCGCTACTGGCACTAACCTGACGCTGCCTGGGGTGTGACGCAGACCCTCTCTGACGCTAAAACCTAATTGATATCACCCGCCGAGCGATCAGGGGGTTAAACCTTTATTGGGTTATATACGGCGGGTGCCCTGACACTATAAAAAGCAAACTAACTAACCAGCGTCACCCGTAACACTTATATGATGATCACTGGTGAAAGGGTTAACTAGGGGCAATTAGGGGGTTAAAACCTTTATTAGGTCATATATGGGGGTACCTGACGCTATATAAAAACCTGACGGCGAACCTAAAAAAAAATTACTGGCTACCTATCGGCATCACCGACACTAAGACAACGATCATAAAAACGATTGCTTAGCGACAGTGGTGATAGGGGGTGAAAGGGTTACCTGGGGGGCGATCAGGGGGTTAAACCTTTATTAGATAATATATGGGGGTACCTGACGCTATAAAAACCTGCGGCGAACCTAAAAAAAATTACTGGCTACCGATCAGCATCACCGACGCTAAGACATCGATCAGAAAAATGATCGCATAGTGACGGCGGTGCTAGGGGGTGAAAGGGTTACCTGGGGGGTGATCAAGGGGGTTACACCTTTATTAGGTAATATATGGGGGTACCCGACGCTATAAAAACCTGTGGCAAACCTAAAAAAAATTACTGGCTACCGATCAGCATCGCCGACGCTAAGACATCGATCAGAAAAATTATCGCTTAGTGACAGTGGTGATAGGGGGTGAAAGGGCTACCTGGGGGGTGATCAAGGGGGTTAAACCTTTATTAGGTAATATATGGGGGTACCCGACGCTATAAAAACCTGCGGCGAACCTAAAAAAAATTACTGGCTACCGATCAGCATCACCGACGCTAAGACATCGATCAGAAAAATGATCGCATAGCGACGGCGGTGCTAGGGGGTGAAAGGGTTACCTGGGGGGTGATCAAGGGGGTTAAACCTTTATTAGGTAATATATGGGGGTACCCGACGCTATAAAAACCTGCGGCGAACCTAAAAAAAATTACTGGCTACCGATCAGCATCGCCGACGCTAAGACAGCGATCAGAAAAATTATCGCTTAGTGACAGTGGTGATAGGGGGTGAAAGGGTTACCTGGGGGCGATCAAGGGGGTTAAACCTTCATTAGGTAATATATGGGGGTACCCGACGCTATAAAAACCTGCGGCGAACCTAAAAAAAATTACTGGCTACCGATCAGCATCACCGACGCTAAGACATCGATCAGAAAAATGATTGCTTAGCGACGGCGGTGCTAGGGGGTGAAAGGGTTATCTGGGGAGTGATCAGGGGGTTAAACCTTTATTAGGGGGGGTTAGGGGGCTACACTGGACCTAAAACTAAATGTAGTGACACTTTTACAGTCACAAATGTCACTGATTGCAGTGATCACTAAATAAATGGTCACTGCAATCAGTGACACTGTGACTGGGGGCTGGGGGGTGATCTGGGGGTGTCTGGGGGGGGGCGATTTATGTGCCTATGTGTCCTGGTGTCAGTGTGCTGTTTTGTGTACTAACCTGCATCTTCTCCTGTACGGCGCTCGGTATATGTGAGCGCCGCAGGAGAGATGACATCACTTCCTCCTTCCTGGCAGGCAGGGGAAGCTCTCTCATTCGCAGGGAGCGATCGAGAGGGGGTGGCCGGAATCGAACGGCCGTCCCCTCATGCCGGATCGCTCCCGAAGGTAAAACGACCACCCACTGTAAAGAAGGGGGGTCCGATCGGACCCCCCAACTATACAAAGGCAATCACGTACATATACGTGATTCTGCCTGTCGGTGCCATTCTGCCGACGTATATTTACAGTGGGCGGTCGTTAAGTGGTTAACAGGGGCATGTAATTACAATTTTTTATGCAATGCTTTGCAGCAGGGCTCATTCCTGCACTCCAACTAGAGTATCTGGGAGAGGTTGCAGTGTCGTGGCACCAGCACCAGTGGCTAAGGCCCAATTTTTCAGCCTCTGTTTAACAGGGGCGTGTAATTACAATTTTTAATGCAATACTTTGCAACAGGGCTCATTGCTGTGCTCCAAGTACAGTATCTGTGAGGGGTTGCAGTGTTGTGGCACCAGTGCCTAAGGCCCAATTTTTCTGCCCCTGTTTAACAGGGGCATGTAATTACAATTCTTGATCTAATAATTCACAGCAGGGCCCATTCATGCGCCCACCAAGAGTAACTGTGAGGGCTCACAGTGTTGTGGCAACACCAACATGTAAGGGGCAAATTTCAGCAGAGTATATACGGCAGGCCCGTACGTTCAAACATCCAACTTACAAACGACTCCTCCTTGCAAACGGAAGGATACAACAGGAAGTGAGAGGAAATCTACCCCTAGGAAGGCAAATTCTCTCCTGTAAGAGTTAATTTGGGAAAAAAAGTGTCTCCTCTCCACTGATGCTTTATCACCAATTCTTGTTTCAATAAAAAACCCAAATTTTCAAAAAACATTTGTCATTAGGACGGAAAGTGAGGTGAACTGTTCTGAACAGGTGCACACTGCACAGACAGCAAAACAAATGTTACAGGGGTGATAACCCTTCCCTATGTTTTCCAAAAAGCTTAAAAATAGTTTTTTTGGCTAAAGCTACACTTAAACAATGTACCTGTTCAAAATTACAAACAGATTCTACATAAGAACAAACCTACAGTCCCTGTCTTGTATGCACCGCCTGTATACGGCTGTTCAGAGTAAATAGGGCCTTTTTTATTTTGTGTGCGGGGTTCCCCTTAATATCCATACAAGACCCAAAGGGGCTGGTAATGGGCTGGGGTAGGGGGGGGCGGCTGTGATGGGGTAGCTATGCCATTTTTCTTAAAGATTTTCATCCATATTACCGGGACCAGACATTACATTAAAGCCGCAAGCAGTTTTAAATGGCTTTTTTTCCTTTAGAAATTTAATTTTGTGCAGGGACAGTTCTAAACACGGGAAACACGTGGCACTTCACAGGCATACTTTAGACACCCCCCAGGTACGATATTTTTTCACTTTATGCATCATTAAAATGACTGCTCCCGAAAAACTGCAGTTTTTAAAACTTTTTTTTGGGATTGATACATGTCCCCTGGTGCAGAACCCGGGTTCCCAAACCCTTTTTAGGACAATAACATGCATAATAGTCGTTATAATTAGCACTTTAGATTTCGAACGTTCGCATCCATTGTATTTAATAGGGTTCTAAAGTTCGTGCAAACTTTCGGTCCGTTCGCGGGTTCTGGTGTGAACCGAACCCGGGGGTGTTCGGCTCATCACTATTCCAGACACACACGGGACTAGTTTCGAGTTTGGATGGTTCTAGATGTCATTCTGGGGATTATTTGATGTTATTTTATTCTAGTTGCTTGGGACGCTATTTTTTATTTAATTTTTCTCTTTTAACTTATCGGATGGTACACACTTCAGGGGATGTATTTTCTCATTTTTTGTGTTTAAATTTAGTTTAGTTTAAAGAATGTTACTATGCTTGATACTATACTTATTGCGCTGCTAAACTATACTACCTCAATGTACAACCTACACTTGGTACATGGTATTTCAGTATACTCTGCTTTTTTACAACTGTTTGTACCTTTACTAATTTTATGCACAATAAAATATTTTTCTGATTAAAAAAAAATACCCTTTTAAAGGAAACCACAAACTGAGTGTAACTTAGGACAATGGGTTTTTTGCGTCTCCCATAGACGGTTTGCCCAAGGCTCTATCAGAAAGCAAAGAAATGATGAAGCCTACCTTGCTTCTGTCTGTGGGGAACGCCTGGGGCAGCATTTCAAAGTATATCCCAACCTGGTTCAGAAACCCTCTACATTGAACTGGATCACCCCCAAATCGCTGGGGAAGCGGAGCGGAACCAGACATACCTCTTATAGAGGTAATATTCGAGGCTGGTGCCTGCACAGATACTGGAGCAGCAGCTCCCTACAACACAGGTTGTACCAGAACAGCCACCGTGGGAGGATCCAGGTGGGCAGTGCGAATCAGGAGGGCCTGTAAAGCTATGGCAAACTAATCCATGTGGTGATCCTGCTCATTCAACCTGGAAAAAATATTACCACTAGGTGGATTGCCTGCAGGTTCTGAATTCATGGCCTTGGCCTACTGTCAGGAACCATGAAACAGACGGAGACAGAAAATGCAGTAAAAATCACACTTTTTAATAAAATGGAAAAAATTGTACAACTGGTAAACGTAGTCAAAACATAGTCAGGGTTTGGTAGCCAAATCGGGTAGTCAGAACAAGCCAGGAAATCAGGGAACCAGAGATCAGTGTAGTCTAAGGGCAGCAGACAGGATCAGGAACTAGAAGGGACGTCAGCCAGGCAAGTCTTCAACAGTTACACAGCAGAGAGTCTCTAGATATGTTTGACCAAGGCAAAGGCAATTGATGAAATGAACCAGGCAGTTTAAATAGCCAGAAGGGACTGGCTGTGGAAGGAAGGACTAAAAGCCCAGCCCTGACAGGAATTCTCTGCTTGTGTACTCTGTCTCCCTGGCTGTGTAAGTGCCTGTACATTGTGGATTTAAGTAATAAAAGAACCTGTGTGGTGGTGTAACACTATAGTGGCTCCTTTTGGTTCTTCTTGGAGGCATAGGCTACACTTTTAACACTTTGGTGTAAGTTTTGGATGATTGCAGTGGTCCTGAATGTTGGCTTCTAATATGATATACACATTGAGCACATATTGATCTCTGTTAACCCAGGAATTTATGGTGGAGGAGTCACGTGAAGAAACACTTACCTGCTGTTTGTCTTTGGCACATATTGGATGGAATCTGCATGGACTTTGCACTTTAATCTGCACTTTTGTGCACTATGAACTTCGCATTAGTTTACTATTTATTGGTTATTTTGATGTAGTGATTTTTGGTACCCATTTGCATATTTATTTATTGATTGATTTATTCATGGTTTACATATGCAATAGCACCTGTGGTTTATGTATGGTTCACATATGCACTAGCCCTTTTTCGGTATTTGCAACTTAATATTGATTGTTATGATATATAAATTTTTTGCTATCGGATTGATTTATTCTTTCGTACACACTTATGCCGCGTACACACGCTCGGAATTTACGACAACAAATGTTCGATGGGAGCTTTTGGTCAGAAATTCCGACCGTGTGTAGGCCCCATCGGACATTTTTCAATTTTGACAGCTGGTTCTCAAATTTTCCGACAACAAACCTTGTTGTCGGAAATTCCGACCGTGTGTACACAATTCCGATGCACAAAATTCCATGCATGCTCAGAATCAAGCAGAAGAGCTGCACTGTCTATTGAACGTCATTTGTCTCGGCTCGTCGTACGTGTTGTACGTCACCGCGTTCTTGACGTTCGGAATTTCTGACAACATTTGAGGGACCGTGTGTATGCAATGACAAGTTTGAGCCAACATCCATCGGAAAATAAATCCACGGTTTTGTTGTAGGAATGTCGGATCGTCTGTACACAGCATTAGGCTGGTATACAGGAAGCGCATCTGTTTATATAAACAGCCTGTAATGGAATTGGACCTATGGAACGGCCTCCAATGTGGCTATCATCTTCCCCAGCAAACTTATGCACAGACAAATAGATGGAAACCTGAGACTCCTCAGATTTTCTACCTGGTTTCTCAGAGATAGGTCTTTTTCTGGAGGAAAAAAATATCTTTGCCTGGAAAGTGCCCAGGATCAGGCCCAGATGCTCTAGGCTCTGCGCTAACTCTAAAGCCCTGTACACACGATCGGATTTCCTATGGTTTTTTAACCGATGGATTTTTCCATCGGAAAACCGATGAAGCTGACTTTCATCAGTCTTGCCTACACACCATCAGTCAAAAAACCGACTGTTCCAAACGCGGTGACGTAAAACACTCCGATGAGCCGAGAAAAATTAAGTTCAATGCTTCTGAGCATGCGTTGACTTGATTCTGAGCATGCTTGGGTTTTTTATCCAATGAAGTTCCCCACAGACGATAGTAATTTGCTATCGGTTTTGTGACAGCAGGAAGGTAAAGTCACCTGGTTGCATCCAGGGGGGTAGATATATTTCGCCCAGATTCAGGCTTTACGCCGACTTATACAACTAGGGAGTTGATGAAGCCCAGCTGAGGCTAGTGGGCTCATGGATGACTCATACCTCTAGGGAGAGGGCTGGGCGTCGTGCAGGCAGGGAGTTGATGAGACCAGCTGAAGCTTGTCAGCTCATTTAAAGGCCTCTATAAAAACTCCCAGCTTCATTAGATGTTAGCTCATGCCTGGAACCAGACCTGTGTGGACTGTCTAGGGAGAGTGAACCCCTGTGCGGTGAGACAAAGCCTGTGTGGCTATTTGTTTGGACTTTTACTAAACCAGGGACTTAGGGACTAGGACAGCACCAGGCTGATCCCAGTTGTTAGTTTAGGAAACCTGCATGTTTAGTCAGAGGTCAAACTGACCAGGATTTATTTTGTTTATGTTTCTTTTTGGCTTTGCTGTGTTTTTGTCACTGTACATAGAGAAATAAACCGCACCTTTTGATTTTGAAAACCACAACCTCCGTCTGCTGGCCCTGTTTTTGTGTGGGGAGCCCAACCAGGGGGTCACACACACCCGCTACCGAGTTAACCCCCTCACAGTTGGTGGAGAATGTGGGCAGTTTTTTTTAAGCCAGCATGGAGGAGATACTGAAACAGCTGGCTCTAGCAAATGCCAATCAACAGCAGACAAATGCAGGTTTGCAAAGGAGCCTTGCAGCCCAGCAGCAAGCTCATCAACAAGCCCAGCAGCAATCTGAGGCCCGCTTCATAGACCTGTTACAGAAGCAAGAGCAGAGACTACAACAAATGGAAGCAGTAATGCAGCAACGTCCGCAGACCAGTGAGGAAAGCCGTCCCACTAATACCGCGTCCTTTGGGGTGAGTCGTTTATTGACAAAAATGACTGGAGAGGATGATCCAGAGGTATTTTTGACCACATTTGAAAGGACTGCTGAAAGAGAAAAGTGGCCTGAGGAGCAGTGGGCTGGACTGGTGGCTCCTCTGTTAACTGGTGAATCGCAGAAGGCTTACTATGACCTAGAGCCTGACCAAGCAAAAGACTATGTGATGCTAAAAGCTGAAATATTGGCAAGGCTGGGTGTCACCCTGGCTGTCCGGGCTCAGCGTGTGCATAACTGGACTTTCCAGCTTGGAAAACCCCCCAGGTCTCAAATGTATGATCTCATTCACCTGAGCAGGAAGTGGCTACAGCCAGAGACTTTGTCCGCACCAGAGATTGTGGAACGTGTTGTAATGGATCGGTTTTTGAGAGCTCTTCCTACTGCCATCCAAAAGTGGGTAAGCCATGGAGACCCAGAGACGGCCGGTGGTCTTGTGGATCGTGTAGAGAAATACTTGGCTACAGAGAACCTGACGGCCTCTTCCAGAGACTCTCGGACTTTCCACCCTAAGACCAGACCATCCCCAGGGGCGGATAAGAGGATTCCAAGGGGTGAGGGTGGAGAGAGTGAGAGGGTGGGAGCTCTACCCAAAGTTTGGCGAGAACAGCCTGGGAAGTCAGGGGCTCAAGAGGCAGCCAAATGGATTGTTTGCTACCGCTGCCGGCAAGCGGGACATATTGCAGCAAATTGCCCGGTTGTGGAGGAACCCATGCAATGTGACTTTCTGATGGACAGACGTCAGTCGCTGTGTGCGACAGTCGCATGCACTGCCATTCGGGGAACTGAGAAACATTTATGCAAAATGTGTATTAATGGTAGAAATGTTGTGGTATTACTGGATTCAGGTAGCCTTGTGACCCTGATAAAGGCTGAATTAGTTAAAACAGAGGTCTCTGGGAATAGCAAGGTAGCTGTTATTTGTGTGCATGGGGACACCCGAGAGTATCCAGTGACTACAGTGTGTTTCGAGACCCCCAAAGGTACCCTCTCTCATCCAGTGGGGTTAGTATCTCAATTACCGCATGATGCCATTGTGGGAAGGGATTTTCCGAAGTTCTGGGAACTGTGGGATGATCCTGAGCCCCCCACTGGTGCCCCTATGTACCAGGAATGTGATAGCCAGAACTCCTCTGAGAGTGGTGAGGACTCTCCAGAATTTCCCTTGTCAGTATTGGCAGGGGAGACTCAAGAAACTGGAGAGGAGCCCACCTCCTCAGATGAAAACCTACCGTCTGTGGAGTTTTCTGATCTGGAGGTTCACAGGGAAAATTTTGCCACAGAACAGTTAAAAGACCCCGCCCTAATAAAGGCACGGGAAAACGTAGTGGAAATAGATGGCGAGTTAGTGAACCCAGATAATACCTGCACTTACCCATACTTCAGCGTAGAGAAGGACCTACTGTATCGGGTGGCAAAAAGGGCAGAAGAAACCGTTGAGCAGCTTGTGGTGCCCAAACCTTACAGGAAGTTGGTGTTGGAGTTGGCCCATGGGCACATTCTTGGAGGTCATCTGGGGACAGAGAAAACCCGAGAGAGGGTATTACAGAGATTCTATTGGCCTGGGGTGATGAAGGACATAGAAAATTATTGTTCCTCCTGCCCTGTGTGTCAGAGGTCGGCCCCGATGCCACATTTCCGTAGCCCGCTGGTCCCTCTACCCATCATTGAGGTCCCGTTTGAGAGAATCGCAATGGATTTGGTAGGTCCTATAATCAAGTCCGCTAGGGGGCACCAGTACATATTGGTTATAATGGACTATGCCACCCGTTATCCAGAAGCGATCCCTCTCAGAAATACCTCGGCCAAAACCATAGCCAAAGAGCTATCTCTTGTTTTTAGCCGGGTGGGTATTTGTAAAGAACTGCTTACGGACCAAGGTACACCCTTTATGTCCCGGGTTATGAAAGAGCTGTGTAAATTGCTCAAAGTGACGCAATTGCGTACATCTGTGTATCACCCCCAAACCGATGGGCTGGTTGAAAGATTCAACAAAACCCTAAAACAAATGTTGAAGAAAGTGGTGGATAGAGATGGAAAGGATTGGGACTGTCTACTTCCTTATTTGATGTTTGCTATTAGGGAGGTGCCCCAATCCTCTACGGGATTCTCCCCCTTTGAGTTACTGTATGGGAGACACCCAAGAGGGCTGTTGGATATTGCCAAGGAAACTTGGGAAAGTGAGAGTTCTCCCCACAGGAGTGTGATTGAGCATGTCGCCCTGATGCAAGATCGAATTGCACAGGTAATGCCCATCGTGAAGGAACATTTGGCCCAAGCGCAGTTGGCACAGCAGAGAGTGTACAACCGTGGAGCAAAGACCCGTACCTTTTCCCCGGGGGATAGGATATTGGTACTTGTCCCTACGGTTGAAAGTAAATTCCTTGCCAAATGGCAAGGCCCCTACGAGATAATGGAAAAAGTGAGCGAAGTGAATTACAAGGTCAGACAACCAGGAAGGCGAAAGCCCGAACAGATATATCACGTTAATCTGTTGAAAGCCTGGAGGGATAGAGAGTCCCTAGTCGCAGAAACTTGGTCACCAGCTCAAACTGGTTGCGTGATTCCGGAGGTTGGAATAGCAGCCACCTTGTCACAACCCCAACAACAGGAGGTTAAGGAGTTTGTGCTTCGCAACAAGGAGGTGTTCTCTGAGCTGCCGGGACAAACATCTGGGGTAGAGCATGATATTATTACCCCGCCCGGTGAAAGGGTGAAGTTAAAACCCTATCGGATCCCAGAGGCCCGACGGGAGGCAATACGGGAGGAAGTACAGAAAATGCTGAACTTAGGGGTGATAGAGGAGTCCCAAAGTGATTGGTCTAGTCCCATTGTGTTGGTGCCTAAACCGGATGGGAGCTGGCGATTTTGTAACGATTTTCGTCAGTTGAACAAAGTTACAAAATTTGACACCTACCCCATGCCACGTATAGATGAGTTGATCGACCGGCTGGGAACAGCCCGATACATGACGACTCTTGACCTCACAAAAGGGTATTGGCAAATTCCCCTGGCCAAGTCGGCCAAAGAGAAAACCGCATTTGTAACCCCAGACGGGGCGTTCCAATATAAGAGAATGCCGTTCGGGTTACAGAATGCGCCGGCCACATTCCAGCGGAAAATGGACCAGATACTGAGGCCCCATCGGAAGTATGCTGCGGCTTACCTGGATGACGTAATTGTCCATAGCACAGATTGGGCCTCACATCTGCCAAAAGTGCAAGCAGTCCTAGACTCTATCCGGGAAGCGGGGTTTACGGCTAACCCCAAGAAGTGTACCATTGGGCAGGAGGAGGCCAAATATCTTGGGTACACCATTGGCAGGGGAGTGATAAAACCCCAACTCAACAAAGTCGAGGCCATCCAGAGTTGGCCACGTCCCAACAGCAAGAAGCAGGTACGGGCCTTTCTGGGAATCGCGGGTTATTATCGGCGCTTCATTCCCCACTTTGCTTCTAAGGCTGTGCCCCTAACCAACCTGACGAAAGGGAAAGGGTCGGTCATGATTAAATGGACCCCCGAGGCTGAGGCAGCATTCCAATTCTTGAAACAAGCCTTATGTAGCCAGCCAGTGTTGTACTCACCCGACTTCTCTAAAGACTTTGTCGTACAAAGTGATGCGTCAGATGTGGGGTTAGGAGCAGTATTGTCCCAGGTCTGGAACGGGGAAGAGCACCCAGTCATTTACCTCAGCAGGAAGTTGAAGTCCCATGAGGTAAATTACGCCACCGTTGAAAAGGAGTGTTTAGCGGTGAAGTGGGCTCTAGATTCCCTTCGGTACTACCTGCTAGGTAGGCACTTTGACATGGTTACGGATCACGCTCCGTTAAAGTGGATGGCTCAAAACAAGGAAACAAATAGAAGAGTGAATAGGTGGTTCCTGGCCCTCCAGGAATTCAACTTCACAGTAAAGCATCGCCCTGGCGTTCAAATGGGGAATGTGGATGCTTTGTCTCGAGTACATGAATGCCTGATTGCTGGTGTTCCAACCCCGAGGTTAAAACAAGAGGGGGGGGTATGTGACAGCAGGAAGGTAAAGTCACCTGGTTGCATCCAGGGGGGTAGATATATTTCGCCCAGATTCAGGCTTTACGCCGACTTATACAACTAGGGAGTTGATGAAGCCCAGCTGAGGCTAGTGGGCTCATGGATGACTCATACCTCTAGGGAGAGGGCTGGGCGTCGTGCAGGCAGGGAGTTGATGAGACCAGCTGAAGCTTGTCAGCTCATTTAAAGGCCTCTATAAAAACTCCCAGCTTCATTAGATGTTAGCTCATGCCTGGAACCAGACCTGTGTGGACTGTCTAGGGAGAGTGAACCCCTGTGCGGTGAGACAAAGCCTGTGTGGCTATTTGTTTGGACTTTTACTAAACCAGGGACTTAGGGACTAGGACAGCACCAGGCTGATCCCAGTTGTTAGTTTAGGAAACCTGCATGTTTAGTCAGAGGTCAAACTGACCAGGATTTATTTTGTTTATGTTTCTTTTTGGCTTTGCTGTGTTTTTGTCACTGTACATAGAGAAATAAACCGCACCTTTTGATTTTGAAAACCACAACCTCCGTCTGCTGGCCCTGTTTTTGTGTGGGGAGCCCAACCAGGGGGTCACACACACCCGCTACCGAGTTAACCCCCTCACAGTTTTTTAACCATCGGATAAATTTAAAACATGTTCTATTTTTAAACACAGATGGAAAAAAGACCGATGGGGCCCATACACGATCGGTTTGTCCGATGAAAAAAGTCCATCGGACTGTTTTCATCGGTTAAACCTATCGTGCGTGTGTAAAGGGCTTTACTCTGACTTTATCAGATTGAGAGCCCAGCCAAGTATCCCAGGATGCAAACACCCTGTACTCTCAACAGCACCAGCACTGGGGACAGGCCAAAAGGCAAGGCAACAAACTGAAAGTGCTGGTCCTCTACAGCAAAATTCAAGAACTTTTGATGCACAGGAAAAATGGGCATGTGGAGATAAGCATCCCTATTGTCAATGGATGCCAGAAAATCCCCCTGCTGGAGCGAGGCCCCCACTGACTGAACTGAATGCATACAAAAAGACAGAACTTTGAGAAACTTGTTCAGACACTTGAGGTCCAAGATTGGTTGCACAACCCCATTTTGCTTTGGGAACTTGAGGAGGTTGTAGTAAAAGCCAAGGAATCTTTTGGGCACCGGGACCACCTCAACTACCCCCTGTACAACAAGTCGCTCAAGCAGAGCCCTCTTTCACAGAGCTACAGGTACATTCAATCTCATAAACCTCGGAGGCAAAAAAAACCAGAAACTCCAACCTGTACCTGTGGTAGATTGTGGAAAGAAGGAAAGAACTCATCTGTCTGAAATTGCATTATGCCAGGCCAGACCAAAAACCCCTGTTCCTTCTTGGGCTTAGACTTAGCAGAAGTAGAATCCACCATCTATAAACTCCCAAAAAACATATAACAAATCAAAGTGCTCAAGGGAATATAAACGTATAGTCCAAATGTGAGCAATAAAAAAATAAATGCGGGGCTCCAATCAATCATATAATGGATGATATCCCACGTGCAGCGAATAAAGTCTTCCACCAGGTGACACCAACTGAGGCTTACCAGAACACAATAACCATATAATTAAAGAGAGGTCATAACAGGCATGGGTCATATAACATTACAGGGGTCTTCACAGATATTAACATGTGGAAAAGGGTTCCTGGTCATTGCATGTTGTATAAAGGAAGGCACCTCAACCAAAGATCCATTTCGATATAGTACATTAAAGACATAAGGGGAAACTTCTCATAGTGTAACCGATAAAAGCATTTATTTAGTAGTAAAATGTAAAACACCCACATATTGAAAGAAATGACAGCGCTTATCTGTATAAACATTCTAGCCGGTAACAACAAAGATGGCTTCCTGACGACATCACAGCAGGCTCCGCCCTGGACATTCTTCTTCTTCTTCTTATTATATAGTATTTTCTTTTCCAATTTAGTCACCATGTGTGTATCACATAGTATGCTTGCAGCTTTGTACTTTAATTAGTGTACATACTGTATACCATGTATACCATGACCGCAGTTTACACCACTTTTGTTACATGTTATGAAGAATCCACCATCTGACCTTCCTTGATCTCTACACTGACTGCCTCCTCATCAATGTCTACCAATTCCTCCTCTACCTCCTGGCTACCCCTCCCCAGCAAGGTTTAAATAGCACACAATAGCCCAAGGAGTCTCTCAGCTACCAGAGTCCACTCCCGGCAGAGGCAGTACTCAAATAGGCAAATAGTTCCCCCTGCTCCGTGTCCTCACCTCCTCAGCCAGTCTCCTATGGAGTGGAAAATAACGACTTCATAACCCTAACCAAGATGGCTGCCACTACCGCCCATCATGATGACCTCCTACGCACCTGCCTGCGTGTGATCATCCGTGGCGCGTGCTTAGCTGTGCAAAAATATGTATACATGTGAGCTGACTGATGCTCACAGCTCTCTCTCTTGCAGTCTATACTGTGGGAGCTTGCTGCTGGGGGAAAATGCTGAATGCTGACAGAACACTAAAATAAATGTGCTGCCTGTTTATTTGTGAACCCATTAGAAGGCGCCCTGTTAGTCAGGAGCTGACCTGAGTTTAGTTAGCTGCTTGAATGAGTAGATGTTTTGTTTGTTTGTTTATGTGAAAAATTTGCTGTACAAAGCCCTCTTGCATTGAAACGATGTGTGTATACTGTTTTGGGTGCCTTATAATCTCTGTGTGTATCTCCCATAGTTAGGGTACCCCCTTAAGTCAGGGTCTATAAGGTCTAAACTTTACCACCTAAACCAGGTTGTTGAGAACTCATTATCGATGAGTCTGGTTTTCTCTCATTTACAAACAAAGTGTTATTGGTATAACTGTTTATTGACATTGTTTTGCCACTGCTTATGGTATTGTTATTGTCCTACTCTGCTGGGTTTGCTGCCTGAATAAGATCACCAGCATCAGAAATGGAGGAGTACAAATATCAGTGGCTCCTTTGTGGGTAAGCGCTACATGATGAGTCTGAGAATCATCATGGACCCTGTCATCGAATGGTGCAAGGAACAAACTGGCCAGTTGGGGCTGAGCATAGTGGTCGACATCCTCAGGGATGTGTGAACAGAGAAACAGGTCAGACAAGCAGTGCTGGCATCAGCTCCTTAACAGTGCTTGTCCATACTGGACAGCAAGATGGACTAGGCCACTTCCCACACCTATACATTAATAGAGTGGAGAAAGAAAATTCCAGTCGGCTTTAAAGGTGAGAGCCTTAATTTAACAGGTGATGCCAAAGCATGACTAATACATCTAAGCCCTCCAGCAAGTTTCTCGGAGAGCCCCAGTCAGACAACACTGGACCCAGAGTTGGTTACTACAGCCTCCGCACCATCCTCAGGATCACCCACTTACTTCTTAATGGAGGCTGGTGGAGAGTTTTCTGAAGAACTTGTCTGTGTTAATCAGCTATGGGCACAAAAGAAGAGGTCTTTGAGACCTTGATAAACCAAGCAGTACAGACTGTGGATGAAAAGGAGGTGGCAGACACCATAAAAAGGCAGAGAATAATTGAAAGTGTGCTTCAGACTTCATCTGGAACCTAAAGTGAGATAACCTAGGCTGCACCGCTGCAGAGTGTTTGGAAGCCCTTTGAGAAATCTGCGCCAAACTGATCTCTTTGAACACACCTGTCAAGGAGAAGGAGATAAGTTGTCAACTGTTGTCACACATCTTGACATGAATATCCACCAGGTCATATTAAAAAGATAAAATAGAGACAGACACCAAAAGTAAAGCCTTGCTGACCCAAGTTTTTAAAGAAGCTCGACCCCTGGACTCCATAAAACTTCAGACAACAGATCAAAGTAATCCCTTAACCCTTTTCATGATTATCAAGGCCACCCACGAAAAAGAGCCCCTGATTGCAGCCAAGACTAAGGAACCCAATGCTCTTGACAGTTATTGGCAAGGTGGTGGTGATGGTTCCTCTGTATACTCAACACAAACTGTCCTGGGTGTACCAAAAGAAATAGGGAGGGGGTGCCTACTGTTTTCAAGGCCTCAAAGTATGCCACAGATAGATCAGTCACAATCTACTTTACAGCAAGCCTTTTCTGAAATTCAGAAAATGGATGTGCAGGTGGCAGAAGCCCAGGTTGGGAAGCATCAATCTCTCATAGATATGCAGAGGACTGTAGTCATGTTGGTCTCAGAAAGGAAGGCCACAGGGGAAGGTAGACCAGAGAACTGAAGGCAAATTGCCAGTCAGAGATGTTTCAGTTGTGATGAGACTGCACAGTGTCCGAAGAAGAGATCCTCACCAAGTGCTACAGAAGAAGCCCTGGAGGCATTACGAAAGCTACAGCCTGCAAAGACGGCAGGTAACCTCAGAGGTCCCTGGTAGACATGTGCAATTCATTTAGTTCCGAATTTGTTTTTCAACAATTTTTTACAAATTAGTTAATTCCGAAATTTCCGAATTTTTGGATTTCCGACATTTTGAATTTCTGAATTTGCGAAATTTTGAATTTTCAAAATTTCAAGATTTCGGAAAATCGGAAATGAAAAAATTTGAAAATTCTGAAATTCCAAAATCCGAAGTTGGGAAATTCGTAATTTTGGAAATTCGAAAATTTGAATTTTGGAATATTGAAATTTCAAACATTTGGAAATTCGAAAATTCGAAAATGTTAAATTTTGGAAATTTGAAAATTCGAAAATCCGTAAATAAAAATGAAAATCTGAAAATTCTACTAAATTATAGGTATTGGAAGGGGCAGATCCGGGGGGGGGGGGGGCAACAGGGCGATTGCCCCCCCCCCGAGACCATCTGTCACACTCACTTGCTCTGTTTTTTTTTGCGCCTGATCTCCCGAACCTTGGGGACCTGGTACTGGCCGTCCGTAGGTCCCCTGGACCCCAAACGTAGCACAAATGTAGCCCCATGTCTCCTCTACAAGTGTGCAAAGTTTGGTGTCTGGGGGACCTACGGCCGGGGAGCACTGATTTTTTAAAGCCGGGTACCCCTTCCATAGACTCCAATGTTAAACGGTCATTTCTCCGGTGACTTTGCAGACCCGGTATCGGCCGGTCGTAGGTCCCCTGGACCCCAAACTTGGCATACATGTAGCGCCATGTCTTCTCTACAAGTGTGCAAGGTATGGTGTCTGGAAGACCTACGGCCGGGGAGAACCAATTTTTAAAAGCCGGGCACTCCTTCCATAGACTCCCATGTTAAACATCAGTCTAGTGATGGGCACAGTGAAGCATGGGCAAAGTGAGGCACAGTGAGGCAAAGTGAGGCACAGTGAGGCACAGTGAGGCATGCAGATGGACACCCTAGGCTTATACTCGAGTCAATACGTTTTCCCAGTTTTTTGGGGGTAAAATTAGGTGCCTCGGTAGTCGGCTTATATTCGGGTCGGCTTATACTCGAGTATATACAGTACTTGTTCTGCGGCTGCCGCTGCCTCTCTGAGTCTCTCTCTCAGTTTCTCACATCAGCCGATTCCTGCAGTGACTTCCGTCCTCACTGTGCAGGCAGCAGAGAGATTACATTATCTCTCTGCTGCCTGACTCTGGGAGTCTGGGACACAGCAAGAGACAACCAAAACTACACCTTAGCAGGCAAGTTAGTGACAATCCGCAAGGTGTGGCAGGCGATGTGGCAAGTGACAATCCGCAAATTGTGTCAGGTGACGTGGCAAATGTCAATCTGCATCTGGTGGCAGGCAAGTGACAATCAGCAAGGTGTGGCAAGTGACAATCCGCAAGGTGTGGCAGGTGATGTGGCAAGTGACAATCAGCAAGGTGTGGCAGGTGACGTGGCAAGTGACAATCCGCAAGGTGTGGCAAGTGACAATCCACAAATTGTGGCAGGTGATGTGGCAAGTGACAATCAGCAAGGTGTGGCAGGTGACGTGGCAAGTGACAATCAGCAAGGTGTGGCAGGTGACGTGGCAAGTGACAATCCGCAAGGTGTGGCAGGTGATGTGCCAAGTGACAGTCCGCAAGGTGTGGCAGGTGACGTGGCAAGTGACAATCCGCAACGTGTGGCAAGTGACACACTCGGGGCTCTCACTGATTCTGCATTGAACTATTTAATTCTATATTGCAATGTAATAATAGAAATAATGCACTTCAATCATCCTGACACCATAACAACTATGGTGCCGGGATGACTGAAGCGCTGACACCAGCCATTTCCCTGATAAATTTCCCACCAAAAAAAAACATTTTTTGGCAGTGCCCCTCCCGAGAAAAGACTCTGGATCCGCCCCTGATTGGAAGTTCCTTTGGATGTTAGTGAACGTAACGAATTAAGTTACGAATTATCCGAAATAACAAATTCCGTATCTAAACAAATGGAATGTAACGATCTAATAATGATAAATAATAATAATAAAAACTTTTTAATATTATTATTTATTATTATTAATTTGTTCCATTCCATTTGTTTCGATGCAGCATTCGTTATTTCGGATAATTCATAACTTCAGATAAATTTGTATTCTAACAGCCAAATCTGAAAGGAAATTCCGAAAATCGGAAATGTGAAAATCGGAAATTGGAAAATTCGAAATAACAAAATTCGAAATTCCAAAATTCTGAAAACTCAAAAATTCGAACATTCGAAATTCCAAAATTCCAAAAATTCGAAAATCTGAAATTTGTAAATTCGAAAATCTGTAAATTCGAAAAACGGAAATTCGAAAATTGGAAATTCGAAAATTCCACAATCCGAAAATTCGAAAATCTGAAAATGCAAAAATCAAAAAATTTTGATTTTTGAATTACCGAATTCCAAATATTAGAATTTCTGAATTTTTGAGAAAAGCAAAAAAGGATAAATCAAGAACGAACACATTTTTCGGCAGTGCACATGTCTAGTCCCTGGTGAAGGAACCATTTGGGAGTCCACCCACAACAATTAGATCTAGTTCCAAAGAAAGAAATGGCAGCTAGGTCTAAAAACCCACTTAGGGACCCAAATGCTGTTTTTAACAGACTGTCCAACTCACTTCTGTTCAGTACCTATCCAGGATGAACAGAGCACACAGACTTCCTAAAACTTAGTCAAGACATCATGAAACTAAGAGGGGAATTCAAGCACAGGCCACTGGATCTGCAGCCCCAGGTTCTTTAAGAAAGATACCTAATAAACTAGTCGACACCTCTTCCATCATGCAAGTGCAAGTAGAAGGTATCCACACAAAGGTTCTTCTTGATTCGGGTGCAGGTGATATACGGGGACTTCTATGATAAATATATAAAGCACCTACCCCTACAGACCTTGGAAGATCTTGAAATATTGGGGTATGAGAGAAGAGAAGATTACTTATAAAAAGATGGAATTTGACCCCTCTTTTAGTCGGGCAGTCAGAGACATTTGACACCCTAGCCAAAGTGTGTCCACCAGGAGTTTTCTGATAGTGGGGACCAATACCAAACTACTGATTATACACTCGTCTTGTCTCAGAGAGTTACCCAGCAATAGAGGATGTACATCCTAAGCTATGAAAAGTGCACCAATGCCCTTTCCAAGAGCAGAAAGCCCACACAGAAAGAGTGGGGAAGTTGTGAAGGCTTGACAACATGAAAAGATACTGTAGCCAGCAGATGTGGCATGTCTACAAGATTCAGTCAATTTGAGCTAGGACCAACCAGGCCCCTTTGTTGTCCTTGAAACTTATCCACTGGGGAAAGGACACTGGGGTGGAGATGATCCCTGAAGTAGTGTCAATAAGGGAGTTGCTGACTCCCCAGTGAAGTTATGAGCTTGAATGCTGATAGGACAAGAAAAAACAGCTACACCCATCCAATCATCTGATTTGGTGGGGGGGAGCAGAAGACGAGATTCTGGGGAGAACAAGTTTACCCAAAGAACACACTGATTATGAAGAGTATAAAGGGCGCAACAGGTGTAAAGTAATGTCCATATAAACACCAATGATGAGAGTTCAAATAATAATTAACATATATGTGCTGTATTCCAATGATGAGAGTTCAAATAATAATTAACATATATGTGCTGTGTTCCAATTAAAAGGCTCCAACCACCGTGCTCTTCTACGTGTAGTAAGCTCATATAAGTGCTTCACCCGATGTGATATCTATTCTGACGAAGTTCCGGGATATCGGAATGAAAAATGTCAACTGTTGGGGTGAACACCCCCCTCTGATACCTACCCAAGCAATTCCCATGTTTGAATGAGGACTCTCAAACTGCTCCTGCGAAGCCTTACCTGAATACACTACCTTGGACTCGAGTCTTACATATACCCCGCACAAATTTTCTTTGGAACGATCCATACAATAGGACTTTGGAAAAAAAAGTGGAAAAAAGGATTTCTGTAAAACAAACACTGCGAACATCATGGGTTTCCAACGATTTATGAACAACTAATTGGGGACGAACATACACAGATCGATCTCATCTGAGCTATCTGGACTATAGATGAGCAGACTGACCCTGATCTATATCTATCGGCGATCTCTGCAGGATCCGTGAGTAAAACTCTACATTGCCGTTTGCAAATACTTAAATAATTACCATAAGTTTTACCTGCAGATTGCAGGAATACCAACTGCGGCTATAACGGAAGCATTGAGACTATTTTGTTGTTTCTATATATCGCTGAGAGTAAACCATTCTGTAGATACGAACTGTTTAAATTAGATGTCTGGCCAGGTGCATCTAGGAACTTTATAGAGATTGACCCATAGACTTGGGGATTAGCTATTAGGCACATCTCTCAGGGAGCCTATTTCCTGCATCAGCTACCACGGTATGCCAGCATCATGCTTTCTTTTCCCTAATGCCTGGAGTGGTTCTTTCTTCCAGTTACTGACGAATTGAATCAGGATTATTACATATCCCCAACTTGGATCCCTTTGAACTTCCACAAATTACCATTACAAGTACTTAATATGACATGCCTTTTTGACTGACTGACCTATGACTGGGGTGTGGGTGTAAGTTTAGAATCCTATTCAGGTTGCGCTTTCCACTTTAGGCAGCGATAATTACCTGTTACAGGCACATGCTGCTTTTATCTAGGAAACATATGTGGGGGCCTGTTGGTCTCTATGGGTAGTCTTTGGGGTATATTAGGTTCACATAGGGGGTGTTCTTCACATAGGGGGAGGGAGTGGGTCCGCCAACTATTGAATCACTGGGGTTTTTTCCGGATGGTGGAACTTGCAGTGATTTGGTAGCTTCTTTTAATGTTTTTTTCTTTTGGTTTAAATTATTTTTGGAACCTGGGGTATGATAGAAATGCGTTTTATTTCTGTATTTGCCTAATACAGGCTATTAAAACTTGTAGTATAACTCATTTAGGTGTGTGGAGGTCTATTTGTTTTTTTGTTTTTGTTAATTGATATATTATATTATTGACTACACCCCCGATATTTCTCGGTGAGTACTACTGCTTTAATAGGTAGGATTCCCACTTGTGCTCTCCTTTTTTGTATACAAGGTCAGTATAAGACTGGCAGAAGCAATACAAAATCAGCAGCCAAAGAACTGAGTCAGAAGACAAGCCAAGGTCAAGAAAAGGAGATCAGAATCAGACATAGTCCAGAGGCAAGCCAGATTAACCGCTTCCCGCCCAGGCCATAGTCAAATGACGGCCGCAGGAACCTTTCATCCCTCCGGGCGGCCGTCATATGACGTCCTGGCATTACCGCAGTGTGGAGCGCACGCGCTCGCCGCATCACTGGGGACGCGATGTCCGCCGGGCACCCGCGATTGCTCGTCACAGAGCCAAGGACGTGGATCTCTGTGTGTAAACACAGAGATCCACGTCCTGTCAGGGAGAGGAGACCGATGGTGTGTCCCTTGTACATAGGGACACACCATCGGTCACCTCCCCCAGTCAGTCCCCTCCCCCCACAGTAAGAATCACTCCCTAGGGAACACATTAACCCCTTGATCGGCCCCTAGTGTTAACCCCTTCCCTGCCAGTAACATTTATAATGTAATCAGTGCATATTTATAGCACTGTTCACTGAAACGTGAATGGTCCCAAAATAGTGTCAAAAGTGTCCGATCTGTCCGCCGCAATATCGCAGTCCTGACAAAAATCGCAGATCGCTGCTATTACTAGTAAAAAAATAAAATAAAAATAAATGTCATAAATCTATCATCTATTTTGTAGGCGCTATAACTTTTGCGCAAACCAATCAATAAACGCTTATTGCGATTTTTTTTACCAAAAATATGTAGAAGAATACGTATCGACCTAAACTGAGAAAAAAAATTGTATTTTTTTTTTTTTTAATTGGGATATTTATTATAGCAAAAAGTAAAAAATATTGGTTTTTTTTTCAAAATTGTGGCTTTTTTTTTGTTTATAGCGCAAAAAATAAAAACCGCAGAGATGATCAAATACCACCAAAAGAAAGCTCTATTTGTGGGAAAAAAAGGACGTCAATTTTGTTTGGGAGCCACGTCGCACGACCGTGCAATTGTCATTCAAAGCGTGACAGTGCTGAAAGCTGAAAATTGGCCTGGGCAGGAAGGGGGTGAAAATGCCCTGTATGGAAGTGGTTAAAGCACAGCAGAAGAAAGAAGCAGGTCTGGTCACTGAAGCTGCAGCAGCTCACCTTAATTCTGTAATGCCTTAAATAGGCCACTGAGCACCAAAATGCCAATGCAAAACATTCACATTCACTCATACTAATGTACACGCACATATCAGACACGTACTCGATTCTCCTGACATGCGCATATCTCTGGGCACGGCCAATATACACAATTTTACTGACATCTCCTCTACTATGAACTGGTTAGGCTTTGTTTCATTTCTGTTCTGCCTAGTCAAGAAGCAGTTAAATATCCTGCAACATTCTTAAAAGGAGCTACAGATCTACAGCCAAGAGAGACAGATCCTAAAGAGCTGTCATCATAAATTATAAATTCTTAATCTCATTTCACTTGGGACCACAAGACAATAATTCAGCCATGTAAAATCTAATCTGTTAGCAGCTTTCTCCCTTTCTCTCTGTCCCAAGCCAGAAAGAGTGAAAAAGATGACATATTTTTAATACTTTTTCCGGAACATCATTCCCCAAGCTGTAAACACAACCCAGCTGGTAAATCCAATTGCATTTCGCTTCTGTGAGCCCATTACCTTGAACAGACTTCCACAAAAAAAAAAGCTGAGGCCATCAAAATGGAAATATATATTGGTTTGATGCCAGCATAAATAATAATAAATCATAGTGAGAACGGTTTTCGGAATATCTCACAGCACATATGTAATTGTAGAATAGGTTATGAAAGAATATGGTACCAAATCAATTGTCTCATCTCTGCTGGATACTAAATTAGACAACAGGGGGGATGAAAGCTAGCCTAATTAAGGACAAGTTTAACAAACTTCCACGTCAGTTGCTGACGGTTTCTCGTCAAGATTGGATTGTTTATTTTACACAGCTGTTAAACACAATTTAGCAGAGTGGAATTACTATTACTGTATAGTAAAAGTGTATATGGGGTTCTTTCCCAAAACATCTCTCCAAACACTAGGGTCATTGGTTCAAATCCCAACCATGACACTACCTGCATAGAGTTTGCATGTTCTCCCAGTCCCACACTCCAAACACATGCTGGTAGGTTAATTACCTCCAGCTCAGATACAAGATATTCTTGGCCTAGATATTTCCCTATCTACGATACATTTTCTCTTCCATGTCCCTCCTCTGCTGATTAGTCAGGATAAGAAAGGTGTACTGCCTCATCTTCTGAATGCGGCAAAGCACTTGCTTACAATCTATTGTAACCATGCACAAATTCCCAGTAGAGAGGAGTGAATACGGCAATGAGCTAGAATTTTCTCTAGGCAGAAAATTGGCTCTGTAATGAAACGTCCCACACTCCGCTTGAGTGCTTTTGTTATATACCGCCTCCTCCCAGTCTGAATATAGATATCGGATATTCCAACTGCTGACAACCACAAACAAGGCAATACTCGTTTTAGAACTTTTCCCTGGTGGTTCTGCTCATGGGCTAGCGTTTCCTTCCAGAGTTCGCAGCGGATAGAATCATACCATCCCAGCAGGACCTGCTCTGATACTGGTCCTCTGTGCTGTATCTGCATCTCTCGCAAGCTCTTTATGGCGGCTGGTATCTGTACCTCTCCTCTCCTGCTATCCGGACCTTGGATCCAGGTGGAGGTTTGGATGTCCCAGACTGCAGGAAGCGTCCCACTGCTTGCCACCAATGTAATAGATCCCCCTCCCTCCTCACGGCAAACACACTTACACATCCGATAATATCCAAGGCAGACACAGGCAATAGAACGGGGATATGCAATTAGCAGACCTCCAGCTGTTGCAAAACTACAAGTCCCATCATGCCTCTGCCTCTGGGTGTCATGCTTGCTGCTGTCAGAGTCTCGCTATGCCTCATGGGACTTGTAGTTTGGCAACAGCTGGAGGTCCGCTAATTGCATATCCCTGCAATAGAACAATGGAATACAGCCACACCCCAAACGACCCAGCAAAGAGTACACAACTAAATGAGACAATATACAATATACAATATATATATATATATATACATCTACAACATTCCAGTGTGATTGTACAGTGAGTCCGATTAGTACATATCAAACTGGATTTCTCGGTCACCCTGTGCCCCTATTAGTGAGCGGTCGGCAAGTGGCTAAAGAATAATTCTATGCATTAGCATAAAATACATAGTTACATTGGTCCCAGCTGGACCTATGTAACTATGTATATAACACTTGACCAATGCTGCTGGAAGATGGAAACCACTGAAGCAGACACTTCGACTTCAGTTATCTTCACATACTGTAGATACCTGAGAATCACTAAGGACAAAAAAAAACCTTAAAGAATAATTCCAGGTATCGGCATAAAATATAGTTACAAATTATCAGAAATAGCGAATGCCGTATCTAAATGAATGGAACGTAATGATCTAATAATAATAAATAATAAAAACTTTTTATTATTATTAATATTATTTATTCCAAATTGCTGTAAAATTGTGTCAAAATACGCAGAGTGCTTTTGGGTGCCATTCATTGTTAATGGCACCCCAAATGCAGTTAGCAGACATGCATTTTGCCACACATTATATCATTTGACAAATACACTACCAACGTGCCAAAATGCGCATTGAAAAAATGCACAATGCTCTATGTCGAAAAATGTTCAATTTGGCGTTTTGGGCCTTTTTTGTGTTCATTTTGGTACGGTTTTTGATGCACTTTTTGCTGCTTTTTTCAACACACATTTTGGCTTGTATATTAAAACCCATTTTAGCACATTTTTATGTGCATTTTGGTGCTTTTTTAACATGTATTTTGGCTTATTTTTTACCTGCGTTTTTTGTGTGCATTCCGGAAACACATGCAAAATGCATGATATGCTTGCGGTGCCATTAATTGTTAATGGCACCCCAAAAGTGGCTAGCAAATGTGCTGTTTGCCAAAATACGCATAAAACGCAAACCAAAATGCACGTTAAAAAAGTGTCAAACTACATGGTAAAAGAAGCGCCAAAATGTGCGTTACAAACCACACCAAAATGCGTGTTAAAATAACCTGAGCCAAAATGTGCGCTAAAAGGCCAAAACGTGTTTTTAAATAAGCGCCAAAATGCACAATAAAAAAAACCACGGGCAGATGCGCGTTAAAAAAATACGGCATGTTAAAAACCGGCAAAATGCACGTAAATATTGCCAAAATAAGCAATTAAAAAGGGGCAAAATACACATTTAAAAAATGTGGCAAAATGTGTGTAAAAAAACTGTGGGCCAGTTCACCCCAGATGCAGTTCCGTGCGTTTTTTTCTGCACCACTAAAGATGCATGCACAGTGTTTTCCATGTAATCCAATGGCTCTAGTTTACACCAATGCAGTCAGTTTCCGGTCAGTTTCTGCACCGGAAACTGACTGGAACTGACTGCACTGGTGTGAACTAGAGCCAATTGAATATATAGAAAAAACTGTGCATGCATTTTTAGGGCCAGTTCACACCACAAAAATGCACTCCGGATACATTACGGGATCAGTTTTTGCTTACATTCGCACCACACGCAGTTCCAGTGTTTTTTTGATACAATTTGCTAGGTTCCAGTACAGTTCTGTGCAGAAAAATAGGATTTTTATAACAGCTTACCTGTAAAAATCCTTTTCTTGGAGGTACATCACGGGACACAGAGCACCAGTAATTACTACATGGGTTATGGGCCACTTTCAGGTGATGGACACTGGCATAATCAAAGACCAGAAGTCCCCCTCTATATAACCCCTCCCACATGGGGAGTACCTCAGTTTTGTAGCAAAGCAATATGTATAGATATCCCAAGAGGGGAGGGACCTCTGTGTCCCCTGATGGGCCACCGCCGTGGCATTGTCGGACTGAATCCTGACAGGATGACCCCGCAGCCTGCCTGTCCAGGCCCTTAGGGCCAGACGTGCTACCCGAATCTCTAAAATGTTGATAAGTAAGGTCTTCTCGGACTCTGACTATTCCCCCTGAACAGCATTCTCTTCCAGAATTGCTCCCCAGCCTAAGAGGCTGGCATCAGTCGTCACTATCTTACAAGTGACCGGTACGAAGGTCTTCCCCTTCTGCAAATTCTCGGCTAGCAGCCACCAATTGAGACTCTTGCGAACACTTGGAGTCAAAAGCATTGGACAATCCAGGTCCTTGCTGTTCTTGCTCCAGGCAGATAGAATTCTGTTTTGCAACAGCCTTGAATGGAACTGAGCATAGGGAACTGCTTCGAATGAAGCTACCATCTTCCCTAACAGTCTCATACAAAGACGGACGGGAGGCCCTGCCCTTTTCCTGACCATGTAAACCAAATCTCTTATTGCACAGACCTTTGCCTGGGGCAAAAACACCTTCTTGTGGGCTGTATCTACAACCAGACCCAAGTACTCCAGCCTTCTTACTGGCCGCAAGGATGACTTTTCTAGGTTGATAACCCAACCCAGATGTTCCAGATACCTGACCGTGCGGACTATACTTAGGTCCAGCCCTGATATGGACTGATCGATCAGTAATAGGTTGTCCAGGTGTGCCCTTACCGCTTTACCCTGGGCTCTTAAGGCGCGTACACACGACCGGTTTTCTCGGCAAGAAACAACAAGAAAACTGTTGGGAGAGCTTTCTTGCCGAGAAAACCGTTTGTGTGTATGCTTTCTCGTCGAGAAAACTGGCCAAAATCTAGACGAGAAAAAAGACGACCTGCAGTCTTTTTTCTCGTCGGAATCTCAGTTTTTCTCGCCGTGATTCTCGTCAGACTGTTTTTGGACGAGAAAACCGTTCGTGTGTATGCTTTTCCGAGTCTTCAAAAACCGCGCATGGTCAGACTCAAGTATGAGACGGGAGCGCACCTTCTTGTAAAACTAGCGTTCGTAATGGAGATAGCACATTCGTCACGCGTTAACAATTTTTGCATTGTTTAAATGCTGCACATTAAAATCGTCTTTAGAATGGTATAATAATGAACAATAATGATCGTTTTTGGCTGCAGATATTCACACAGAGTTCTGACTAACTTTTTGCCACATTTCTGAATGCAGATCTCATGAATATGTTATTTTATTTTCTTGAGCAAGATCTCAATTTATTCAGATATGCATTTTAAAATCTTATTTCATTTCTAGTGATCTCCATTTGTTTTTTTATCCTGTGTAAATTTAACACAATTCAAAAATAATTATCTTCTATTTTTTGACCCTCAAGGAGATTTTTTGGTGTTATCTGTCCCATTTTAAATCTAGCTTTAGAATTTTAGAAAATTACCTGCCTACTCACCAGCTAAATATTTAGCTTTAATAAAAACACATAGGCAAGTTTTAACTGTAAAAATAAATGCCATTTATTCTGGTAGAGAAAATAAGAATAAACAAACTAGAAGGCAGCGCTAGAGAGCCTGCTGCAATTTGTGCAACTGTGTGTGGACACAAAAATTGGGACCTTGGGAAGCACAAACATTAGTGAGCACAATCTGGTCTTAGACTCCCAGAGGTCAGGAACAGCAGCAGGTTAGATACATGTCCCAAGTCTGTGGAACTACAACAGGCTGCCTTCTGTCAGACCACATTGAAGCAAGGGAATCACTTCCTGGTCTTCTTGCTCCACTTCCCTGCAGCCTTCTTGGTAGGCTTCCCTGCAGCCTTCTCTGCAGCCTTCCTTGTCCGCCTGGCTGGAGGCTGTGCCTCTGGAGGTGTACTCATGTCAGGAGGAGGAGGTGGAGAAGAAGGAGGTGGAGATGGAGAAGAAGGAGGTGGAGGAGGTTGAGAAGAAGGAGGTGGAGGTGGAGAAGAAGGAGGTGGAGGAGGAGAAGAAGAAGGAGGAGGTTGAGAAGAAGGAGGTGGAGGTGAAGAAGAAGGAGGAGGTTGAGAAGAAGAAGGTGCAGGAGGATGGCCGTGGTCACAAATAACAGTGGTGCCAGTGAGTCACCCCATCAACCCCTTATTTAAGAGGGAAATGAGCAGGGGCTCACATAGTAGCCGATGTTCGGTTGGTATATACAGTCATGCTTGAAATTGTTGGCACCCCAGAAATTTTTCCAGAAAATCAAGTATTTCTCACAGAAAAGTATTGCAGTAACACATGTTTTGCTATACACATGTTTATTCCCTTTGTGTGTATTGGAACAAATCAAAAAAAGGGAGGAAAAAAAGCAAATTGGACATAATGTCACACAAAACTTCAAAAATGGGCTGCTCAAAATTCTTGGCACCCTTAACTTAATATTTGGTTGCACACCCTTTGGAAAAAATAACTGAAATCAGTCGCTTCCTATAACCATCAATAAGCTTCTTACACCCCTCACCTGGAATTTTGGACCACTCTTCCTTTGCAAACTGCTCCAGGTCTCTCTTATTGGAAGGGCACCTTTTCCCAACAGCAATTTTAAGATCTCTCCACAGGTGTTCAATGGGATTTAGATCTGGACTCATTGCTGGCCACTTTAGAGCTCTCCATCGCTTTGTTGCCATCCATTTCTGGGTGCTTTTTGACATATGTTTGGGGTAATTTTCCTGCTGGAAGACCCAAGATGTCGGACCCAAACCCAGCTTTCTGACACTGGGCTCTACAGTGCGACCCAAAAACCTTTATTAATCCTCAGATTTCATGATGCCTTGCACACATTCAAGGCACCCAGTGCCAGAGTCAGCAAAAAAAAATAAAAAAACTTAAATGAACCTCCACCATATTTCTCAGTAGGTACTGTGTTCCTTTCTTTGTAGGCCTCATTCCGTTTTTGGTAAACAGTAGAATGATGTGCTTTACCGAAAAGCTCTATCTTGGTCTCATCTGTCCACAAGATGTTTTCCCAGAAGGATTTTGGCTTACTCAAGTACATTTTGGCAAACTGTAGTCTTGCTTTTTTATGTCTGTGTCAGTAGTGGGGTCCTCCTGGGTCTCCTGCCATAGCCTTTCATTTCATTTAAATGTCGACGGATAGTTTGCGCTGACACTGATGTTCCCTGAGCCTGCAGGACAGCTTGAACTTCTTTGGAACTTGTTTGGGGCTGCTTATCCACCATCCGGACTATCCTGCGTTGCAACCTTTCATCAATTTTTTCTCTTCCGTCCACGCCCAAAGAGATTAGCTACAGTGCCATGGGTTGCAAACTTCTTGATAATGTTGTGCACTGTGGACAAAGGCAAATCTAGATCTCTGGAGATGGACTTGTAACCTTGAGATTGTTGAAATTTTTTCACAATTTTGGTTCTCAAGTCCTCAGACAGTTCTCTTTTTCTCTTTCTGTTGTCCATGCTTAGTGTGGCACACACAGACACACAATGCAAAGACTAAGTGAACTTCTCTCCTTTTTATCTGCTTTCAGGTGTTTTTTTATATTGCCACACCTGTTACTTGCCCCAGGTGAGTTTAAAGGAGCATCACATGCTTGAAACAATCTTATTTATCCACAATTTTTAAAGGGTGCCAAGAATTTTGAGCAGCCCATTTTTGAAGTTTTGTGTGACATTATGTCCAATTTGCTTTTTTTCCTCCCTTTTTTTGATTTGTTCCAATACACACAAAGGGAATAAACATGTGTATAGCAAAACATGTGTTACTGCAATACTTTTCTGTGAGAAATACTTGATTTTCTGGAAAAATTTCTGGGGTGCCAACAATTTCGAGCATGACTGTAGGCCATTTTCATGCCGACCAATGCCGCAAAGCCCTCATCAGGGGTTGGTTGCTGCTGGAGGGTGGCATGTGCCTCTTTAATCAGGGCCAGTGCTGCCTGACTCACAGACCTATTCCTCCTGGCCCTTCTTGGTGGCATGCGGATGGGAGGCACCTGACACCTTGTACTGCCACTTGGACCAGACACCTCCTCTCTGCCACTTGGACCAGCCACCTCCTCCTGCCTGACATTTTCCTGCCTCTCATCCTGGCTGACCTCCTCCTGTGTAAAAAAAGGGACATATTTAGAGTTTGTTTTCATCAATCACACACAGGGGGTTATTTACTAAAGGCAAATCCACTTTGCACTACCAGTGCAAATTACAAGTGCACTTGAAATTGCATTGAACGTGTACTTGGAAGTGCAGTCGCTGTAGATCTGAGGGGGACATGCAAGGAAAATAAAAATCTGAAATTTATCTTCCACATGATTGGATAATAAAATCAGCAGAGCTTCCCCTCATTTCAGATCTACCCCTCAGATTTACAGCGACTGCACTTCCAAGGGTACTTTCGGTGCAATTTTAAGTGCACTTTGCACTTGTAGTTTGCACTTGTAGTGCAATGTGGATTTGCTTTTAGTAAAGAACCCCCACAATGTTCAGCTCCTGACTGTTGCAAATAGAATTTCAAATATTTTTTAGTACTCTCATTATGCCCCCATCATTTTGCATTCATCTCCCAAACTTTTTTACCCACTACTGTCTATTGCTATGTCAAACACTTTTTCTTGATTGACTAAATATTCCCACCCTAATCTAAGGAAGGACAAAATTATGAAGCAAGTAGTGAAAAGTCTGAAGAAGAATTTCGGTGTGAAAAGATCAAAGGAGCAGCTCAGAAAGAGGTGGTCTGACCTCAAACTGAGGGAGCTGGAGCAGTTAAAGTGGTTGTAAACCCACTTTTTCAACTTGCACCTACAGGTAAGCCTAGATTAAGGCTTACCTGTAGGTGCAAGAAATATATCCTAAACCTACACGGTTTAGGAGATATTTTGTTAAATGACAGGCGCCGCTGTCTACAGCGCATGCGCGCCTTGGACAACAGCGCATTCATGGGGTTAATCCCATTCACAAAATCGGCTACTTCCCAGAAATCGCTGGGCGTAGCCAAATGTGACGGCTACCGCGCGCATGCGCAGAGTGACGTCTCCGCCGCTCCGGCCAATCACAGCGCCGGAGCGGCGCTGTGATTGGCTGGTGCGGTGATACCCAGAAGTAACATTCCTGCTATCGCCGCAGCGATGGCTGCGGCTCAAGACAGGGACACGGACGGCTTCGGGGGCCCCGGTCTAAGGTAAGTGGTACATAATGAGCTAGTATGCTAGTCATACTAGCTCATTATGCCTTTCTCTTGCAGGTGGGGTAAAAAAAAAAAACGATTAGTGGGTTTACAACCACTTTAAGGAGCATTAACAGAATGCTTAAAAAAAGTAAGTACTTCTCCTGTGTCCCTATTGTTGTATTTCACAACTTGCATGTTGCTCCATGTTGTTGATTTTTACTCTTGTACATTCTAAATGACATTTTAAAACATTTAGTGGGCACAGTAATCGGTCGATACAGACAAATCGTTTGCACACTACATACGATTGATTTGGCAATATCCATGTTTTGTAATTTTTTGTCAAATGTCTGTTTAGATTCCATAAATGTTATGACATAGTTGTCTAGATGATGTGTTTGTAACTAGAATGAAATGCAAACTTGAATCAATGTAAAGGAGATCTGCACTCACAGGAGCACTATAGTGTGGGCCACCAGAACAACCTTTTTAGGGTGTCCAACACAGGTGCTACAGTGGGTACTGGGGGGGGGGGGGGCATGTGAGAAAATTGTCACAACAAGGTCAGTATTCCAGCTTTGTTAACCACTTAAGCCCCGGACCATTTCGGCCCATTAGGACCAAGCCTGTTTTTGGGATTCGGCACTGCGCTGCTTTAACTGTAAATTGTGCGGACATGCAATGTTGTACCCAAATGAAATTTGCGTCCTTTTCTTCCCACAAATAGAGCTTTCTTTTAATGGTATTTGATTGCCTCTGCGATTTTTATTTTTTGCGATATAAACAGAAAAAGACCGAAAATTTTGAAAAAAAATGATATTTTCTACTTTTTGTTATAAGAAAAATCGAATAAACTCAATTTTAGTCATACATTTAGGCCAAAATGTATTCAGCCACATGTCTTTAGTAAAAAAAATGTCAATAAGCGTATATTTATTGGTTTGCGCAAAAGTTATAGCGTTTACAAACTAGGGTACATTTTCTGAAATTTACACAGCTTTAAATTTATGACTGCCTATCTCATTTCTTGAGGTGCTAAAATGGCAGGGCAGTACAAAACCCCCCAAATGACCCCATTTTGGAAAGTAGACACCCCAAGGAAATTGCTGAGAGGCATGTTGAGCCCATTGAATATTTTTTTTTTTTGTCCCAAGTGATTGAATAATGACAAAAAAAAAAAAAAATTACAAAAAGTTGTCACTAAATGATATATTGCTCACACATGCCATGGTTATATGTGGAATTGCACCCCAAAATACATTCTGCTGCTTCTCCTGAGTATGGGGATACCACATGTGTGGGACTTTTTAGGAGCCTAGCCACGTACGGGACCCCGGAAACCAAGCACCGCCTTCAGGATTTCTAAGGGCGCAAATTTTTGATTTCACTCCTCACTACCTATCACAGTTTCGAAGGCCATAAAATGCCAAAATAGCACAAAACCCCCCCAAATGACCCCATTTTGGAAAGTAGACACCCCAAGCTATTTACTGAGAGGCATGTTCAGTCCATGGAATATTTTATATTTTGCCACAAGTTGCGGGAATATGACAAACTTTTTTTTTTTTTGCACAAAGTTGTCACTAAATGATATATTGCTCACACATGCCATGGGCATATGTGAAATTACACCCCAAAATACATTCTGCTGCTTCTCCTGAGTACGGGGATACCACATGTGTGGGACTTTTTGGGAGCCTAGCCGCGTACGGGACCCCAAAAACCAAGCACCGCCTTCAAGGTTTCTAAGGGCATAAATTTTTGATTTCACTCCTCACTACCTATCACAGTTTTGAAGGCCATAAAATGCCAAGATGGCACAAACCCCCCCCCAAATGACCCCATTTTGGAAAGTAGACACCCCAAGCTATTTGCTGAGAGGCATGTTGACCCCATTGAATATTTTTTTTTTTTTGTCCCAAATGATTGAATAATGACAAAAAGAAAAAAAAAATGTACAAAAAGTTGTCACTAAATGATATATTGCTCACACATGCCATGGTTATATGTGGAATTGCACCCCAAAATACATTCTGCTGCTTTTCCTGAGTACGGGGATACCACATGTGTGGGACTTTTTGGGAGCCTAGCCGCGTACAGGGCCCCAAAAACCAAGCACCGCCTTCAGGATTTCTAAGGGCGTAAATTTTTGATTTCACTCCTCACTACCTATCACAGTTTCGAAGGCCATAAAATGCCAAAATAGCACAAAACCCCCCCAAATTACCCCATTTTGGAAAGTAGACACCCCAAGCTATTTGCTGAGAGGCATGTTGAGTCCATGGAATATTTTATATTTTGCCACAGGTTGCGGGAATATGACAAACTGTTTTTTTTTTGCACAAAGTTGTCACTAAATGATATATTGCTCACACATGCCATGGGCATATGTGAAATTACACCCCAAAATACATTCTGCTGCTTCTCCTGAGTACGGGGATACCACATGTGTGGGACTTTTTGGGAGCCTAGCCGCGTACGGGACCCCAAAAACCAAGCACCGCCTTCAAGGTTTCTAAGGGCATAAATTTTTGATTTCGCTCCTCACTACCTATCACAGTTTTGAAGGCCATAAAATGCCAAGATGGCACAAAACCCCCCCAAATGACCCCATTTTGGAAAGTAGACACCCCAAGCTATTTGCTGAGAGGCATGTTGAGCCCATTGAATATTTTTTTTTTGTCCCAAATGATTGAATAATGACAAAAAGAAAAAAAAAATGTACAAAAAGTTGTCACTAAATGATATATTGCTCACACATGCCATGGTTATATGTGAAATTACACCCCAAAATACATTCTGCTGATTCTCCTGAGTACGGGGATACCACATGTGTGGGACTTTTTGGGAGCCTAGCCGCGTACGGGACCCCAAAAACCAAGCACCCGCCTTCAAGGTTTCTAAGGGCATAAATTTTTGATTTCACTCCTCACTACCTATCACAGTTTTGAAGGCCATAAAATGTCAAAATAGCCCAAAACCCCCACAAATGACCCCATTTTGGAAAGTAGACACCCCAAGCTATTTGCTGAGAGGCATGGTGAGTATTTTACAGCTCTCATTTGTTTTTGAAAATTAAGAAAGACATTTTTTTTTCTTTTTTTTTTTCTTTTTTTACATTTTCAAAACTTTGTGACAAAAAGCGAGATCTGCAAAATACTCAACATACCTCTCAGCAAATAGCTTGGGGTGTCTACTTTCCAAAATGGGGTCATTTGGGGGGGTTTTGTGCCATCTGGGTATTCCATGGCCTCCGAAACTGTGATAGGCAGTGAGGAGTGAAATCAAAAATTTACACCCATAGAAATCCTGAAGGCGGTGCTTGGTTTTTGGGGTCCCGTACGCGACTAGGCTCCCAAAAAGTCCCACACATGTGGTATCCCCGTACTCAGGAGAAGCAACAGAATGTATTTTGGGGTGTAATTCCACATATGCCCATGACATGTTTGAGCAATATATAATTTAGTGACAACTTTTTGTACATTTTTTTTTTTTTTTTGGTCATTATTCAATCACTTGGGACAAAAAAAAAAAATATTCAATGGGCTCAACATGCCTCTCAGCAAATAGCTTGAGGTGTCTACTTTACAAAATGGGGTCATTTGGGGGGGTTTTGAACTGTCCTGGCATTTTATGCACAACATTAGGAAGCTTATGTCACACATCATCCACTCTTCTAACCACTTGAAGACAAAGCCCTTTCTGACACTTTTTGTTTACATGAAAGAAAATTTTTTTTTGCAAGAAAATTATGTTGAACCCCCAAACATTATATATTTTTTTAAAGCAAAGGCCCTACAGATTAAAATAGTGGGTGTTGCATTTTTTTTTTCCACACAGTATTTGCGCAGCGATTTTTCAAACGCATTTTTTGGGGGAAAAACACACTTTTTTTATTTTTAATGCACTAAAAAACACTATATTGCCCAAATGTTTGATGAAATAAAAAAGATGATCATAGGCCGAGTACATGGATACCAAACACGACATGCTTTAAAATTGCGCACAAACGCGCAGCGGCGACAAAACTACATTCATTTTTAAAAGCATTTAAAAGCCTTTACAGGTTACCACGTTAGATTTACAGAGGAGGTCTACTGCTAAAATGACTGCCCTCGATCTGACCTTCGCGGTGATACCTCACATGCATGATGCAATTGCTGTTTACATATGACGCTAGACCGACGCTTGAGTTCGCCTTTGCGCAATAGCAGGGGGGGACAGCGGTGCTTTTTTTTTTTTTTTTTTTTTATTATTTATTTGGCTTTTTTATTTTATTTTTAAACTGTGCCTTCCATATTTTATTTTTTTACCATTTTTATCGTTATCTCAGGGAATGTAAATATCCCCTATGATAGCAATAGGTAGTGACAGGTACTCTTTTTTTGAAAAAAATTGGGGGGTTAGACCCTAGATCTTTCCTCTGCCCTCAAAGCATCTGACCACACCAAGATCGGTGTGATAAAATGCTTTCCCAATTTCCCAATGGCGCTTTTTATATCCGGGGGGGAGACATTCCCTCCCACTGCTTGTAAAAGCAGTCTAGAGGCTAATTATCTGCTAGAATTGCTTTTACATGAAAGCCGGCTGCTGGCTGAAAAGAATGATACCAAGATGATACCTAAACCCGCAGGCATCATTCTGGTATAAACATTCAAAGTCCAACAACATACCAGTACGTTGCTGGTCCTTGTTGGACATGTATTGTAATCTTTTTTTTCATACAGCCTATTGGCTGAACGAAAAAAAGAGATTGATTGGTGGGTATGCCCACCATTAGAATACCTCCCTTCATCCACCCACTTCTAATGATGGGCATATATGCCGAAGCATGGGGGCATCCTCCCGCAAAAAAGTTATGCCGCGTACACACGGTCAAGCCTTCGTCGGAATTTCGACCGTATGTACGCGGCATAAAAGGTTATGCCGCGTACACACGGTCGGACTTTTCCACGGATAAGCCTCCGTTGGAATTTCGACCGTATATACGCGGCATTAGGAGCAAAATCGCTCCTCCGCCCCTGCTTCCCCCATGCTTCGGCATATATGCTCTTTTTTTTAACTGTGGTGGTGAAATCACCTCCTACAGCGTTGGAGTCACGGCTTTATGTATCGTGGGAGCAAACGCTGTTGCTGTCAAGATAAATAGATCCGCGCTGCAACTGAATGGCGTACCTGCTAAGCAAATGGTGGTTAACATTAAAACAAAGTAACATTACAGTACAACAGTAGGACCTTACCATGCCATACCTGCAAAGCAAATACCAAAACAAAACCTAGTAAAAAATAAAAAAATGTTTTAACGCAACCTGTGCCTAAAATATATATATGCCGAAGCATGGGGGCATCCTCCCGCAAAAAAGTTATGCTGCGTACACACGGTCGGAATTTCGACCGTATGTACGCGGCATTAGGAGCAAAATCGCTCCTCCGCCCCTGCTGCCCCCATGCTTCGGCATATATGCTCTTTTTTTTTAACTGTGGTGGTGAAATCACCTCCTACAGCGTTGGAGTCACGGCTTTATGTATCGTGGGAGCAAACGCTGTTGCTGTCAAGATAAATAGATCCGCGCTGCAACTGAATGGCGTACCTGCTAAGCAAATGGTGGTTAACATTAAAACAAAGTAACATTACAGTACAACAGTAAGACCTTACCATGACATACCTGCAAAGCAAATACCAAAACAAAACCTAGTAAAAAATAAAAAAATGTTTTAACGCAACCTGTGCCTAAAATATATATATGCCGAAGCATGGGGGCATCCTCCCGCAAAAAAGTTATGCCGCGTACACACGGTCGGAATTTCGACCGTATGTACGCGGCATTAGGAGCAAAATCGCTCCTCCGCCCCTGCTGCCCCCATGCTTCGGCATATATGCTCTTTTTTTTTAACTGTGGTGGTGAAATCACCTCCTACAGCGTTGGAGTCACGGCTTTATGTATCGTGGGAGCAAACGCTGTTGCTGTCAAGATAAATAGATCCGCGCTGCAACTGAATGGCGTACCTGCTAAGCAAATGGTGGTTAACATTAAAACAAAGTAACATTACAGTACAACAGTAAGACCTTACCATGCCATACCTGCAAAGCAAATACCAAAACAAAACCTAGTAAAAAATAAAAAAATGTTTTAACGCAACCTGTGCCTAAAATATATATATGCCGATGCATGGGGGCATCCTCCCGCAAAAAAGTTATGCCGCGTACACACGGTCGGAATTTCGACCGTATGTACGCGGCATTAGGAGCAAAATCGCTCCTCCGCCCCTGCTGCCCCCATGCTTCGGCATATATGCTCTTTTTTTTAACTGTGGTGGTGAAATCACCTCCTACAGCACTGGAGTCACGGCTTTATGTATCGTGGGAGCAAACGCTGTTGCTGTCAAGATAAATAATTCCGCGCTGCAGTTGAATGGCGCACCTGAAAACAAAAAATTACATACCTGAAAAGCAAGCATGATAAAACATTGCAGAATAGAATACAGTAAAAAAGAGCAGAACAATAGAGAGAAAATAGAGAGAGAGAGAACAATAAAACGACAACTATTTTTGGTTTTTTTATTTTATATTTTTTTTGTGTTTTGTTTTTTACGTTTTTTTTTTTCTTTTTTACACTTTTTTTTGTAACTTTACAACTGTAATGGTTCGGGTCTCTCAAAATGTAATGGCATCTTGGGAGACCCTGTGTAAGTGTGTCCTAGTCTGTGAAATGCTGTACCCTACGCTAAAACTTCACTTTTGAGTGGTAGCGTTCAAAACATTCACCTTGGCAAAGACCAGGCTTGTCAGGACAGAGTGGACAAAAACTACGGGTGTCACGCCTAAATCCGCGCTTGCTACAGACACGACATCTTTTTTGGGGGTGGCTTTGGGTAGGGGTACTCGGGAGGACATACGAATAATGCCTCTCATGCAGCCGGCTTACTGCATTTGGTTGGGGATGGTGAGGTGCAGAACCGCCTGGATACAGGAGTTCTGTGACTATCTCATTCTGGAATTTTAGAAGAGATAACGTCCCGCCTGAAGCTCTGTATAGCACATGAGCGTTCAGCAAAGCCAATTGGAATAATGATAGAGACACTTTTTTGTACCAGCGTCTCGCCTTACGGTCAATTAGATACGGCGCCATCAACTGGTCGTTGAGGTCCACCCCTCCCATATTTTGGTTATATTCGTGGACACAGAGGGGTTTCTCCACAACACCAGTCGCCGTACGAATTTGGACTGTCGTGTCTGCATGAAGGGAGGTAAGAAGGAAAACATTCTTATTGTCCCTCCACTTCATAGCGAGCAAGTTATTACACTTCAAGCAGGCTCTCTCCCCCAGCCTAAGACGGGCATCTACAAGCCGCTGGGGAAAGCCCCGGCGATTAGGTCGCACGGTGCCACATGCTCCATCTTATGATCAAACAAGTGACTAAACAGTGGCACGCTCGTGTAATAATTGTCCACATACAAGTGGTACCCCTTTCCGAATAAGGGTGACACCAAGTTCCACACTATCTTGCCAGCGCTCCCTATGTAATCCGGGCAGTTGACCGACTCAATCTGACTGTCTTTTCCCTCATAAACCGTAAAGTTCACTACATAGCCTGTTGCCCTGTCACAGAACTTGTAGAGCTTGACCCCGTATCTGGCACGCTTGCTGGGAAGGTACTGCTTGAAAGACAAGCGGCCAGAAAATTTAATCAGGGACTCATCAACGCAGACAACTTGATCGGGAGTAAACAAGGCTGCAAAACGTTCGTTGAAGTGGTTTATGAGGGGCCGAATTTTATAGAGCCAGTCGTATTCAGGGTCCCCACGTGGACGACAAAGTTCATTGTCGTTGAAGTGCATGAACCGCAAAATCTGCTCGTATCGTGCCCTGGACATGGAGGCAGAGAACACGGGCATGTGGTCAATTGGGTGCGTGGACCAATAAGCACGCAATGACGGAAATTTATGTGTGCCCATGTTGAGGGAAAGGCCCAGAAAGGTCTTAAATTCGGAAACCGTAATTGGTTTCCAATTTCTGGCAATTTTAGGCAACTGGGGGTTAGCGGCGATAAATTGACCAGCATATAAATTACTCTGGTCCACAATAGATCTATAGAGATCTTCCGTGAAAAACAGCGAATAAAAATCGATTGGCATAAAATCAGCTGTTTCCACCTGAATACCGGGTTGGGCAGTGAATGGGGGAAGTACGGGTTCTGCAGAAGTGGTGGGGACCCAATCAGGATAGGCGAATTCTGCAGGAAGGGCAGTATGGGCACGACGGGCCTGCCTTTGTCTTCTTGGTGGCAGCGGGACACTACTTGTGCTTGCCACCTCGCCAGCTTGAACTGCACTTATGGGACTCGCCACGTCACCAAGTGTTACTGCAGTGCTGGATGTACGTCCAGGCTGTACTAGGCCGCTGGTGCTTGCCAGTTCACCAGAAGGAATAGCGGCGCTAGTACTACTCTGCTCCATGATACCAGAGACCTGCGGTTCTTGCTCCTCAACAACCTCAGAAGATCGGGATCGGGTACGCCTGACCTTAGCAGGGACCTCAACTTCGTCGTCAGAGCTATCTGACGTGGGGCCGCTGACGTCACTGTCTTCTACGGGAAGATATTCTGAGCCTGAATCTGACAGATACGTGACCTCCTCTTCACTATCTGTCATGCTCAGAATCTCGTAGGCCTCTTTACTAGTGTACCTTCGTCTTGCCATTTTGGGCTCTAAATTTAGGGGTACACTAGTAAGATTCACAGGAAAAAAAGCACCCGACTGTCGTCAGCAAATATATCAAACGCTACAAAAAAAACTGTTAGCGATCGCAGGGATCAGGCCTGTCTCTGCGAATGCTGCAGTTATGTGTGTTGTGTTTGGTAAGTGACAGTGATCGATCGATACTGCACTTGGGTGGGCTGGGCTGGGCTGGGCGGAGGGGCTAAACGCAGGTACTAGCAGGTATCTGGGCTGATCCCGCTAACACTGCGTTTTTGGGAACCCTAAACCGCTGGGGATGCTAGTATAGATCTGATCAGATACTATACCACTAAGGGAGGTGTATGCTTTGCGCGTGGGTGTTAGCGTTACTGGCACTAACCTAACACTGCCTGGGGCGACGCAGACCCTCTCTGGCGCTAAAACCTAATTGATCTCACCCGCCGGGCGATCAGGGGGGTTAAACCTTTATTGGGTTATATACGGCGGGTGCCCTGATGCTATAAAAAGCAAACTAATCAACCAGCGTCACCCGTAACCTTTATATGGTGATCACTGGTGAAAGGGTTAACTAGGGGCAATCAGGGGGTTAAAACCTTTATTAGGTTAAATATGGGGGTACCTGACACCAATAAAAACCTGCGGCGAACCTAAAAAAAAAATAACTGCCTATCTAAAACACCAGCGACACGAATACAGCGATCGGAAAAACAATCGCTTAGTGACGCTGAAGTTAGGGGGTGAAAGGGTTACCTGGGGGGTGATCAAGGGGTTAAACCTTTATTAGGGGGGGTTAGGGGGCTACCCTGGACCTAAAGGGGCCTAATCCTAACTGCCTTGCAACTTTTTACAATCACAGATGACACTAAATGCAGTGATCAGTAAAATAAATGATCACTGCAATCAGTGACACTGTGATTGGGGGCTTTGGGGTGACCTGGGGGGTGATCTGGGGGTGACTGGGGGGTGATTTGTGTGCCTATGTGTACCTACGTGTCAGTGGACTGTTGGAGCACTAACCTCTGTCTTCACTCCTCGGCGCCGGGAACGAAAAGACCGCGGCGAGGGAGATGACATCACTTCCTCCAGCCTGTGTTTACATCACATGGCGGAGGAAGCAATTTCATTGGCCGGGAGCGATCGCGAGGGGGGGGGCGGAATCGAGCGGCCGCCCCCTCATGCCTGATCGCTCCCGAACACTTAACGGCCGCTCACTGCAGTGAAGGGGGGTCCGGATGGACCCCCCAACTGCACAAAGGCGATCACGTAGATCTACGTGATTCTGCCTGTCCGTGCCATTCTGCCGACGTAAATCGGCGGTGGGCGGTCGTTAAGTGGTTAAGTTTAAAAATCTTGTCTTCAGCTTGGAACTGTGCCAAAACAGACAATTGTACCCCACTTGCAAGCAATGTTTCATATTCCTATTTATAACTTCAAATATGTGTGTGCTAATTGTACCATTTGTTTCATTCTCATAGGGGAGAGAAGACTGGGAGGACACCACTCCTCGGAGCCCAGGAACCCCACACCTTCTAAAGAACCCCAACCTCCCCAACAAGCCCAACCTGAGGACGTGGAGGAAGTAGAAGTGGATAAAGGAGAGGTGGAGGAAGGAGAAGTGGATGAGGTGGTGGAACTTGTCACTACAACAGGTCAGTATCTGTCACCACAGCTTCAGGTAAGAGATGTAGGCATGCAGATTTTTATGTTTTTTTTTTTTTTTTTTTAGGGGATGAACATGTTGATGAAATTCCTCGATTCTCCAGTGATAGTGCCCAAAGAATCATCCAACAAATAATGAATTGTAGTACTCAACTGGACTTGATGAGGAAAAGGATGAATGCTATGGAAATGTATTAATTTAAGGACATCATTGATGTGTTGGGGTGAATAGAATAAAACACCCCTTTTTTTTCTAATTTTTTTGTCACTTTTTTAGCACTTTTACTAAAAGACAAAATTTGAAGATGCACACAGTGGGTCAACATGTGCTATCTGCCATCAGGGGATCTCCATGAACGTGTTTTGTGGGTGCAACTGAAGTAGGTGAAAGGAAGAAGGGGTTGCCTCCCCAAAACATGTCGATTGATCCCCCATGATGGCGGATAGCACATGTTGACAATAGGGATGAGGAAGAAAATAACCTATTTTACCCTCCAAAAAATTGTGTGCATCTTCAAATTTTTGTCTTGTTCAGGGGTGACAACACTCCATATTAGGAAGGGCAGATAGCCCTTTTTTGAAAAATCGAAAGTTTTGAGATCCTGCCTACAGCATGGATATGCAATTAGCGGACCCCCAGCTACAAGTCCCATCATGCCTCTGCCTCTGGGTGTCATGCTTGCTGCTGTCAGAGTCTCGCTATGCCTCCATGGGACTTGTAGTTTGGCAACAGCTGGAGGTCCGCTAATTGCATATACCTGGCCTAGGAGGTTTACGTTGTTGTATTTTGAGGTATGTTTAGGAGAATTTTTGTAATTTCATAACCACAAAAATTTGCCAGTTTAGGGCAAAATAAATAAATAAAGGGTTTACAAAAAGTAGACACACCAAAAATGTTCTAAAGACCATGTGTGATTGTGCACAGAGTAAAAAACATGGAAATACCAAAAAAGTGTGGCTTCTATTTTTCAAATCCACTATAATCTTTTTTGTGTTTAGTTTTGTTGTTACCAGTGAAATGTTTGGTCTTTACTAAGGAAAATACACTTGGCACTACAAGTAGACTTTGAAAAACTAACAGACAGCTAAAATAAAAACAAAGAAAAAATACAAAATGAAGGTTCAGATTATTTATTATTTTTTGGTGGAAATAGTAAAAAAGATCAAAGATTGGGTGGCATTGGAATGGCCCCCCTACCCATGAAATAGTCCACGGGCACTTTGCGGGGGCAAGCCAGCACGGACATATTCGAGGCCCGGCAGGGCATTGTCTGCTGCAAGTCCGGCCTCGGGCCCAACTGTGGCCATATAAGTTGGCGATTGCTTGCGCAAAAAATTGTGGAGAACACGGCAACAAAATACGATATAGTTCAGTTTGAACTCCGCCATGGGAATACTTGTTAAAAATAGGCGGAACCGGCTGGCCATTATCCCAAAGGCATTCTCCACAACTCTTCGGGCTCTGGTCAGCCGGTAGTTGAAGACCCTCCTCTCCGGGGTGAGGGTCCTCTGGGGGAAAGGCCTCATGAGATGCGGACCCAGACCAAAGGCTTCATCAGCCAAAAAGACAAAAGGGAGTCCTTCCACATTCCCTGCATCCGGTGGCAATGCAAGGTCATAACTCTGTAGACAAAGAGCAAACTCCATCTGGGCGAAGGCTCCCCCATCCGACCATTCTTCCCCACATCCACATAGAGGAATTCATACTGTGCTGACACCACCGCCATCAGCACAATGCTATGAAACCCCTTGTAGTTTTAAAAAAAGGAGCCCGAACGGGGTGGTGGCACGATGCGGATGTGCTTCCCGTCAATGGCTCCACCGCAGTTGGGGAAGTCCCACCGCCTGGCAAACTCCGATGCCACAGTCTGCCATTCCTGTGGCGTGGAAGGAAGCTGGGGAATCAAACAAGAAATATCAATATTAGTACTTATGCAAATAACATTGCAAGCAGATTATACAAAAACATTCTTGGCCAACATCAGTATAACATTTTGTTTAAGTATTATTTGAAATTAAAAATCTAAAGAACAATTATCACATTGCTCACCCCCCTCTGATGGCCCATTGTTTTTCTTTTGGGGGGGGGCTATATGAGTTTGGGACCCCCCAAAAATCTAATTCTGGAAAATGTAGACTTTAGAAACCATTTGAGGGGGTTGGGGGAGCACTACAATGGAGCTGACAAAATACATTGTTAACAGACTAGGCTAGATGAGTTTGGGCCCAAGGAGAGCATGCTGGAGAGGTAAGTGAAGGGAAATATGCATGTAGGCCAAAAAAGGAATTAAAAAAAAAAAATGCATGGGGACAAAGGGAACTTTCACAGCATATTACAATCATGGTAATTAGGGAAGGATGAAAGAAATACCATACATTATCATACATGAAATACATAGAATGTGATATTAAATGAGTAAACTTACCCTCATATAGTCATCCTGCAGGACTTGGATGATGGCAGAACAGGTCTCTGGGATTATGACGCCCAGAGCCTGGGGGGAGATGCCTGTCGTGAACTTCAGGTCCTGCAGACTTCTCCCTGTCGCCAGGTAGCGTAAGGTGGCGATGAGTCTCTGCTCAGCACTGATGGCTTCCCGCATAACGGTGTCCTGCCTGGTGATACAGGGGGACACCAAAGCCAACAGATGCTGAAAAACGGGGTCAGACATCCGAAGAAAATTCCTGTAGTCCTCAGGATTATTCTCCACGATCTCCCGCAGCAAAGGCACGTGAGAGAATTGGTCCCACTGGAGCAACCAATTATTGGTCCATGAACTCCTCCTCACCCTGTTCATGGACTCGTCTTGGTCCAAGACAAGAAGACCAACAGAAACACAAAGACGATGCACAACACAATCTCTACGACGAGAACGTATCCGCAACATGGCTAGAAAACGGTTGTCTGATCAGAACAAACTAAACAGAACGCACTGAAGTACAGCAAGGCCTATGAAGAACGACCTGAAAATCAGAAACGAGTGGACAAGAACGCACTAAAAAACAGATACGACCTGACTACACGCCCTGAAAGACAAGATACGAACCCACAAGCACCAACTGAACTGCAGAAAAAGATCTGAAAGCACGAAGTCTGAAAAGCGCGAATCATCTCTTCCCAAACTTTTACTAACACGCGGCAACCCGAGATTAGCAAAAGCAGCCCAAGGGGTGGCGCCATGAGAATTGAACTTCCCCTTTATACTGCCGTCGTACTTTTTGGTACGTCACCGCGCTTTTAGACCAACGAGATTTTGGATTAACAGTGTGTATGCAAGGAAAGCTTGACAAGAATCTCGTCAAGCTTGACAAGAAACCCGTTGAGAAAAACGTCGTTTTTTTCTGACGAGATTCTCGGTCATGTGTACGCGGCTTATGTCTTGCTAAAAGTGGAGCCAGGACCTTTGTAAACACTCGTGGTGCGGTGACCAACCCGAAGGGCAAGGCCACAAACTGAAAGTGTCGCTGCTCTACTGCGAATCGCAGGAATTTCTGATGAGCAGGGAAAATAGGAACATGAAGATATGCATCCTTGATGTCTATTGACGCTAGGAATTCTCCCCCTCGAAGGGAGGACACCACTGACCAAATTGACTCCATGCGAAAGGAGCAGATATTTAGAAATTGGTTTAGACGTCCCCGTTTGGCTTGGGCACCGTAAAGAGATTCAAATAAAATCCCATTCCCTGTTCTCCTAAAGGGGTCCCTATGATCAAACAAAATGTCACTGCCTTTATCTATGACTGGTCTTCACAGCAAGGAGCACTGGGGTGGGCGAATTGCATATAACCAAAGACACAAAAAGACAGACAAAACCCAAGCTCAAACTTACCAACCAATCAGCAACCAACCAAAGTCACCTGTCTAATAGTGCGTTTAAAAACAGGGGTTTAGTTCCACGCATTTGCAAATACATGTGTAAGCTGCAGGCCTCGTCAAGGCTCCCTGTGTACTGCAGTCCTAACTCTAAAATTTAAAGTCTTCTCAGTGGAAGCACATGTATGCTGATGGATAGATAAAGGACAGATAACTGGAGGGGGCCCACCCTCCTTTTAAAGGGGCAGAAGCACACTAGGCACCCAGCACATAGAAGCAGAGGTGCTAGTGCGTTGCCTGACCACAATGACAAAAAATGCCAACATTACAACAAACAAAATGTCACTGCCTTTATCTATAACTGGTCTTCACAGCAAGGAGCACTGGGGTGGGCGAATCGCATATAACCAAAGACACAAAAAGACAGACACCCCCTGAGACAACAATCCATCTAGTGCCTGAAACAATGATGCCCTTTTTACGGGTCCTTGGGGACGCTCGATTCTAAAAAATGAGGTGGTGGGAACTCCCGAAACTCTAGTTTGTACCCTAGAGATACTATGGAGAGGACCCATCTGTCCTGGATCTCCTCCCGCCAGGCTCCTGCAAACTGCAGAAGCCTTCCCCCCACTAGCGCGAGCGGGGGCGCCCCTTCATAAGGAGGCCTTGGGACTCTGCTTTGCAGATTTCTGCCCCCAGGACTTCTTCTGGCCATGAGCCTGGTTCTGGGGCCTTCCTCTCAAAACTGATGACGGAGGCCTTCGTGAGTGCCTAGAGGCTGATGCCGCAGGTGATGAAGAGGCAGAATGTTTAAATGGAGGACGCTTATTTCTTCTCTTTACTGGGAGAAGGGTGCTCTTTACACCCAAGATCTTCTGGATGTACTTATCCAGATCATCCCCAAACAAACGTTCACCATGAAAAGGAAACCCAGTCAACAGTTTCTTACAAGGCAGTTCTGCTGACCAATGCTTAAGCCACAGTACTCTTCGCATGTGTACCAATAGAAGAGCCAGACGTGACGTCTGATGAATAGAATCCTTAATGTCGTGGAAATTTTATGAAGATGTATTTAATATGTATTGTCATAGTGTCTCCCAATGTTAGTTCTCCCGCAACCCGCTCTAAAGAGCTGACTGGGGCAGACTGACGTTGGTTGAGACCCGTCTGGTAGTGGAAAAACGTCTTAAGGTTGGAGATGATGTTTGCAGAGTGGGGATATGTCCGCCGACGAAGGGCCCTCTGTGCATTAGCACAGACAATCGTCGAGGGGGGGGGGATATGTTCGCTCTGCAAGGACATTATTGGTTATATGCGGATGTGAGTTCTTGTCTCTGCTATGTCTGATCAGCATGGTTGGGATTCATAGCATACATCTGCAGACAGCCTCCCTTCCACAAGCAATATTATTTTAATACGAATATGCTCTGTTCTCTGGAATGGAGCAGAATAAGGATTCCTATCAGCGGTAAAACGGGAGTCTTGGGTTGTTATGACCAGAGATGGCGTCCATGTTTGTTTAGCTTACATTCACCCTGTCTCTGCTCAGACACAACCATTAGAATCCTTTAATTGTATTGTATTCATGTATTGTATTGTATTAGCTGTTTAAACTTATATGGTCACCTTCCTGGGTGGAGCTGACATGCTGTGACATCACTTCCTGTTGGTAGTTTAATAAAAAGAGCAAGCTGGCTAGTCTGGATCAGTGATGCTGGCCGTGCTGAGAATGTAGGATGGTGATGTGTCTGGTTTTTGGATGAATGGGAAATCGAATGGAAGGTGAGATGCATTATATCATTAAGACGAAGTGTGTGCTTATTTGCACAGGAGAAATGGCTGTGTGCTCTGCATACAACCTATTCTTCCACATCAGCGGGAAGCAGGACCCGGCTCATCGCAGGTGGAACCCCCCAAGTTCTCCCCCCCCTTTCTTAGGCGGCTGACGATGCGAGAGAGAGAGGGGCAGAACTCCTCCACAAGAGCTGCAGACAGACATGTAACCAGGCAGGCATGGGATGCTGACACCAGGTATGAAACTATACAACCTCTAGTGGTAGAAGAAAAAAATACAGGCAAGACATCATCTATTCATTTAAAGGAAGTCCAAAAGGATCTTCTTAACTTACCATTTCGACCGCAGGGTACTACTGGAATTAGCACAGTGACCCAATCTTCACCCATCACGGCGGGTTGGAGTCATGCCAGACCTTCAAGGACGGGGTCCCCTTTAATTTTTAGGGTCGACTGCCTTGGACCTGTATAGCGTCCTGCCAGAGTAACCTGTGGTATAGTAATGTGACCAAGGTGTTGGATCCCAGGACTCAGCTCTCCTAAGAGAAGCGTTACAGGCATAACCTTGTTCTTCCGTATCGAGGCTCGGGTACCATCCACTTTTGCCTTGTTTTGGCTTTTTGAATGGATCCGATTGTATAGCTCCCAGACCCTGGCAAGAGTCCATTATGGAGCATAATCCTACCCGTGACTAACACCTTAGACACTGGCGGAAAAAACAGAGGTACTCCCCATGTGGGAGGGATTATATAGAGGGGGACTTCCGGTCTTTGATTATGCCAGTGTCCATGACCTGAAGGTGTCCCATAACCCATGTAGTAATTACTGGTGCTGTGTCCCATGATGTACAGGAAAGAAGAATGCAGCACGCACTGCTGACTGCACTGGTGTGAACTAGAGCCATTAGGATACATGGAAAAAACTGCATGCATTTTTAGTGCAGAAAAAAGCGCACGGAACTGCATCTGCTGTGAAACTAGCTAGTTCACACCAGATGCAATTCCGTGCGCTTTTTTCTGCGCTAAGTGCTAGTTCATACCAGATGCAGTTCTGTGTGCTTTTTTCTGCACTAAGTGCTAGTTCACACCAGATGCAATTCTGTGCGCTTCTTTTCTGCACTAAAGATGCATGCAGTGTTTTCCATGTATTCCAATGGCTCTAATTCACATCAGTGCAGTCAGTTTCCGGTGCAGAAAAAAAAGTAGAGCGTGCTGCATTTTTTCTGCACAGAACTGTACTGGAACCTAGCAAATTGTATCAAAAACACACTGGAACTGCATGTGGTGTGAACTGTAAGCAAAAACTGATCCGGATCGTAGGAGTGCATTTTTGTGGTGTGAACTGGCCCTAAAAATGCATGCAGTGTTTTCCATGTATTCCAATGGCTCTAGTTCACACCAGTGTAGTCAGTTCCAGTCCGTTTCCGGTGCAGAAACTGACCAGAAACTGACTAGAACTGACTGCACTGGTGTGAACTAGGGCCATTGGAATACATGGAAAACACTGTGCATGCATTTTTTGTGCAGAAAAAAAGCACACGGAACTGCATCTGGTGTGAACTCGGTAAATAAACCCCACAGTTTCACTGATAGCTGTGGCACTGTAAAGACTCTGAGTGGGAGGGGCGTGTCCGGATGTGAGAGCCAGAGGACGTGTTTTTGAAGAGCTCCGGCTATCCTGTATGAATCCTTTGCCATCCGTGCATTTCCATCGATTTAAAAGAGAAACAACTCACTCCAGCCTGTTCCCCTGTGTCCCCTGTCTCATTCTGGGACAAAATTGTGGAGACTCTCTGCCCGGATCGCCTGCACGCCTGCACGCCTGAATCCTCCACTCACCTGAGGCCGCCGCCATCTTCCCGGCCTGCTACTGTGCTGCACTGCAAGGACCCGATCCCAGCTTGCCTGCAGGTAAGGGACTGTCATCCGGCCACATCTGCCTGCCCATCCACCTTCCTGGCCCGATCCGGAGGTCCGCTGGGCCGAAAAAGGGATCAGTGGAGGCCGCGACCCGGTGCGGCCTAGTGCGGCCTACGAAGCACCGGTCTTTCCTGGACCGCCGCCCCGCCGGAAGTGCACCGCGGCCGACATCGCCGAGCGCAACGGCGCGGATCGCCTGCCTTCTCACGCCCTGTCATCCCTGCCTAGGCCTGGGGTGCTGTGGCACTGAACTTGCCTAATTTGGAGCGGCTGCGTTGTCCCTGGAGCCCAGCTTCTCCGGTCCTCCGCCACCCTTCTGCCTCAGCCTTGCTGCGCTGGTCCCAGCTTCTCATCCTTATCACCCTGTCCCTACTTCTTTGTCTACTGTGGGGTGGGGGGCGGCCGGTGACCGCTGTCGTTACCTGGTACCTGCAGCGGCACCTGACATAATCCCTCCCGAGACACCTGCTGTGGCCTGGGTCGCCCCTTACCTACCTCCTGGGTGCTCGTCTGAACTCCGTCAAATCTCCTGAGAGTGGGCCCCCCCTGTCGAATTGTCAGATGTCCTCCTCCTCCAAAAAAGGGAACAGGTCCTCGAAAGCCGCAAAGACCAACGTACCACTCCTGCTGCCACCGCCATCTTCCCCACAACCTGATCCCATACTTCTGGGTCGGCTTCGGGCCTTGCTGGCTGGCTTAGAAATGGATCCCATTGAAGCTCCGCCGACAGAGGGGCCAGCCCCACTGGCTAAAGATGGTACAGCAGTGATCCTCGCTGCGATCGAGCAGAGTAGGACCTCGCTTTTGGTGCATATTGACCACCTCGCTGAAGAATGTAACCTCATACGAAACGACCTTGACAAAATGAGGGGTAGAATGGCGGAAACTGAATCCAGAGTGTCGACCACTGAAGATCTTACGGCCTCCCATACCGCCTCCATTACCGAGCTGCAGCGCACAGTGCAGTCCCTCGTCGCAAAGTCAGATGATGCCGAGAACAGGCTGAGGCGCAATAATGTCAGAGTCCTAGGTTTGCCTGAGGGAGAAGAGGGAGACCACCCTGCTATATTTGCGGAGGAGTTCTTTAAAAATCTCCTGGGCCTTACAGATGTTCCCCCTACCTACGTGGTGGAGAGGGCCCACCGGGTGCCCGCGGGCCGAGCCACCCCGGGGAAACCCCCCAGGCCCTTCTTAGTCCGTTTTCTTAACTATCGGGACAGGGACAATATTCTGTCGGAAGCCCGCCAACATCCCATGCTCAAATATTGTAACTCCTCTGTCCTCCTCTTCCCTGACTTTTCGGCGGACTTGCAGAGAAAGAGGAAAACCTTCAACGATGTCCGCAAACGACTTAGAGATAAGGACATTAAATATGGCATGCTTTACCCAAGCCGCCTACGAGTCCAACATGAGGGGACGGTCCGCTTCTTTGATAACCCAGCGGATGCTGACGACTGGCTGACCAACCTGCGTTGATGAGATCTTCTCACGGTCACCTTTGATGCACGGATCTTCCACTTCCTTGTTCGCTATATCCTATTACACCTTCTTCAACCACCGGAGTTACTTCAAATGTACTTTTACACGAGACAAAACCGAGGCTTTAGATTGCCCTTGTTTTCGCTTTTGGTTTTGTTTTTTGTTTTTCCTCTTAGAGCACGGACTTTATTTTCCGCTGACTTTGAGGATACAGGTTTATGGGATAGATATCCCACGTCCCTCTGCTTCTTGTTCGTACGTGACGGATGCGACACTGTCCGTCGACAGAGTGGATGAACTGCTACAAGAAGTGTAGGGCCCCCAGTGTAAGGGTTCACTAACACTCTTTATAAAAGTTTTTCGTTTGGGTAAAAACTGTTCCCAGACTTTCCCCCCCTGTTAGGAGGTAGGCTGGGTATAGTAGGATAGGCACCGTGCCTGGGAAGTTGATTAGGGATTTAGTCATCCCTTGTTCTTATGGTTTTATATTTCTTATCTGTATGCTTTTGTTTTGAGTTACGCTTAGGTACTGTCAGCATTTTATGCAGTGTGACCGGGATCTTGCTGCCTGTGGGGTGCACCGGTACATGCCCTCTAGAGTATCTCCTTAATTGTTTTTCCCCTTCATCCAATGGCTAGTCAAGTAGTAGATTCCTTCACCGTTCTCTCCTGGAATGTCAGGGGTCTTAACTCCAAATTTAAGCGAGCCCTTTTATTCAAATACTTAAAATCTCACTCCCCCCAGATTATTCTCCTTCAGGAGACTCACCTCACGGGCAGCAAGATTTTGACTCTCAAGAAACCGTGGATACAGGGAGCGATACATGCCACCTATTCTACATACGCCAGAGGTGTATCGGTTCTTGTCCATAATGCCGCGTACACACGATCATTTTTCCCGTCGGGAAAAATGAATTTATTTTTTTTCGCCGAGAAAAACGATCGTCTGTGGGCTTTATGCCGTTTTTCTCGTTGAGAAAAACGTCAGGAAAAACGACGAGAAAAATTAGAACATGTTCTAAATTTTCTCATCGTTTTTTCCATCATTTTTTTCCGCGGCAGTTTTCCCATAGGGAGACACTGCCGCGGAGCCCACAGACGGTCGTTTTTCTCGACAAAGAAAAAAATGACGGGAAAAACGGTCGTGTGTGGGGGAAAATGCCGTTCCCTCGTTTTTCTTTTTTTTTCATGTCGTGATTCACGGCGGTGTTTTCACCGCCGCGAATCACGATCGTGTGTACGCGGCATAAGAATTTCCCCTGTGTAATTGAGGAGATCCGTACTGATCCCCAGGGGAAATTTGTGATAGTGGTGTTCACGCTATGGTCTGTCAGGTATATTGTTCTTAATGTATACATCCCTCCCCCGTTTTCCTCCGCATTATTATATGAGGTTCTAGAAAAAATTTCACCTTTCTGCCCGGGGAAGGTTCTGGTAATGGGCGACTTTAATGCCATCTTATCACCTGAGCTAGATAGACCTGCCCCGACTAAGAAACAGTGTATGGACCTCTCTGCCTGGGCTCGGGCGGTGGGGCTGGTGGAGATCTGGAGGTGGAAGCACCCTACCACAAGGGCCTATTCATGTTTTTCGGCATCATATAAGACTGCGTCGCGGATGGACCGAGCCTTCTCCAACCCTGCACTGTTAGCGGATGTTCTGGAGACGTCCTATCTGCCTAGCAGTCTGTCCGATCATAATCCCTTAGTGGTGGTGCTTCGCTCCCCGGCTTCCCGGAGCGCTTCGCTCTGGAGGTTGGGCACACAATGGGTCTCTCATCCTGACCTCGCTGGCCAGCTGCCGCCCCTGCTGTCCGAGTTCTGGGAAAATAATAAAGACTCCTCTTCTCCCGATATTGTATGGGATGCCTTTAAAGCTTTCACGAGGGGACAGTATATTTCTTCTATTGCTAGCATCAAAAAAAAACAATCGGTTGCAGCGCTGGCGCTGCAGAAGGCTGTTGAAGATCACACTGCTAAGTATAGCAACGACCCCACCCCAGTTCACTTTGACCTACTAATGGTGGCTCGGAGGGAACTGCAGTTGCACCTGGCTGAGGTCACGCGACTCGAGTCGTATAGAGGTAAACAGAGGGCCTTTGAACAGGGTGACCGGAATGGCCGCCTACTAGCCATGATGGCACAACACGACCAACCCCTTACACTTGTATCCACCCTGCAGACCCCGGGGGGCGGGACGGTGTCCTCCCCCTCTGATATTCTACAGACGTTTAACTCCTTTTATGGCAAGTTATACTCGTCCGGTCTGTCCTCAGAGTTTCGGCCGGAGGCGCTGAATGGTCTGTTAGACCCGTTGGCGCTTGGCTGGCTCTCGGACCACGAAAGAGAGATTTTGGTCCAACCTTTTGCGGTCTCGGAGGTCGTTAAGGCTATCCGATCCTTCCCCCCCGGCAAGGCGCCGGGGCCGGATGGGCTTCCAATAGACTTTTATAGGGCTCATGTGGAACTTCTAGCACCCCTGCTGGCACAACTGTATACTGTATGCCTGGCAGACGGTAGTCTGCCTGTTTCAATGTATCACGCATACTTGACACTGATATATAAGGCTCCCAAAGACCCCACTTCCTGTGCTTCATATCGTCCTATTGCATTGCTTAATTCTGACTTTAAAATTCTGACTAAGCTTCTGGCCCTTCGGTTATACCCCATGCTACCCTCAGTGATAGACCCAGACCAGACAGGTTTCATGCCCCGTAGGTCCACGGATGTGAATCTCAGAAGACTATTCACCAACATACACGCTCACCACCTCAATAAGGGATCTCGTACTGTGGCCTCTCTGGACGTGGAAAAGGCCTTTGATACGGTCGAGTGGCCCTTCTTGTGGGAAACTTTGCGCAGGATGGGGTTTCCTTTGCAGTTTATCAGGTGGCTCCAGGTGATCTACAAGTGCCCCACTTCCTCGGTGCGCTTGGGGGGTGGACTATCGGCCCCCTTAGGGCTTACCAGGGGAACGAGGCAGGGCTGCCCTCTCTCGCCGGCTTTGTTTGCCCTCGCTATCGAACCGGTGGCGGAGGCACTTCGCACCCCACCGCACATTAGGGGTCTCCGACTCGGGTTGCTGGAGGAGAGGGTGGCCCTGTACGCCGATGATATGCTACTCTTCCTAAATGATGCCGGCCCGTCCTTGCAGGGAGCGCTAAATATTTTGGACACCTTTGCAGAGGTCACCGGTCTTAGGGTAAATTGGTCTAAATCCCTCCTGTTCCCAATTGATCCAGCGGCTAGGTCCACATCCCCTCCTGATAGCCCCCTCCTGTGGGTAGACTCCTTTACATACTTGGGGGTACAGGTCTCTGGTTCAGCCTCAGATTATATATCCTTAAATCTAGCCCCGGTACTGTTGGAGTCCCAGGCGAAGCTCAAATCCTGGAGTAATCTGCCCCTGTCATTATGGGGGCGAGTTAATCTCATAAAAATGAAGATTATTCCCAAACTGACATATCTTTTCCGCCACTCCCCACAATGGGTGCCCAAGTCCTTTTTTTAAAATTTAAACTGCATCTTTTCTTCCTTCTTATGGGGCCCCTCTCCTCCCAGATATAGGTTGACTACTCTAATGAGGCCACGAACGCAGGGTGGCATGGCATTCCCGGACTGTCATAAGTATTACCTCTCCGCGCAGTTGGTGACTGCGGCGTGGTGGCTGCAGCCGGACAGAACAAACTCGTCGACTGTGCTGGAAGCAACAGTGGTCGGTTCGTGGGAAGCTCTTCAATTACTACTTTTTAGGGGCCCTCGTGCCCCGTATCCTCTGACCCCTTCTATGCTTACCACCCTGCGGGCATGGCGGACAGGATTAGCTATTGAGAAATGTAAACAGTCTGAAATCTCCCCCAATGCCCCTATCTGGCTGAACCCTAGTCTATCTCACATCTACAAGATCCCTGACCCTTACGCGTGGACAAAATACGGTATCAAACTTGTGTCTCATATAATATCTCAAAACTCCCTACTCCCCTTCTCGCACCTTTCCTTCCAATACAACTTACCCGACCATTTCCTATTTAGATATCTGCAACTGTCCCACGCATTTACGGCGCAATTTCCACAATCTTCGTGCATTGTGGCCCAGTCGGAACTAGAGAGGACACTTAGATTTAGCTGTGAAGACAAACTCACCTCACATCTTTATTCGTACTTGATCTTTGTGTCTCTTCCACCTCTGGATAAACTCTGGAATAAATGGCAGACTGATATCCCCACATTAGATAGGGATGACTGGGACGACGTGTGGGACCTCCCCTTCAACTCCTTAGTTTCCATGCGAGACAGGTTAGTGCAGTACAAAATAGTTCATAGAGCTTATTTTACCCCACACAGACTGCATAGGATGGACCCGGCCCACTCCTCGGGGTGTTGGAGATGCGGCGCCTCACCAGGCGACTTCTCCCATATCTTCTGGCGGTGTTCAGGGGTCCAACAGTATTGGGAAATGGTGCTGGATCTAATTAACAGAGTTGCTTCAGTCGCTGTGCCTTTGGCAATGGAGGTGTGCCTTTTGGGGCTCATTGAGACCATTGTACCATCCTCTGCCAAACGCACGCTAATTTCCTTGCTGCTCTTTTATGCCCAAAAGAATATTGCTATGCAGTGGAAGAGGCCTACCCCCCCCCCACTTTGGCGCAATGGAAACACTTGGTAAACGGCAGCCTTCCTTTATACAAAGATACCTATGCCAATCGGGGCTGCCCACTGAAATATGACAAGGTCTGGCGCAATTGGTTAGATGAGCCCGAAACAGCCTAGGGAGTTGGGGGTGAACCAGATCATCGTGTCAAGGTTTTGCCTTGCTCTTCTACCTCCCTCTTCCTCCGATTGCCTCTGATATGTGTTCATTGACTAGTGGGTCTTACCATATTGGGTGCCCTACTTGATCTATTTGGGCGGTGCTGCTGTACCCTTCCATGGCTGTGCATTGTGTCGTTGGGTTCACATTGCAATTGTATTCTCATCTGTACATGTTCTTTTTTATGACTGTAGGTGCTTAAGCTGTATGTTTTGTACGTGTTAGAAAATTCAATAAAAACAATTTATAAAAAAAAAAAAAGACTGAGTGGGGTTTGAATTTCCTTTTATCTACACCCCTGACAGCTGCATGTACTTACCCTCCTGGTGCTTAATTCAGCAGTAAAGGAAATCTCTGCATAAGCTACAAGTCGCTAGGGTCATAACTTATGTAAAACGATGGACTCCCCAGTGAGCTAAAAGCTAAAATTAAAATGAAATTCCATACCTTGGAGCTGTCCAGATTCTGAACAGCTCCTTTTAAAGTGTATATAATAGTAAGAACAGTTATTATATTGTATTACAAACTTACAAAGCATGTGCTATCAACACAGCATTCATAATGTGCAAAAAGCATCCACAATATTAAAAAATAATAATCTTCAAAATCATTGTAAATAAAGTCCAATGCAAAAGAGTCCAAAATATGTAAAAAAAATAACCACAACGTTTTTTTCACCAGTTAATGAAAATCCTCTCCAGGACACGTGAGCAACAGAACTAAAATGCACTCAACGACATTAAAGCTACCAGAGGGAAGCAGCAACATGTGGTCAACCAGCTCCATTTTCGTAATGGGGACACTCCGCAGTACCGCTTCTCATCACTGGGGACAGTCAAAAGGTTTGCTTGATACTGTCAGGGACAAAAGTGCTCACCACAAGGAGCCACAAGCAGGAGCCTTTCTCCCAAGAACCGGGGGAAGAGAGAAGAGAGTAAGTGGAAAGGCGGCCGGATCATGCCACAGAGCGGGGATCACCCACGGTGACAGCTTTGAATCGCTCAGTGCTGTCAGTCACACACAGTCCCGCCTCCTGGACCAGCTCCTTTGAGAGACAGAACACTGGTCCCATGCTGGGACGTGTGACGTCTAACATAGGAGAAAATCTAGGAGGTGGAACTTTCTGTGACTGCGAGTGCCGGGCCGTTCAAATCAAAGCTGTCACTATGCGTGATCCCCGCTCTGTGTGATGATCCGGCTGGCTCTCCTATCCCTCTCCTCTCTCTGATCCCCTGCACTGGTAAGGCTGCGCTGATGGGCACTGATCAGGCTGGTCAACAGATGACTTTCATAAAAACTGAAAATATTTATTTTTTCCAGCAACAGGCTTTTCAACAGGCAATTCTTTGAGGAGAGTGAGAAGTATAAAGTACAGTCAAGCATGGTGGTGGGAGTGTCATGATCTGGGGCTGCATGAGTGCTGCTGGCACTGGGGAGCTACAGTTCATTGAGGGAACCATGAATGTCAAAATGTACTGTGACATACTGAAGCAGAGTATGATCCTCTCCCTTTGTAGATTGGGCCGCAGGGCAGTATTCCAACATAATAACGACCCCAAACACACCTCCAAGACGACCACTGCCTTGCTAAAGAAGCTGAGGGTAAAGGTGATCGACTGGCCAAGCATGTCTCTAGACCTAAACCCTATTGAGCATCCTCAAACGGAAGTTGGAGGAGCGCAAGGTCTCTAACATCCACCAGCTCCGTGATGTCGTCATGGAAGAGGACTCCAGTGGCCACCTGTGAAGCTCTGGTTAACTCCATGTGCAAGAGGGTTAAGGCAGTGCTGGAAAATAATGGTGGCCACCAGTGGCGGCTGGTGCTCAAAATTTTTGGGGGGGCACAAACAAACTGAGAAACTCTGAAAAAAACCACTATCAATTGCAGACTCACTGTGCCATAAAACGCAGCCACTGTGCCCATCAAACGTAGCCATCAAACGCAGCCACTGTGCCCATCAAACGCAGCCACTGTGCCCATCAAACGCAGCCACTGTGTCCATCAAACGCTGCCACTGTGTCCAAACGCTGCCACTGTGTCCATCAAACGCTGCCACTGTGTCCATCAAATGCTGCCACTGTGCCAATCAAATGCTGCCACTGTGCCAATCAAATGCTGCCACTGTGCCCCCGCCCGCCCGGCACTTACCCGGGGTGAACTGCATGGCGCTCGCTGTTTACCATTTTGACGCCTATTAGAGCCTATGGCTCTAATCAGGTGCTTCAAAAACACCCCCCGCCGCTGTAATTTAGACACCCGAAAAGGGTCCGGGTGCCTTAATAGGGGGTGGCAGTGGCGGCCATAGATAGATTCATGCTATGCATGAATCTATCTATTGGTGATAGAGGGGGTGGCTGGAGAGAGGGGGCAGCGCCCGTGACGCACCGCCACTGGTGGCCACACAAAATATTGACACTTTGGGCCCAATTTGGACATTTTCACTTAGGGGTGTACTCACTTTTGTTGCCAGCGGTTTAGACATTAATAACTGTGTTTTGAGGGGACAGCAAATTTGCACTGTTATACAAGCTGCACACTCACTACTTTACATTGTAGCAAAGTGTCATTTCTTCAGTGTTGTCAGATGAAAAGATATAATAAAATATTTACAAAAATGTGAGGGGTGTACTTACTTTTGTGAGATACTGTATATTCTTCTTAAAGTATATGTTACTGCCACTAAGCCAAAACATATAGATATTCATGATTTTTGTACCTCAATTCAGTGTTCAAGCATTGTAATTTATATGATTCTTCCTGTATGCGGCTTATATTTTTACATATGCAATGCTGACATGTCATGATTTTATGGTAATGTTATGCTGTTTGTGCTGTGTGGCTTAATGAAAAAAAAAATAATTCTGACAAAAAATAATAATAATTGGGATTTGACTGGCTCCTATAGGCAAAAAAATGTACTTCCTTTGCTACAATTATTTCAGTCCAAGTGTGCTGTATAAGTAGACTAGTGATTTAAAAGATGGCGAGATTTATAGGTCAGCTAATGTTTTTTGCCAATAAATTCCAAATACATGCAGTGAACAGGCTCTGATTTTGTCCACAATTTTAGTTTCCCTGTACACATGTATGCAAGCCATGACATGCAATCCATCTTTCAATAAAGAAATGTGGTAGAAACCTCTTAATCCCTCTCTGACAGACATTCACCCTCATTGGTAATCACTACTTTATTCTCTCTGGAAAAAGGTGTTAGATTTCCCCCACTAAACCAGAATTGCATATAATTACACCCGTGTGTGTGCTATATAAGCCTTTCCAGAGTGGAAGAGGTTAACACCCTGAAGATATATGGTTTGTGTTTTCACTTACACCAGATTCTGACATTTTAATATAAGAAAAAAAAAACGAAAAATAAGTAAAATATAAGGAAGTTTTTTTTCAATGACAGATCAAAATGAAAAAATAAGCAGAGTTTTCATCCAAAGGTATTTTTCTATATAACTGTGTGCACTCCAGGCGTTTGTGGCCTGCTCTTTCTACTTCAGTAATGGTGAATGATCACACTTTCCAGACATGGATTTCCAGAGTTGGCTCAATACACTGGTTTATAATGAAATAACAGCCCAAGCAAACAGGGACACAATAGTTAAACAAAAAAGAAAAAAAACATGCCTTACCATGGAGGAAAAACTGTTATTGATTCTCTTCAAAGTGCAGATCCCAAAACCTTCATGAATTCAACAAACTGGGTAAATACCGGTAATTATACATATGTACTTACATGTGGTGTGACAAAGTAAGTACACTCCAATGGAAATTGACTCCCAACATATTTGAGCATTAGCTTTTATTTAAATAGTGTCCACAGAAAAATTATATACTTTACAAATTACATATAAAATTGACACAGTGTATTCAGTGATCTTAATGAATGAAAATGCAGATTTGTCATATGTAAAAAACGCACCCCTACTTTTACCAACACTGCAAATCCATGAACTTCGAATTTGGCATTTCAGATTAGGTATCAGTGATTAGAACTTCCTTAAGATATTCAGGGTCTGGTGTTCTCTGTGTGGTATGATCATGCCAGAATCAATAGAGCATAAAGTTGTAACAAACAAGTCTGGCAAGTGATTCAAAAACGTGCAATAATTGCAAATCATTTGAAATCATTTTACTGTCCAAAAGTTGAACTGCAATGAGTCCTTCAAAACGATAATAAGCACACTAGCAAGTAGTTGCTCAAAAAGGAGAAGGTTATAGAATGCCCCAATTTGATTACCATTGATATTTTGAAGGGGGGGGGGGGGGGTTGGAAACTGCCAGCTTATGCAAGAAAACGCAAAAAAAAACGACTCCAACTAAAGTAATTTTGCAAGGGGTCAGAAACATTTAATACAGTTTGCTTTCCTCTGAATCAACCGAGTATAGGATTTTGTATATACAGTAGGATTGCATAATTTATCCCCTTCTATTGGTTGGACTGAATGAACTTATTTCAACCAGACTAACTATGCAACTAGGAGTCGACAGATAATGGTGCCTAGGGTCAATGCAAGCTTTTGATGTCAAGTTTGTACTACCTTTGCATTTAGTGTTTTTTTTTTTTTTTTTTAAGAAATTATTGAAAAAGAAATCTTTTACTGCCTTTGCATTTAAGTATATCACCTTTATCTGTGGGCAGGGTTTGAATAAAGATCCAATGTTTCGAATACTGTACGTTTAAAAAGTAAATTTCTGTTGGGTGTACTTAATTTTTCACAAACTATGGATTGGTAAGCAGTGTGACACCTTGTATGGGTCTTCTCACTACCCGCAAACTCACTTTCCCTCCCCCGTCCCCAATCACTATATACACAAAAATAATTTTAATAAAATGAAACAAATAAGAACAGTCAGAAAATAAATGTAAAAAATCCAGTGCCTTCCTTACATTGATTATTCCTGGTGACTTGTCCTCTTCCCCTTTTACATTGTTGGTAATTGGTGATGTACACCTCCCCATTACATTGACAGACAGCTGTAGTTTCCTCCCCTTCATTACAATAGTGGTTAGTGATAAAGTACCTTTCTCCACCTGTTACATAGGTGGCCTGTGGTTTCATTGGTGGTCAGTGGAACAAAAACAATCTTTGGTAAAGAGCAGTGGCGGAACTACCAGGGATGCAAAGGTCGCACTTTCAACCGGGCCCTGGCATTCCACCACTGTCAGGAGGCCCCAGTTGGGTTGCTGGGTGCAGGGCTCTGAACTGAGAGCATCTCTCTCATACAGCCCAGAGCCTGCACTGACAGTTCATCCTCTACCGCATGGATGGGAGAGAAGAGAGCCATTCTGCTCCTCCTCTCGTTCCTCTCCTCCTGTGTGCACTGCGGGAAGTGTGAAGCTAAGCAGCTGAATTTGATCATTCAGCTGCTGGGCTTCACACTTCCTGTGGTGCCAAAAAGGAGGAGAGGGGTGGGAAGAGAAGGAGCAGATCGGCTCTCTCCTCTCCCATGCATGCAAGGAAGGGGGGAGGGGGAACAGTCAGTGCAGGCTCTGGGCTGTATGATAGACACACTCTCAGCTTAAAGTTCTGCTGAGGAGGCACTGATAGACAGCACCAATAGGCACTGATAGGCAGCATTGAGGAGCACTGAGAGACGGCACTGATGAGCACCTATAGGTGCATTGATGAGCACCACTGATAATCAGTGCCCCGATTATCAGTGTAAACAATGTATCAACAGTCCTGCCGGTTAACGGCTCTCCTTTCTTCACACAGACACAGCGTGGGGGCAAAGAACTGCCGATAATCAGCAAGTCTGTTTACATGTGATCAGCAGATCACATGGTAAAGGGCTTCTGTGATTGGCCCTTTATCATGATTAGCTGTGTCCAAAGGACACAGCAGTCACAGAGCGCGCTGGATGCGTGCCCCAGGGGGCACTTGGGAGGCAGGGTTCTGGGAAGATGTCCATTGATCCCCTCCCAGAACTGGAAGACCGGTAAAGAGGGTTCCATACCAAGGAGAAGAGACACTATAAGCTGTGCTGTTAGCTCTTCTAAGTGACATTAGCACCAAATCAGGATATCAGTAAGCACACCTAATTTGGTATGCAATGTTGTACTTAAGTTTCTACTGCAGTCATCAGTACCCAATACACATTCTGCATAACTACACCAAACTTTTACAGTGCAGCAATCTCACAATTAGTGCCAAATGTTAAAGGCAGCTTGGGATAAAACAGGAATCCTTCGCATGAAGGCAGTTTAGCCTGGAGCCACAAAAATTATACAAGGATATTAATTGACTAATGATACACCGTTGTATACTTGCTGTAGTTTTTTTATTTATTATAGTATACTAAAACAGAGGTGTTGAAGACCACAATATCTGTATTAATTTGCAAATTTGACCCACACAAAATGTACAACTCCTACCACTGCAGATCAGTAAATCAATACATACAAAGAGAAAATCTAAGACTAATCTAAGAAAGCTAAAAATATAAAAGGAGAATCATAAATGCTGCCATTGGCCACTTTTCCTTCTGCAAAGCTTGTTGGCTGGCTGTCAAGCTGATCCAGGGACACTAAAATTTTCACTCACTGACCTCACTGCAACTCAGGAGTTCTGTCAACATTCTGATTTTACTGAAGGCATGTTGTGCTACATGTCAGAGATTCAGTAGTAGAACTAAAAGGATCAAAATCACAGCCAAAAAAAATAATTTGCCTTTCAGAAGATGGTCAGTAATGGCAGTCTCTACATGTTTCTTACTGCAAGTTTACTTAAAGTGTGCAAAAACAATATAACTGTGGCTGCAGCCTTATTTTTTAGCAATGAAGATAATAAAAAAAAAAGGTTGTCTTACTGGAAACAGATCATAATGCATTTTACACATACCCTATAAAAACATTTATTGAAAAGAACTGCAGATTAAGACCCAAGCGCAAATGGATAGAAGATGCAGTGCAATAAATGGCATCCCCTGCCATGGCTGGAAAGCAGAAGCACCTATTAATAAACAACCAGAATGTCATCCAAGAGGGCAGCAGATGAAATGGCTCTGTTGTAGTGCAGATTCAAAGAAGCGCACCGTACTGGGCCCCATTTTCTCTTTGTGCCTTCCAAAGAGGGAGACGTCATTGTATTTCTTCACAGTCGTACTTGAAATCTTGCAGTACTTCACTGATTGCTTCCACGGTTTTAATTATCCTAAGGGAACGGATGGGAGCTATAAATAATATACATCTGGCTTACATTACACACAATATAGAAGTTTAGGTAGTGTTTATGAAACACCCAGAATAACAGCCGCAGTGCTTGTTTAGAGCTGAGGCGCTTGAAAAGTGTTGTCATAGTGATGTATATCAGTCACAATAATAATGAAAATAACCATTATCACTCTTCGTCACTTAAACGGTTTTAATGCAACGTGCGACTTTCGGTAAAATAATACATGCATGAGTGTCTTATTTTTTTTGTAGCCATTTAGCTCCTTTCTTTATTTGTGCATCACATTAATGCCACAAAAGGACATTTCTAACTGTCCATCTATTTGAATGGTTTCTTAAGCCTCGTACACACGGTCGGACTTCCATCGGACTTTTCCATGTTTTTTTGTCCGAACGGAGTTGGTCGGGAACACCCATAGCATACACACGCTCGGACTTTTCTGCAAACTTTCCCAAATCTTTTTGCAACATCACGTGGTTTTTCTGCTCTTTACCGCCACCCTTTGGTCAACTTCTGCTATTGTTGGTTGATTTTAACATTATTTGTTTTGTCCATCGGACAAAAGTCCGATGGTTTTCTGTACATACGGTCGGACTTTGCTCCATCGGACTTTTGTTGAGCAAAAGTTTGTCCGTTTGCAGACCCAACTTTTGTCCGATGAAAACAAGAAAAAAGCAAAAAAAGTTTGTCCGATGGAGCGTACACACGGTCGGATTGTTGGTCCAACTTGCTCAAAATGAAGTTTGTTGGCCAAAAGTCCGACCGTGTGTACGGGGCTTAACAATTAAAATGTTCGCACTGTCATGTAGCAAACATTGTGTGCCTTGAACTCAGGAAATAAGAAATTAAGAAATGAATGACTCAAGTATGTTCTATAGATATGGTAAATGTCCAACTTTTGGGGTCTTACATCTTTTCCTAAAGCTGGCCATATACATATAGATTTCATATAACAGATTCTGCCAGCCGCGCTGCACATCACAGATGGGTGAATCTCCCGCTACAGCTATTGTGCTTTGACAGACAGCCAGTTAGCCAGCTATGTGCTACCTCTTGTGGATTATTTGCCAATCATTGACTCTGCCTTTCAATGCAGTGGCTGCATTGGATGTAGGCATTGTTCAGCCATTTTCTGTCTGCCTTCTTCCATTTTTCAATCGAAGAACATCAGGTAGGAGGCAGTTGGCAAGCCCACCCACTGAGAGAAGTTCCTGATGAACTGGCCAAAGTTTGTTCTATGTAAGTCAAGCTTTAAGGTAAAGTGGTGAGGATAGGCTGCTCATAGACCGAGTGGAGTCTTGGAAATCTTTGCATGTACTTCTAGGAGTACAGCAGATGCTTAATGTTATATAACGATGTTGCATAACCATGTTGTTTTCTTATTGGTTAAAGACATTATCCACCCCTCTTCTCCACCTTTTTTTGCAATTCATATATATCAATGAAAAAGCATTAAAGACTGAATAACAGCCAAAGCACATCTCTGTGTGACTCCATGTTACCGAGTACACTTAAAAGGTAGCTTTACCCAGTTGCAGACTCTGGGCATACTAGACATGCCCAAAAACATGTCATCATTGTACACAGGGCGTGTCTAGTATGTCCAGTCCTTCTGCCCTGCTGCCTTCCTGTCCCAGTACCTGGCAATTCAGCTATGATTAATCACAGCTGCATTTCTGAGTACACGGGGAAAGTTGGCTGCAGGAGCTGTAAAAAAAAAAAAAAAAAAAAGCAGTCTGGCAATGTTTATCAATAACACTGCTCAGCCGCAAATACAGAAAGTTACATTGAAACATTGTATTATTTGTAACTTTTTATTTTCTAATTAAAGTGGAGTTCCACCAAAAAATGGAACTTCCACTTTTTGGAACCCTCCCCCCCTTCAGTGTCACATTTGGCACCTTTCAGGGGGGAGGGGGTAGCAGATACCTGTCTAATAGAGGTATTTGATCCCACTTCCTGGCATAGATCACTTCTGGCACCTACTCTGTACCCCCGCTGTCTTCAGGGAGACACACAGCTCCCAGAACACAGCGGGGACCAGTGAAGACGCACAGCGCGACTCGCGCATGCGCAGTAGGGAACCGGGAAGTGAAGCCGCAATGCTTCACTTCCTGATTCCCTTACCGAGTATGGCGGCGGCGGCAGCAGCCAATCCTCAAGAGACAGATCGGCTTCGGCTGCCGACATCGCGGGCGCCCTGGACAGGTAAGTGTCCATATATTAAAAGTCAGCAGCTGCAGTATTTGTAGCTGCTGGCATTTAATTTTTTTTTTTTAGTGGGACCTCTCCGCTTTAAGTTTTCTTCTGTTGAACCCCCTATTAACCCCATAGTTTACTCTGATCAGCACTAATTAACACAGTATTCTCCTTCTCCATTCAACTGTAATTTTCCTGTTGATTTATTTTTTTCTATTTTATTAACTAATAGGTAACATTTTTAAAACCCATTTTACTTCATTTGTAAACAACTTTGCAATGCTTTGCATCAAAATCATAATTTTAGTGTGTTTTTAAACAGGACAAATTACAGAATAAAATGTGCACTTTTTATGTGTAGCAACACTATTAATGTTTAAACTAACACTGTTTAAAAAAATAAAAAAATAATAATTTTGTTTAGTTTTATAACGATTAATTGTCTAAGGATTGTGGGAAAAAAAAATATTGTTGCACGACAATAGTCATAAAAAGAAAGCCTTGTTTGTCCTTAAAAAGATGTATGTACAGTATCTCACAAAAGTTAGTACACCCCTCACATAATTGTAAATATTTAATTATATCTTTTCACGTGACAACACTGAAGAAATTAAACTTTGCTACAATGTAAAGTAGTGCGTGTACAGCTTGTATAACCGTGTAAATTTGCTGTCCACTCTAAACCGTTGGCAACAAAACACCCCTAAGTGAAAATTTCCAAATTGGGCCCAATTAGCCATTTTCCCTCCCCGATACCATGTGACTCGTTAGTGTTACAAGGTCTCAGGTGTGAATGGGGAACAGGTGTGTTAAATTTGGTGTTATTGATCTCACTCTCTCATACTGGTTACTGGAAGTTCAACAGGTTCACACTGAGCTGCGGGAATGAAGCCATGCAAGTTCAGCTATATTCGCAAGATTTCACTCCTGCATGTCAGTCCTGATTTTGGTCGCGATTGACGAGACATCTGTGCAGGTTTCTGCACAGATGTCAATGTAAATTGCAGCCCGAAATCAAAAAAAGTAGTACAAAAACTACTTTTTTAAATCGGTGCAGCGCCGCAGATGCGGAGTCGCACCGATTAGGACATTGCCATTGATAGCAATTGCCACCGATTTGACATGCAATTTGAAATGTCAAATCACATGTCAAAACGCTCCAGTGTGAACCAGGGCACAAGGTCTCATGTGTGAATGGGGAGCAGGTGTGTTTAATTTGGTGTTATCGCTCTGATGCCGCGTACACACGACCGCTTTTCTCGACGAGAAAAACTGCATTTTTTTTTTCGCCGAGAAAAACGATCGTCTGTGGGCTTTATGTCGTTTTTCTCGTTGAGAAAAACGGCAGAAAAAACGACGAGAAAAATTAGAACATGTTCTAAATTTTCTCATCGTTTTTTCCATCATTTTTTTCCGCGGCAGTTTTCCCATAGGGAGACACTGCCGCGGAGCCCACAGACGGTCGTTTTTCTCGTCAAGAGAAAAAATGACGGGAAAAAAGACCGTGTGTAGGGAACCCTTGGAACCGAAGCGGTTCCCTCGTTTTTCCTGTCATTATTCACGGCGGATTTTTAACCGCCGTGAATAATGATCGTGTGTACGCGGCATTACTCTCTCAAACTGGTCACTGGAAGTTCAACATGGCACCTCATGGCAAAGAATTCTGAGGATCTGAAAAAAAGAATTGTTGCTCTACATAAAGATGTCCTAGGCTATAAGAAAATTGCCAAGACCCTGAAACTGAGCTGCAGCACAGTGGTTTAACAGGACAGGTTCCACTCAGAACAGGCCTTGCCATGGTCGACCATAGAAGTTGAGTGCACGTGCTCAGTGTCAATGTCTTTGGGAAATAGACATATGAGTGCTGCCAGCATTGCTGCAGAGGTTGAAGGGGAGGGGGGTCAGCCTGTCAGTGTTCAGACCATATGCTGCACACTGCATCAAAATTGGTCAGCATGGCTGTCGTCCCAGAAGGAAGCCTCTTCTAAAGATGATGCACAAGAAATCCCGCAAACAGTTTCCTGAAGACAAGCAAACTAAGGACATGGATTACTGGAATCATGTCCTGTGGTCTGATGAGACCAAGATAAACTTTAGTTCAGATGGTGTCAAGCATGTGTGGCGGCAATCAGGTGAGGAGTACAAAGACAAGTGTGTCTTGCCTACAGTAAATTATGGTGATGGGAGTGTTATGGTCTGGAGCTGCATGAGTGTTGACGGCACTGGGAGCTACAGTTCATTGAGGGGACAATGAATGCCAACATGTACTGTGACAAACTGAAGCAGAGCATGATTTCCTCCCTTCGGGCCGCAGGGCAGTATTCCAACATGATAACTCCAAACACACCCCCAAGATGACCACTGCCTTGCTAAAGAAGCTCAGGATAAAGGTGATGGACTGGCCAAGCATGTCTCCAGACCTAAACCCTATTGAGCATCTGTGGGGCATGCCCAAATGGAAGGTGGAAGAGTGCAAGGTCTCTAACATCCACCAGCTCCGTGATGTCTTCATGGAGGAGTGGAAGAGGACTCCAGTGACAACCTGTGAAGCTCTGGTGAACTCCATGCCCAAGAGGATTAAGGCAGTGATGGAAAATAATGGTGGCCACACAAAATATTGACCCTTTGGGCCCAATTTAGACATTTTCACTTAGGGGTGTACTCACTTTTGTTGACATTGGTTTAAACATTAATGGCTGTGTTGAGTTATTTTGAGGGGACAGCCAATTTAGTCTGTTATACAAGCTGTACAATCACTACTTTACATTGTAGCAAAGTGTAAATTCTTTAGTGTTGTCGCATGAAAAGATATAATACAGTATTAAATTTTTGTAAATATTTTATGTATTACATTGTTATCTTAACCACTTCAGCCCCGGAAGGATTTGCCCCCTTAATGACCAGGCCATTTTTTGCGATACTGTACTGCGTCCCTTTAACTAACAATTGCGCAGTCGTGCGACGCTGTACCCAAACAAAGGCGACATATTTTTTTTCCCACAAATAGAGCTTTATTTTGGTGGTATTTGATCACCTCTGCAGTTTTTATTTTTTGCGCTATAAACAAAAAAAGAGCGTCAATTTAAAAAAAACAAAAAAAAAACAACAATATTTTTTACTTTTTGCTATAATAAATATCCCCCCCCCCCCCAAAAAAAAATGTAAAAAAATTTTCTTCATCAGTTTAGGCCAATATATATTCTTCTACGTATTTTTGGTATTAAGAAAAAAAAAATCGCAATAAGCGTATATTGATTGGTTTGCACAAAAGTTATAGCATCTACAAAATAGGGAATAGATGTATGGCATTTTAAAATATTTTTTACTAGTAGTGGCGGCGATCTGAGATTTTTAGCGGGATCGGACACTTCTGACACATTTTTGGGACCATTGACATTTATACAGCGATCAGTGCTATTAAAATGCACTGCTTACTGTGTAAATGTCACTGGTAGTGAAGGAGTTAACACTAGGGGGCGATCAAGGGGTTAAATGTGTTCCCTCATGCGTGTTCCTAACTGTTGGGGGATGGGACTGACTAGAGGAGGAGACATATCGCTGTTCCTAACCGAATAGGTATTTTTGTGTATACTCACACACACACACGTTCTGGCTCTTGCTGCTATAGCTGTTTAAAGGGCCGACGTACAGCTACAGCGATTTGCGGGAAAGAGACAACCTGCAGCAGTATAATGACTATATAATGATTATATGATTCCAGTACAATTCTGCATTGGAACTGATTGTACTGGTGTGAACTAGGCCATTGGAACCCATATAGTCTACTGTCCATGCATTTTTGATCCAGAAAACAAAACGCACTGGACTGCATGTGGTGTGAATATCTAAGAGCTGACTTTGCTACTTGACTGACTGCAGATTGAATTTCTACATGGCTACAGGGAACCCATCACCACCATTGCACATACCCAAAAACAAACATTTAATGTTGCAGCTTACCAATTCATAGATGTGTTGGTTGCATTCGTTTCCCTTTTTAGGATCTCTTTCTTAGATTTTTCACCTGGTGATCCAGCCAGTAAGTGTGTTGTTTTTCTACAGAACACGCTGCAGGTGTAGCAGTTAGAGGGTTGAGACAAACCATTTACTACTGACATGGGTGCTTATAAGATTTTTACTTTTTAGTTACTTAAAATCTGTATCCCAAAAAAATAAAACTGTTGCCGTAACTGCTTAAAAAGTGTAAGCTGGAATGCAATAGATATGGACAGATCACCAGGTGAAAACAGGGGGGAAAAAGCGTAAAAAGGGAAAACGAATGGAGCCACCACATCTAATGGTAAGCTAATACACCGTATTAAATTTTTGGTTTGGGTTTAATACAACTTTACCTGATTTTAATTCTTAATTTTTCTAATTTTTTAAACAGTATTTACATTACTTAGCCCTGGTTCAGAGCAGTACGGCTTTGAATTTGCGCTAGTTCAGTGCGACTTTAAAGCTTCCTGTCAGTACGATTTCATGTGCAGCTTGCTGACATCTGTGCAACTTCATTTAACAGGTGCCAATGCAAGTCGCACTTAAATCGCACAGAAATGGTGCACAAACTTTTTTGAATGGTTCCATTGCCGCAAATGTGGTGCAACTTGTTATGTAATTTTGAACTGTCAAGTCACATGACGAGTCACAATGGTGTAAAACAGGGCTTAGTGTACATATGTAATGCAGTAAAAAAGGAGAAGAAACAGATTTGGTTTTAATTTTTTGTTTTTTTAGGGCCAGTTCATACCATACCAGTTCATACCATAGAAACGCAGTCCGGATGCTTTTCTGCATGCACATTTTTGATGCAATCCAGTGTATCTCCCCCCCCCCCCCCCGGTTTCTTAAACGTAAGGACCAGTTCACACCACATGCAGTCCAGTTTGTTTTTTTTCTGCATCAAAAACGAAAGGAAAGTAGTTTATATGGTCTTCAATGGCATAGTTCACACCAGTGCTTGCAGTTCCAGTGCGTTTCAGTTCCATAACATTCTAAATTTTTCCTGCATTAGACTGTACTTAAACGCTGTAAAACGCATCAAAAACTCACTGTAACACACGTCATTAATTAAAGTAAAAAAAAAAAAAAAAAGGGGGGGGAACACTGGACTGCATCAAAAACGCACTGGAATGCATCAAAAACACGCATGCAGAAAAGCATCTGGAACGCATCCGGACTGCGTTTCTATGGTGTGAACTGGCCCTAAATAAGGACAGGTGTGTTACAGTGTCTTTTTTGTGCATTTAGGTGCGTTCTTGATGCGTTTTACAGCATTCCAGTACAGCATGAACTGAGGTGTCTACAGAGACTTCAACACAATTTTCTCTACACGACAGATGTCCTAAACCAGGGGTCTCCAAACTTTTTAAACAAAGGGCCGGTTTACTGCCCTTCAGACTTTAGGGGGGCTGGAGTGGTCAGTGGAAGTAGAAAATTAAAAAAATTACATAGTGCCAGTAGAAGGAGGAATAATGACCCATCATTGGCATTAGTGGGAGTAACAGTGTCTAATTGTTTATATCAGTGGGAGGAATGATGCCCCATTGCGGGTGTCAGTGGGAGGAATAGTGTCCCATCATTGGTGTCATCGAGGTAGAAAAAATGTACCATTGTTGGTGTCAGTGAGAGGAATGGTTTCCCACTGTTGGTGCCAGTGGAAAGAATGGTACCCCTTGTTGAAGTCAGTGGAAGAAATAGTGCCACGCGTGCCAGATAAAGGCAAGCAAAAAAGAGTCACATTCGGCCCATGGGCCGCAGTTTGGAAAACACTGTCCTAAATGAAGCAGGAGGAGGAGGAGAAGGAGTCTAGCTCTTGCCCAGGGCAATCATTGACAGCTGAAAGTTCCAGCACCCACCCTACGCCAAATTACCGACTGACCCCACAAAATATTATTAGGTATCTGGTAGCTTCTTAACAGAGAAACATATAAAGATTATATGTAGAGAGTGCAAGCATGTGTATAAACTAATATTTGTGTGGAATTTTTAAGTTAAAAAACATATATAAGGCTCCATGTACACTAGGGCTGCAACGGATCGGCGGTGATCCGAACGGGTCACCCTGTTCGGATCGGATCACCACTCGATCCGTGGAGCGACCCTGCGGCCTCAGCCTTAGGAAAGGCCGCGGCTTCGGCCTAGCTCCGGAGCCGCGGCCATCTTGGTACACCCGGCGGCGGCTGCCTTGTGTGCGCTGACATCATCACCCCTCGCTGCTCGTGGATCTGAACTGGCCGGCGGGAGAGACTGAAGTAAGTGGGGGAGATGGCCATTACTGGGGGAGATTGTGTGGATATTACTGGGGGAGATTGTGTGGATATTACTGGGGGAGATTGTGTGGATATTACTGGGGAAGATTGTGTGGATATTACAGGGGGAGATGACGTGGATATTACAGGGGGAGATGACGTGGATATTACAGGGGGAGATGACGTGGATATTACAGGGGGAGATGACGTGGATATTACAGTGGGGGGATGACGTAGATATTACAGTGGGGGGATGACGTAGATATTACAGTGGGGGGATGACGTGGATATTAGTTTTTTTTTTTTTTTGCCGATCCGAAAATGATCCGATCCGTGGCTCTGATCCGAGGATCGATCCGATCCGTGAGTTTTTTGATCCGTTGCACCCCTAATATGTACACTGAAGCTGATAAACTGCAGTTTATTGGCGTTTTTTTAAAAAGCCCATTAACTGCACTCTATGTTAGCCTATGTGTTCATGTACACATAGCGTTTTTTAGCGTTAATGAGCAGTGGAGTTAATGGGGTTTTTTCTGAACGCAAGAAATTCGCGTTCAAAGTGCTGTTTTTCGGCGGCAAAAAACGCAAAACGCTGAAAACCGCTAATAAACGCTCAAAAACGCTGGTCGCCAGCGTTTTTTTTGCGCTTTTTGATCCATTGAAAAAAAAAAAAAGAAAAAGCTAAAAAACGCTAACTGAAAAATGCTAGTAAAAAACGCTGATAAAAGCTATATTTTAAAGCAGCTTTTTCTGCCAGAAATCTGGCGTTCAAAACGACAGTTTTTGAGCTTCTGTGTACATGGAGCCTAAGGCCCCTTTCACACTGGGGCGTTTTTCATGCGGTTTAGCGCTAATATTAGCGCTATTATACCGCATGAAAAAGTCCTGCCCTGTAGCCTTCAATGTGAAAGCCCGAAGGCTTTCACACTGAAGCGGTGCGCTAGCAGGACCTCTCCAAAAGTCCTGCTAGCCGCTTCTTTACAGCGGTAAAGGAGCGGTGTGTTCACCGCTCCTTTACCGCGGGTGCCCATTGAAATCAATGGGACACCGCGGTAATACCGCCTGCAAACCGCGGCAACCCTTTTTCGGCCGCTAGCTGGGGTTAGATTCACCCCCCTAGCGACCGCATACCGCGGTAAGAACGACGGTATAGCAGCGCTGCAAATCGCGCTGCTATACCGCCACCGCTCCTGCCCGCCCCAGTGTGAAAGGGGCCTAAGAATTACAGAAAGCAGTTTAGGGTAAAAATTGCTACTCCTCAGGAAAACAAGGAAATATTTTAAAATACTGTACTTCTATGGGTGACATGGAAGTACACAGATGACATAGTTGCTGGTTTAGTGTTCAGATAAAGCTACTTAATATTTTGAGGTCTTAAACCACAAGCAAGTTTTATCGAGTATACGGTAGCAAATAAAGTCACTTACTTATGTTTTAATTGTCGCACCTCCTCTTTGTAGGACTCCTCACTGGGGTGGTCTTGGGCATTCTGTTTGGCTAACTGCAGCCTAGCTGTCTGATAAAATAAGATCAACCATGTAAGTACAGTATTAGCTGCACAGGAAAGGCAAGAAAAGAAAATCTGCATATGTGGCCGTAATTTAAAAACACCATATATAATTTACCAAAGATAATTTCTCTTTCTCCAGCTCCTGAATCTTTTCTAGGTGTTCTGAGAGATCTGACCGATCATATACTTCCCGAAACCGATCCTTCATCTGGATAATCTCTTTGCTGATGCCATTGAAAGCCTGCGTGATCTCATGCACCAGCATCCGGTATTGCATAAAGTCATAGTGTGGACCAGATTTCATGTATGCCTGATGTCCCCTGAAATAAAAATTTAAAAATCTACCTCTAGGCTCTTTAAAAAAAAACAAAAAAAAAAAACTGTTTATTGAGACTAGTAAAAACGATTAGAAATACATTTAAAACACAGTTTTAATACAAACTTTAAGTAAGGGTCACATGGTACACCTTCTCTCATGCTAAAGAAACCCAAAGTCTAAACCAATTGAATAGGATGGTGAAGGAACTAAAGTTGATGACCAAGAAGTATCTGTATGATAAAGGAGGCCTCCATCGCCATGACACTGCATTATATAGACAAGCCAAAATATTAGGATTGGGAGTGTATTTAAATAAAGTAGATTTTTTTATTGAACAAGGAGAAAACGTTTTCAATTTCCATCAGAGCACATATCTATTGGAGAAAGTAGATCACATCACCTATGATAACAGGAACATGGAGGAACACCAGGATTGGTGAACGATCATCCATCTGGGAGAGTGGAATGAAAAGTATGGTTTGGTGTATTTCATTTAGTTAAGCATGGGTTTGGGTAGAACTATGAACAGAAGCACTGCCCACGTAACTGCCGAGGCACCTTGATGTAGGGTCCTAAAAAGTGGGGCAAATCCCTAATATCCAGTCCATTACTTGCAAAGAAACCTTCAACAAAAATGGGTGGCAAGGTAACAGAGGATGTTAAAAAAAAAAAAAATTATAAAATAAAAACACAAATCCCTGAAGTGTCACTTTTTTGTACATGATAATAAGGCCCCTTTCACACTGGGGCGGTGGGTGCGTCGGCGGTAAAGCACCGCTATTTTTAGCGGCACTTTACCGCCATTTTCTCAGTGCTATTCGGTCGCTAGCGGGGAGCTTTTACCTTACCCCCCACTAGCGGTGGAGAAAGGGTTAAAACCATCCGCAAAGCGCTGCTGCATTCATTTCAATGGGCAGGAGCGGTATACACACCTCACCTTCACCGCTCCAAAAGATGGACTTTTTTTACCGTCCTGCTAGCGCACCGCTCCAGTGTGAAAGCCCTCGGGGCTTTCACATTGGAGAAACAGCAGCGGCTCTTTCAGGGCGCTATTTTTAGCGTTAAAGCGCCTCAGTGTGAAAGGGGTCTAAATGTCCCAATTTTTGCTACACCTGGTGTGCTGGTGAAATCCTGCGAAAAACTTAGGCCTCCTTTACTCTTGCAGTTGGGGGGACAATAAGGGCCAGTTCACACCACATGCACTCCAGTGCGTTTTTTTTCTGCATTAAAAATGCATGGAAAGTAGGTTCTATGGTTTTCAATGACATGGTTCACACCGGTTCTTGCAGTTCCAGAAAAAAAAAAAAAAAGTAGAACATTTTTCAGGCACTGGACTGTACTGGGATGCTGTAAAATGCATCAAAACCGCAAATGTCCTTATTTCAAGTTAAGAAAAATCAGGGGGGAAATGCATTGGACTGCATCAAAAACGCACTGGAAAGCATCAAAAACACGCATGTAGAAAAGTTTGTTTGCAAATAAAAATAAATAAATATTTGTATCAGGTTCTGCTGGACCTCACCACACCATACACGTTGCAACGCAGCAGCTAGTGTGAATGGACCCTAAGCTCCTGTGTTGAGAGGCTTTTGCTTGCTTCAAGTAGATTTTCCATACCTAGGCAAGTCTATTGGAATGCAAAATCTGCATGAAGCACAGGTAAATGTAGGTCAGAAGGAGGTCAAGTGCACCTGTCAATGAATTCTGAATGATCACTAAAACATCTCAACTGATTTCAGAACAAATACCAGTGCGAAGTGATAACAAAGGCACTTCAAAATTATCAAGCAGGAAGGAAACCACTTAAAATGCCCTCTTCAGAGTCATCAGTGAGAATGCAAAGAAAAAACAAACCTCTGTTGCCATACCCGGGGGCTTCCCTCCTCTCTTTTCCGTGCTATTGACACAGAGCCCTAAAAGGGAGTTACATTACATATCGTAAAACTTCCTCCCATTGATGCTGTTGAGGAGGGTAGGCGGAGCATTAGGTTGCTAAGACCTGTTGCCAGTGCCACACTTAATACAGCTGGTGGTTGCCAATACTAGCAAGAGCAGCCGCCGATCTGTCTGAAAGTCAGCCCAGCCACCAGGTGGTATTATCATACTGGCAGCAGTGAGACCGCTTTATGGGCACGCCAGACCGATTTGCCTCCAGGACCCTGCCCCCCGGCCCAGTCCACCCCATAAGACCTAAAAGGGAAATATAATGGATTAATAAATATAGTCCCATGCACATCTGAACGAATCCACTCGATGGTAGGATAATCATTGATGGAGGAGGACAGTAAGATACAAACATATATTGCAACAGAACACACAGTCTGTCCAACCAACCATGTGGGATTTATTCTTGGGATGTACTCACTAAGTAGTACTTCAAACTCTTGGCCTGACTAGCAAAAAGTAAATGTATCATGCTATGGTCTGTGTCCTCTCCTCCCATTGATTTGGTCGCAAGCCAGCGATATGGGTGAAGCACTACCCTCTATTGGTTCCTGGTCCACGGTGATTTGCCTGTTCTGCTCAAGCCCGCCAGCATGGGATCAAAGGCCGTGGCTGGGTTACAGTCGACTGACTCTCGTGGGCTTGCCTCTGGTAAGCTGCTAATTTAAGTGGTGGAGGGCACCTATGTTTGTTGTGATCACTGATGCTATTTACATACTGATCATTTATCCTACCATCAAGTGGATTCGTTCAGATGTGCATGGGACTATATTTATTAATCCATTATATTTGGGTATCATTTGGACGTTATCTGGACATTGTTTTCATTGTTCAGACCATGAACAAAACTCACTTCTAGTTTCTGGTGTTTTTGCTGACTAATCAGTGCTTTACGCACACCAGCCTCTGGACTTAATTCCTTGTATTGGCACAGTTTTTTTTGTTTATTATTTCTTTGTGTTTATTCCACCATAGCTGCTGCCTTTATTATTCAGTTAATTTTTTTTTTTTTTATAAAATAGCGCAGCTTTTCTATCTTTGATTTTACTTTATTGGAAGACCAGAGTAAAGATTGCACATAGCATTTGCATTTAAAAAGAATACATTTAATATACAGCAGCGCCATGCCGCTAGTTTTCTCAGACCTTCTATACGAACCCTACCTAGGTAGGCGTCACAGTGGAGGCAGCAGTTCTTACCACAGCAAACCCTTAACCATCTGCGCGGTACACTTCTACTTCCTGTTTCACAGTCTGCACTGATCCTGAAAATGAACACCGTTCTATTTAAAGCAAAAACAAAATATTCAGGTCCTGAAATCACCACTGTAAAGTTATTTGAAAAGCCATTGTCACAATAAAAAATTGAAGGAAAAAAACTGTAAAATCAAATATTTTAAATACTTACAAAGTATTATCCCTTTCCATAAAGAATGATTATTTACTTGCAATGTGCAAGCAAATTTGAGTTCTTTAGGAAGATTAAAGGCTGGTTCAAACCCCGATTGCACAGGAATGTGGCATTCACTGTGTGATTCCTGAAGTCCCATGCAGTGCTATTTTGCAGCCCATTCACCAGAATGCAGAGAAAGTCATGCATGCACTAGGGTGCCCACGTATCCCGGATTGCCCGGGATTGTCCCTGATTAGAGATTTTTGTCCCATGTCCCGGGCAGCTCAATCCGGGACAATACAGACATCCCGGAATGAAAAAAAAACAGTGACCAGTCCGCTCCGCCGACTCCGCCTGTCTGCCGCCACCACCTTATAAATTTTATTACACTGATAACATATAGGCTGCGGCTGCGGCTGCCACTGCCAGTCTGGTTGCTAGGCTAGGGGCCGCTCCGCGTCTAGCAACTGGTGACGTCAGCTGAGCTGAGGCCTGTCAGTGTGGGCAGTGAGTGCACCCGCCCGGCGCACACTACGCTGAGTCTGAGAGCAGCGCGCGCGCCTCCCTCCGCAGCCACCAGCCAGTCCAGAGCCAGCACAGAGTGAGTGACCGTGACGCTCACGCTCACGCCAGTGACCATTCAGACAGAGCCACTCACCTGTGCACAGCCAGCCAGGCCAGCCTGAGCCTCGTCGTCCGAGTCCTCCTCCAGTGACTGTCTCAGAGACAGCGCCACTTTCCTGTGCAGCCAGCCAGCCTGAGCCGGGCGGTCCGTGTGTGTGAGTGGGAGGAGCGGTGCTCGGTGCAGACGAGCGTGCGGCGGCTACTGGCAGAGTTCTCGGCCTGCGGGGGATACCAAGGAGCGACTGGGGGATAGCAGTCATCTATGGAATGGATGATCTTCATGGATGGAGTCCTGGCCTGGAGTGGTGAGTGAAATCCACTGATCTACCTTGTGTTTGTGTGGGGGAGTAGTCAGTAGTGTGAGTACTGCAAGAAGGAGTGTAGTGGTCAGAGGGTTCAGGTAGGTCAGTGTAGAGGCCAGGTAGGTAATAGTGGTCAGGTGGGTCAGTGCAGGGGTCATTGTAGTGGACAGGTCATTTTAGGGGTCAGGTAGGTCAGTGTAGTGGTGCTCCCTTTACTAACTTCAGAGTGCTCCCATACCTCCCCTTACTTTCTCCAGAGTGCCCCTTTACATTTCTCCAGAGTGCCCCTTAGTACAGTAGTACTAAGGGGACACTCTGGAGGAGGATGTAAGGGGGCACTCTGGAGAAGAATGTAAGGGGGCACTCTGGAGGAGGATGTAAGGGGGCACTCTGGAGGAGGATGTAAGGGGGCACTCTGGAGGAGGATGTAAGGGGGCACTCTGGAGGAGGATGTAAGGGGGCACTCTGGAGGAGGATGTAAGGGGGCACTCTGGAGGAGGATGTAAGGGGGCACTCTGGAGGAGGATGTAAGGGGGCACTCTGGAGGAGGATGTAAGGGGGCACTCTGGAGGAGGATGTAAGGGGGCACTCTGGAGGAGGATGTAAGGGGGCACTCTGGAGGAGGATGTAAGGGGGCACTCTGGAGGAGGATGTAAGGGGGCACTCTGGAGGAGGATGTAAGGGGGCACTCTGGAGGAGGATGTAAGGGGGCACTCTGGAGGAGGATGTAAGGGGGCACTCTGGAGGAGGATGTAAGGGGGCACTCTGGAGAAGAATGTAAGGGGGCACTCTGGAGAAGAATGTAAGGGGGCACTCTGGAGAAGAATGTAAGGGGGCACTCTGGAGAAGAATGTAAGGGGGCACTCTGGAGAAGGATGTAAGGGGGCACTCTGGAGGAGGATGTAAGGGGGCACTCTGGAGGAGGATGTAAGGGGGCACTCTGGAGGAGGATGTAAGGGGGCACTCTGGAGGAGAATGTAAGGGGGCACTCTGGAGAAGAATGTAAGGGGGCACTCTGGAGAAGAATGTAAGGGGGCACTCTGGAGAAGAATGTAAGGGGGCACTCTGGAGAAGAATGTAAGGGGGCACTCTGGAGAAGAATGTAAGGGGGCACTCTGGAGAAGAATGTAAGGGGGCACTCTGGAGAAGAATGTAAGGGGGCACTCTGGAGAAGAATGTAAGGGGGCACTCTGGAGAAGAATGTAAGGGGGCACTCTGGAGGAGGATGTAAGGGGGCACTCTGGAGGAGGATGTAAGGGGGCACTCTGGAGGAGGATGTAAGGGGGCACTCTGGAGGAGGATGTAAGGGGGCACTCTGGAGGAGGATGTAAGGGGGCACTCTGGAGAAGGATGTAAGGGGGCACTCTGGAGAAGGATGTAAGGGGGCACTCTGGAGAAGGATGTAAGGGGGCACTCTGGAGAAGGATGTAAGGGGGCACTCTGGAGGAGGATGTAAGGGGGCACTCTGGAGGAGGATGTAAGGGGGCACTCTGGAGAAGAATGTAAGGGGGCACTCTGGAGAAGGATGTAAGGGGGCACTCTGGAGGAGGATGTAAGGGGGCACTCTGGAGGAGGATGTAAGGGGGCACTCTGGAGGAGGATGTAAGGGGGCACTCTGGAGGAGGATGTAAGGGGGCACTCTGGAGGAGGATGTAAGGGGGCACTCTGGAGGAGGATGTAAGGGGGCACTCTGGAGGAGGATGTAAGGGGGCACTCTGGAGGAGAATGTAAGGGGGCACTCTGGAGGAGGATGTAAGGGGGCACTCTGGAGGAGGATGTAAGGGGGCACTCTGGAGGAGGATGTAAGGGGGCACTCTGGAGAAGAATGTAAGGGGGCACTCTGGAGAAGAATGTAAGGGGGCACTCTGGAGAAGAATGTAAGGGGGCACTCTGGAGAAGAATGTAAGGGGGCACTCTGGAGAAGAATGTAAGGGGGCACTCTGGAGAAGAATGTAAGGGGGCACTCTGGAGAAGAATGTAAGGGGGCACTCTGGAGAAGAATGTAAGGGGGCACTCTGGAGAAGAATGTAAGGGGGCACTCTGGAGAAGAATGTAAGGGGGCACTCTGGAGGAGAAAGTAAGGGGGCACTCTGGAGGAGAAAGTAAGGGGGCACTCTGGAGGAGAAAGTAAGGGGGCACTCTGGAGGAGAAAGTAAGGGGGCACTCTGGAGGAGAAAGTAAGGGGGCACTCTGGAGGAGAAAGTAAGGGGGCACTCTGGAGGAGAAAGTAAGGGGGCACTCTGGAGGAGAATGTAAGGGGGCACTAAGGGGGCACCCCGGAGGATGTAAGGGGGCTCTGACTAAGTACCGCCAGAGTGTCCCCTCACATCCCCCCCTTACAACCTCCAGGGTGCCCCCTTAGTGCCTCCAGAGTGCCCCCTTACATCCTTCGGAGTGCCCCACCACCAAGGTAAGATAGCAGTGGCTGACAGACTATCAGGAGGTGGTATTTCACTCCTCTTCCTCCTCTCTCCACTAACTACCCCCCGCCATACACTCCGCACTCCTCTCATATACATACTACCCACCACCATGCACTGCACTCCTCTCCTGTACATATTACTCACCACCATACACTCCAAACTCCTCTCCTGTACATACTACTCACCACCATACACTCTACATTCCCTATTTAACATTACCACATTCTGCACTATATAGGTCATCTCAGACTCTTTAATAACACCCCCTTTAAGCCACGCCCATTATTTAGCGCAATTTAAGACATGTCCACTGTTCACTGCTTTGCGCGCCATATTGTTGTTCTTCTTGATGCCTAGGACCCACTTTTGATCTTGCACACGGGCCCGCTGATTTCATGATACACCCCTGCCCCAAAAATCTGCATTTTTTTTTTTTCAAAAATCATCATTTTTGGGGGGGGGGGGGTGTCCCTGAATGGCAGTTTGGAAATGTGGTCACCCTAGCATGCACTACCTTTAAAAAATGCACCCCATCAAATTGCAGGGTGCTGCGGCACCCTGCAATCTGGTGCCTGCAAACACACTGCATTTGCAATCTGCATTTGAGGTGCTGTTACATTGGCATCCCCAGCAGATCGCAAAGGCATTGAGTTTTAGCACAGTGTAGGAAACACACATGAAACCTTTAACATGGTTTCCTATGGAACACGTTCTGTAGTGCAAATCTGCAAAAAGCACTAAAAATGCATAGGTGTGAATCAGGCCTTAGGCTGGGTTCACACTGGTACGATACGACAGTCATACAACTTTCATCCTACTTTGCTCTGCGACATCAGTCCTACATTGGTCCGACATTCATCCGACTTTCATGAACAGGATACTACTTTGATCTGACTTTGTGATAGTCTGACTTGTCCTTTGACCAATCAAAACAATACCAGGGTGAGATAAATTCCTTTTACTGCTGCTGTAATCACATGTCGGATGTCAAAAGTCGGATGGTTAGGACAAGGATCCTACTTTGATTTGACTTCAATGATAGTCAATGGGCTGAAGTAGGATCAAAGTCGGATCAAAGTAGTACAGGGAGCATTTTCAAAGTCGGACCGACTTGTGTCGGACCAGTTAAGACGGCTCTCATAGGGAAACATTGATTTTCACATGTCATGCGACATGAGTTCCCAATGTCAGAGCGTTTGTCGGACCAGTGTGAACCCAGCCTAAGCCCAGGTTCACACTGGGCTGCGGGAGTGAAGCCGTGCGAGTTCAGCTGAACTCTAACAATTTCACTCTCGCTGGCAGTCCCGATTTCAGCCGCGATTACAAAGACATCTGACACAGATGTCAATGTAAATCGCGGCCGAAATCGCAAAAAGTAGTACAGAAACTACTTTTTGAAATCGGTGCAGCGCCGCAGATGCGGCGTTGCACCGATTAGGACGGTGCTATTGCCCGCAATTTGCGGCAAATATCGCCGATTTGACATGACAAATCGCATGTCAAATCGCACCAGTGTGAACGGGGGTAAGGCTGGGTTCACACCGATACTACATGACAGTCATACGACTTTCATCCTACTTTGCTCTGCGACATCAGTCCTACATTGGTCCTACATCCATCCGACTTGAATGAACAGCATACTACTTTGATCCAACTTTTTGATAGTCTGACTTGTCCTTTGACCAATCAAAACAATCCCAGGGTGAGATAAATTCCTTTTACTGCTGCTGTAATCACCATGTCGGATGTCAAAAGGTCAGATGGTTAGGACAAGTATCCTACTTTGATCCGACTTCAATGATATTCAATGGGTGAAGTAGGATCAAAGTCGGACCAAAGTAGTGCAGGGAGCATTTTCAAAGTCGGACCGACTTGTGTCGGACCAGTTAAGACGGCTCCCATAGGGAAACATTGATTTTCACATGTCATGCGTCATGAGCTCCCAATGTCGGAGCGTTTGTCGGACCAGTGTGAACCCAGCCTTAGAGGGTTTGTTTCATCTCTGTGTATCACCTGAGGCCAGTCACTTCATTGGGTATGTGGAAGGGTTTAAAACCACTTTAAAAAAGACAAAGTAGTTAATCAGGCAAACCACCTTTTCCCCCTATAACATGGGAGCTGCAACATGAATGGTGCGTTATGATTTTGGCCTGGACTTTAAACATTGCAATTCTTGGTTACCACACTGTATGCTTAATACACTACAATACACTGCAATGGTTAAAAACACCAACATAAGCAATTTGTAAATAAGATATAAATATTCTATAAAAACTATATCCACAAAAGTGAGTTTACACTATATTACCAGTTAGATGGCTCCAACTGCTACATACCGGTAATCACATGAGTACTCATACTTAGGCATCCAATCCAGGAAATAAATGGAAGGCATAGTTCAAATATTTGTAATTGTATGTCATTCTTCTTCTTCAAAAAATATATTATATCTGTACTGTATTTTTTCATGATTTTATTATTGTACTAAATGTAGAGATTTCTAGAAGTTGCCACTAGAGGAAGCGTAACTTAGCTACCACACTGACTGTACACAATTGCTTAAAACCGAGTTCCACCCAAAAGTGGAACTTCCGCTTTAGGCCTCCTCCCCACCTCCTGTTTGTGAAACTGAGCTTTTGGGGAGGAGGGGGGGTACCCGATTTTGACAGGTGCCCGCTGCCACTTCCATTCCGGTCGCCTTAGGCCAGGGGTGCCCAACCAGTGGCCTGTGGAGCTCTCTGATGTGGCCCACGACCTCCTTCTCTGGGATGGCGGGTCAGCGAGCCCAGACCATAGGTTGCCGACCCGCCATCACACAGCATCAGTGTTGTGAATAAAGCCGCAGTAGAGGAAGCAAGCGGCTGCAGAACAGGGGCGAATAAGCCTGTATAGCTCTGGCTTCTGTCACAGGCAGAATTATGCCAAATGCACTCTGCCTGGGACAGCAACAGCCAGCGTTACCTGAATGGAAGACTGTTAAAGGTAAGTTTATTACTAAAATCAGAGTGTATATATGAGCATATCTGCTCTGCAGTGGTTACAGGGCTGCTTTCAAACTGATTCGCAGGTGCAGCACAGTGTTACCTGCACTGAGCCATAGACTTCTGTTTATTACCTGCAGGATATAATAGAAGTGTATGGCAAAGTGCAGCTAACCCTCAGGAAAGCCAAAGGGTGCACTACGCTGCACGCGCAGTGTGGGTAAACCGTAGCACATCAGTATTAAAGCAGAGTTGGGTCCCTTTCACACGATCAGTCTGACCCAATTGGACCTTACGTTCACCTCTGTGGGGCGGTAGATGTAAATGGGTGTCCGTTTACCCCCTGCCTACCTCCAATCTGATCCGCTAAAAAAAAAAACAGAAGGGGATCCATCACCTTCCATCTGGGCGGATCAGATTGAAGGGCCCATAGTGTAGAGTGGGTTGTGTCCATGTCCGCTCTGCGTATGCAGAGTGGACACGGACCTGTCATCTGCCCATTGTGGCCCTCGCTCTTCAAAAGGTTGGGCACCCCTGCCTTAGGCAATAGGAAGCAGAAGTTCTCCTTCCCCTTCCCTCCCGAGGTGTTTTGGGCCACAAGACAGGTCCTAGAAGACTTTGGGACCAGTGAGAGAGCACAGTGCTGCTCGCGCATGCGCAGTAAGCACCTGGTTGTAAAGCCGCAAACTGTCACATCCGGGTGCCCATAGTAGAGATGCCAGCACGGCCGAGGGAGGAGAGAGGGAGAAAACTGCTGGGGTGTGTGCACTGCTGGATCGTGGGACAGGTGAGTGTGTGTTTATTGAAAGTCAGCAGCTACAGTTTTTGTAGCTGCTGACTTTTAATAAACACATAAGTGACTGGAACTCTGCTTTAGGTCCCTTTCACACTTATACGACTTGTCCCACGATTTGTAATGGCAAAGTAGCATGACAAGTCGTTTCCCATGATTTCCAATGACAACCATTCATATTTTCACGCTAAAAGGCTAAACATACAAACTACATTTGGTGAATAAAATCATAAATATACAGAATTTCTGAAAACTCGATAAATCCTGTGCAGGATTTATCGAGTTTTCAGAAATTCTGTATATTTATGATTTTATTCACCAAATGTAGTTTGTATGTTTAGCCTTTTAGCGCGAAAACATTTCTCTTTTTTATCTATTTACTACTGTGTAAGGTGAACACATTTAGTTTTTGCAGCTTTTTGCACCCATATCACCTCATTCACATTTCACCTACTAATTAGCAGAGCGAAAGACCCTCTTTGTTTACTTTCAACCATTCATATTAGTACGACTTCAAGTCGTTCCGACTTCAAAGTAGTCCCTGCACTACTTTGGTCCGATTTTGATGCCACTTACATAGGCATTCCCTGAAATCGCGGTCGCGAATCGCGGCGAAATCGCGGAAAAATTGTGCGACTTTGAAGTCACACTAGTGTGAAAGGGCCCTTAATGTGTGTTATCGGCTACAAAGGTGGTGCCATGTGAATGAGTTGGCCAACTCAAGGGAAAGTGATCGTTTTGCAAAAGCTGAAGTTGGGCTTTAGGTTTGCCAACATCCTTTTTTTCTGAACTGTCCTGAATCTAAAGCCTCATACACACGGCCGAGAATCTCGTCAGGAAACCCGTTGTTTTTCCTGACGAGATTCTTGACAAGAATCTTGTCCCGGCCGAGTGTACATACGCTCGTTTCAAAAGAACCTCCGTTCTTTTGAATTGGACGTAACGCGGTGACGTCATCGACTACGACGAGCGTGCGCTCGTCACATTCGATGCCGCCGCCATCTTGCTACACCCTACCTATGCCTAGGAAGCTACCGCGCATGTGTCAAAGTAATTTCGAGCATGCGCGGGTTTCCACGGCGACAGGTAAGCATACACACTCTTGGGTTTCTCATCGGGAAACAGGCCGACGAGAATCTCGACGAGAAAATAGAGAGCAGGTTCTCTATTTTTCTCGTCGAGATTCTGGTCAGTTTTCTTGACGAGAAACGTGAAAGCCCCGTACACACGCCGGTTTTCTCGGCAAGAAAGCTCTCCCGGCAGTTTTCTTGTAATTTTTTGACGAGAAAACCGGCCGTGTGTACGAGGCTTAAGCCTGTGAAAATGCAAGTAGAGCCCTGCATATATTTCACAAAAAGGGAAGTCATACCCAGTCTGGTAAAGGCTAGCTTTACACCCCAAAGCATTTGAAAACTTGAAAAATTTTGCTGTGATGGTTCATATAAAGCTCAAATCAATACAGTCAATTTTGTAGACATTTGAACTTACACACAGTTCCACAGCTTGTGGGTAAGCATCACCACAAGGTAGGTCACAACAGAGCACAATAAAAAAGATAGGGTCCTCTACAGCATTAAGTTGGGTGTCATATTCAAAAAGGTTCCTCTGGGGGAGTTTTGCTAAAAAAGACCAACTATTACATATGTTTGTTTTTTTATTTCAGATTTGAGGAAGACAAGGCTGCCTTTCTAGCTATCATTGGGTACATCTGCGCCTCTAAACAGCACTTTGTGGCACTGCATGGCCTGTGTACAATTTTTAAAGACTGCGGGGGGAATTCCACTAAAATTGTAGCAGACAAATTTTGGAGCAACTGTGCATAGTAACAAATCAGCTCATAACTTCTGTTTGTTCAGTTAAACTTTAAAAATGAAAAGATAGAAGCTAATTGGTTGCCATGCACAGCTGCTCAAATTCTGTCTGCTCCAGTCTTAGTAAATTCCCCTCTGTGTCTGCAAGCTTGACAAGTGGGCTGATATGCCTCACTTTGGCTTAGAGAGGATCATGGCAAGCAAAAAGAAGACAACTCTTTGTTTTGTTGTGAGATCAGTTACAAATAACCACATTCAGCACTACAATGCTTAAGAAGCATTAATATATTTAATGCACAAATATATATGCTCCTATATTAAGGTGACCAGATTTTTTAAATGAAATCCGGGGACATATTTTTTTTTACTAGTAATGGCGGCAATCAGCGACTCTCTGCCCGTCGCCACCCGCCTCACAGCCTGTCAAGTCTTACTCCCCGGGCTACTACTGGGTGTGGAGCGGAGGAAGATCACTCAGCCAGGGAAGGCAAGGAGATAAGCAGGCGGCTGGCCGGGACATGCGAGCGGAGCTGAATGGGCATGCGCCCAAAACTGAAGAAATATTCCCTCCGCTCCGACCAGCACATGATCATCAGAAAGGGGCACAGATAATGGAAAAAATACACCCTCCTAAGCTAGTAGGAGCGGCGGAGCGCGGGGGGGGGGGTGTAATTCAGAATTATTTTTTTATTCTGCACTGACTGTCTTTAAAATTGCCCCTGCTCCTGTTCAAATCCAATCCGGGGACAAAAACGGGAACAGACTTGGTCCGGGGACAGTGTCCTCAATCAGGGGACTGTCCCCTGAAACTGGGGATGTCTGGTCACCCTATCCTATATACATATTTAAGTGTTAGGCATGTGTGAAGAAATGCTGTAACAATGGAAAGTAAGAATGCTTTCAAAAATATATATTTTAATTGTTTGTTTTTATCAATTTACAAAATGCAAAGTGAGTGAACAGAAGAAAAATCTAAATCAAATCAAAATTTGGTGCGACTACCCTTTGGCTTTAAACCAGCATCAATTCTTCTAGGTACACTTGCACACAGTTGTTGAAGGAATCGGCAGGTAGGCTGGCCCAAACATCTTGGAGAAATAACCACAGATTTTCATGTGATGTGATCAATGCTGTATCCTGGCCTAGGCCAACAAGGCCCATGCCTAGGGCAGCACTTTGCAGAGGGGCAGCACGGAAAGAGTCCCCGCCGGCTTGCACTACACGGTTAGTGTAGCGCCAGTCTTATGGGGTGGACTGGGCTGAGAGGCAAATTAGTCTCGCGCCCCCATAAAGCGGCCGCACTGCTTCAGGTATGCTGGCGGCTGGCCGTCCGCAACTGTGTGTGTGTGTGTGTGTGGGGGGGGGGGGGGGGCGCTGCTTCTAATTTTGACTGTCCTATCATCCTGGACCACAAACCTTTCTCACTGTGCTATATGTTTTCTGCTGCACCATTGGCATGGTTGTATCTTCTTAGTCCTCTCCACAAAATTATCAGAAATTTGTGCTTAAAGTAGAACTGTAGGCAACACTTTTTTTTCCATTTTGTATAGAGTAAGGGAGGGTTATAGCCCCTGTCAGTTTCTTTTTTACCATCCCTCTCCCGTTGCAGAGATTTCCCTTCACTTCCTGCCCCATAGCCAAACAGGAAGTGAGAGGAAATCTATGCAAATTAAGGGAATTCTTTGCCCCCCCAGGCCCTCAGAACTAGTGTCCCCACTCAAAAATTTCAGGACGGGTCTTAATCAGCAAGGGATGTGGCCTTGACAGAAAGGGGTCGGTCATATTTAAATTAGGGGGTACAAGAGTTTAGTCAGGCCTAGGGCAGCACAAAACCTAAATACACTACTGGATGTGATCCCACACAGGCTCGATGATGTTGAGATCTGGGCTCCGTGGGGGCCAAACTATCACTCCAGGACTCCTTGTTCTTTTTTGTGCTGAAGATAGTTCTTAATGACATTGGCTATATGTTTGGGGTTGTTGTCCTGGTGCAGAATTAATTTGGGACCTGTCACATGCCTCCCTGATGGTATAGCATGATGGATAAGTATATGTGCATTTCTCAGCACTACGCACCATTGATCAGGCAATGATGAGGATAGTAGACTCAGTGGTCGGCCAAGAAAACTTGACGCAGCAGAGGAAAGACGCATCATGCTTACTTCCCTTTGACATCGAAAGATGTCCAGCAGTGCCATCAGCATAAAACTGTCAGAAACCAGTGAGACCCAGGTACACCCATCTAATGTCTGGAGAAGTCTGGCCAGAAGTGGTCTTCAAGGAAGTGTGGCCAAAAAGGACTCAAAATTTTACATATTTGGCTGTAGCAGGTGTTGAGTTGAGTTGAGAGGTATCTTAACCACTTGACGACCGGGCCATAGCCAAAAGACGGCTGCAGCGCGGCCATGTTATTCTGGGTGGACGTCCACTGGACGTCCTCACCGAATCTTGCCCTGGGGCGCGCTCCCGGAAATATCAGTGACCGCTGGGGCCGGAAGACCCGGCGCATCATGGATCACAGTAAAAGGCAGCTGATCGCGGCCGTTTACCACATGATCGCGCCGTCAAATGACGGCACGATCACTTGTAAACAAACCGGCATCATGTGATGACGCCAGTTCCTCTCTCTCCACCGATCGGTACATTGTGAGAGGAGAGGGGGAGGGATCGGATGCCAGCAGCGCTGCTCTGTGACAATTGCAGTCACAGATCCATCCCTCCCTGCTCAGCCATCCCTGTAATACCCTGCGACACCCAGCCATACTCAGCGATACCCAGCCATGCTCGGCCATGCTCAGCCATACTCGGCTGCTGTATGTGGCCAGGCTGTGGAAGTCTCACACATGTGGTATCGCCGTACTCAGGAGTAGGAGAATCTATTTTGGGGTGTAATTTTTTGTATGTACATGCAATGTGTTAGAAATATTGTATAAATGGACAGCTTTGTGTTAAAAAAAAAAGTGTTTTAACCACTTCCCGCCCGCCGGTCGTCATATGACATCCTTGACTTCATGCGGGGATATCTGAATGATGGGTGCAGCTACAGGCATCATTCAGATATCAGCTTTTTTACCCGGCGATTCCCTACACCATAAGAACAATCATAGCGGCTGTTCCACCTCTTGATCGTTCTTACGGGAGGCGAGAGGGGACTCCCCCCCCCCCCCCCCGGTGCTTCTAACGACTCACCGCTACGATCGAAGCCAGGATCGTTTTTTTTTTTGTTTACAGCCTTCCCAGCCTAGAGGTGAGATGTGGGGTCTTATTGACCCCATATCTCACTGTAAAGAGGACCAGTTATGCCATATTTTTATTACAAGGGATGTTTACATACTAAAATGTAAACACATACTAAAATAAAGTAACATGAACAATAAAAAAAAAAAAAATTTTTAAGAGCCCCTGTCCCCGTGTGCTCGCATGCAGAAGCGAACGCATACGCAAGTCCCGCCCACATATGAAAACGGTGTTCAAACCACACGTGAGGTGTCTCTGCGAACGTTAGAGAGAGAGCAACAATTTTGGCCCTAGACCTCCTCTGTAACTCAAAACATGTAACCAGTAAAAAAAATTAAAGCGTCGCCTATGGGGATTTTTAAGTACCGAAGATTGGCGCCATTCCACGAGCGTGTGCAATTTTTAAGGGTGACATGTTAGGTATCTATTTACTCGGCGTAACTTCATCTTTCACATTATGCAAAAACATTGGGCTAACTTTACCGTATTGTTTTTTTTTAAAGCACAAAAAAAAAAATTCCCCCCAAAAAAACACATTCGAAAAATTGCTGCGCAAATACCGAGTGAGATAAAAAATTTCAACGACCGCCATTGTATTCTCTAGGGTCTTTGCTAAAAAAAAAAATAGGATTTTTATAACAGCTTACCTGTAAAATCCTTTTCTTGGAGTACATCACGGGACACAGAGCGGCATAGTAATTACTATGTGGGTTATAGAGCTTACCTTCAGGTGATGGACACTGGCACACCCAAGACAGGAAGTCCCCTCCCTATATAACCCCTCCCATATCAGGAGTACCTCAGTTTTGTAGCAAAGCAATAAGTGTCCCCAAAAGAGGGGTGGGAGCTCTGTGTCCCGTGATGTACTCCAAGAAAAGGATTTTACAGGTAAGCTGTTATAAAAATCCTATTTTCTTTATCGTACATCACGGGACACAGAGCGGCATAGTAATTACTATGTGGGATGTCCCAAAGCAATGCCAAAATGAGGGGAGGGAGACAGCATAACAAGCTGGGCGCCATCAGGCATGAGGATCTATACTGCAGCCTGCAGCACACTACGCCCAAAGGCGATATCCTCATGACCTCTTACATCCACCTTATAAAGTTTTGTGAATGTGTGGACTGAAGACCAAGTTGCGGCCTTACAGATTTCAGCCAAGGAGGCCTGGTGATGCACTGCCCAAGAAGCACCAATCGCTCTAGTAGAGTGTGCTGTAATTTTAAATGGAGGCACCTTCTTTCTCATAAAGATGGGAATGTGGGACTTTAAATGAGGCTGTAGACATGGTGTAGGTGGGTTGAAAAGATACATATTTATTATCCAACAACGCAGATCACCATGTGGCGTTGGGCTATACACTGTTGTACCTCCAATGCCTGTATTGCACATGCACCCAATTGTTGTATGTAGTAATATGTAGAAATGATATGCACTACCATGTTTCTTTTTAGGTGATTTCTGTTTTTTGTGATATGTCATGCATTTTTTGATTAATAAATATGTATCTTTTCAACCCACCTACACCATGTCTACAGCCTCATTTAAAGTCCCACATTCCCCTCTTTATGTTTTTGCATTAGGGATGGAGGTGCACTGCATATGTGCCTCATTCAAAGTCCCGCCTTTCCCCCTCCTTTCACACCTTCTTTCTCGGACCATAGGCTTGAATAATAACCTCCCGAATCCACTTAGAAATAGTAGATTTCGACGCTGCCTGGCCCCTCCTGGGGCCTTCTGCCAGAATAAATAAAACATCAGTTTTTCGAATCATAGCAGTAGCTTCAAGATAGGCTTTAACTGCTCTTACTACATCCAAAGAATGTACCGTATATACTCGAGTTTTATCCGACCCGAATATAAGCCGAGGCACCTAATTTTACCACAAAAACTGGGAAAACTTATTGACTTGAGTATAAGCCTAGGGTGTGCCTCACTTTGCCTCATTGTGTCCATGCCTCACTGTGTCCATGACTAGTCTGACGTTTAACATGGGAGTCTATGGAGGGGGTGCCCGGCTTTGAAAAATCGGTGCTCCCCGGCCGTAAGTCCCCCGGACAAGAAACTTAGCAAACTTGTATAGGAAGAGTGGGGCTACATGTGTGCCAAGTTTGGGGTCCAGAGGACCTACAACCGGCCGGTACCGAGTCCCCAAAGTCACCAGAGAAATGACCGTTTAACATGGGAGTCTATGGAAGGAGTGCCCGGTTTTGAAAAATCGGTGCTCCCCGGCCGTAGGTCCCCCGGACAAGAAACTTTGCACACTTGTAGAGGAAGAGTGGGGCTATATGTGGGCCAGGTATGGGGACCATAAGACCTACGACTGGCCGGTACCGGGTCCCCAAATTTACCAGAGAAATGACCGTTTAACATGGGAGTCTATGGAGGGGGTGCCCGGCTTTGAAAAATCGGTGCTCCCCGGCCGCAAGTCCCCCGGACAAGAAACTTAGCAAACTTGTATAGGAAGAGTGGGGCTACATGTGTGCCAAGTTTGGGGTCCAGAGGACCTACAACCGGCCGGTACCGAGTCCCCAAAGTCACCAGAGAAATGACCGTTTAACATGGGAGTCTATGGAAGGAGTGCCCGGTTTTGAAAAATCGGTGCTCCCCGGCCGTAGGTCCCCCGGACAAGAAACTTTGCACACTTGTAGAGGAAGAGTGGGGCTATATGTGGGCCAGGTATGGGGACCAGAAGACCTACGACTGGCCGGTACCGGGTCCCCAAATTTACCAGAGAAATGACCGTTTAACATGGGAGTCTATGGAGGGGGTGCCCGGCTTTGAAAAATCGGTGCTCCCCGGCCGTAAGTCCCCCGGACAAGAAACTTAGCAAACTTGTATAGGAAGAGTGGGGCTACATGTGTGCCAAGTTTGGGGTCCAGAGGACCTACAACCGGCCGGTACCGAGTCCCCAAAGTCACCAGAGAAATGACCGTTTAACATGGGAGTCTATGGAAGGAGTGCCCGGTTTTGAAAAATCGGTGCTCCCCGGCCGTAGGTCCCCCGGACAAGAAACTTTGCACACTTGTAGAGGAAGAGTGGGGCTATATGTGTGCCAAGTTTGGGGTCCATTGGACCGACGGCCGGCCGGTACCGGCTCCCCAAAGTCCGGAAGATCAGGCGCAAAAAGGTGACTCGAGTATAAGCCGAGGGGGGCATTTTCAGCACCAAAAATTGTGCTTAAAAACTCGGCTTATACTCGAGTATATACGGTAATAATTTCTCTTCCACCGAACTAGGTTTGGGAAAAAAGGAAGGAAGAAGCATATCTTGGTTCAAATGAAAACTTGACACGACCTTCGGAAGAAAGGCTGGATGTGTACGTAAAACCACTCTATCCTTATGGATAATCAAATATGGCTCCTTGCAAGATAAAGCTGCTAATTCCGATACCCTCCTGGCTGAGGATATAGCTACCAAGAACACTAATTTCCTGGTGAGGAGCACTAAAGGAATGTGGAGTAATGGTTCAAAAGGTTGTCTTTGAAGAACTGATAGAACCAAGTTTAAGTCCCATGGACATATGGGAGACCTCACTGGTGGGTTGATACGAGTCACACCCTGCAAGAAGGTTTTTACTAGCGAATGTGTAGCTAGTGGCCTTTGAAAAAATATCGATAAGGCCGAAACCTGTCCCTTAATAGTACTTAAGGCTAGGTTTTTAACAGCCCACTGTAGGAAGTCAAGTATTCTGCCTATGACGTACTTCCGAGGATGCCATTTCTTGGCTTCACACCATGCCACATAAGCCTTCCAAACTCTATAATATATATATGTCTAGATACTGGCTTTCTAGCATTGATTATCGTAGACACCACTGTGTTAGAGAGACCTCTCTCTCTTAGAATGTGGGATTCAATAGCCAGACCGTTAAATTTAGAGTTTGTAAAGAAGGGTGGTATATCGGACCCTGTGTGAGCAGGTCTGGCCGAAGCGGAAGGGTCCAAGGCTTGCCTACAGACATTCTTACAATTTCCGCGTACCAGGATCTCCGAGGCCATGCTGGGGCTACCAGAATCACCGGCCTCCTTTCCATACTGACTCTGCGAAGGAGTCGAGGAAGAAGCTGAAGTGGAGGGAACGCATATATTAGTGCGAACTGATCCCATGGGAACACCAGCGCATCCGATCCGCAAGCGAGCGGGTCTCTCGTCCTGGACACAAAGCTGTTCAATTTCTTGTTGAACCTGGATGTGAATAGATCTACATCTGGTCTCCCCCATCTCTGACATATTGTCTGAAAGATGTCGGGTTGAAGAGACCATTCCCCTGGGGATAACTGCTGCCGACTCAGGAAGTCTGCTTTCCAATTCTCTATTCCCGGAATAAAGATAGCGGATATGCATGGGACATGTTTTTCTGCCCATATCAGGATATGATTCACCTCCTTCTGGGCCGCACCGCTCTTGGTGCCCCCTTGGTGATTGATGTATGCCACAGCTGTGGCATTGTCTGATTGGATCCTGACAGGAGACCCATATAGCTTGGAAGTCCATGCTTCCAGGGCCAACTTCCAGCAGGTTGATGGGCAAGGTCTTCTCGATATTCGACCACTTTCCCTGGAGTGAACATTGCTCCAGTACTGCCCCCCAGCCTAGAAGGCTGGTATCCGTAGTTACTACCCTCCAAGAGATTGGAATGAATGACTTTCCCTTTTGTAAATTTTGGGGTACCAACCACCAACATAGACTCCTGCGTACTGATGACGCCAGGGACATTGGGAAGTCTAGGGCTTGAACCTTTTTGTTCCAGGCGGATAGGATGACGTTCTGCAATTTCCTTGAATGGAATTGAGTATACGGAACTGCTTCGAATGAGGCTACCATCTTTCCCAGCAACTGCATGCAAAGACGAATGGATGGCTGTCTCTTTGCACAGATCGCTTGAATTAGTTCTCTTAAGGAAGAGATTTTTGCCTGAGGCAGAAAAACCTTTCTTTGGTCTGTGCCTATGAGTAAGCCTAAATATTCGAGTCTTCTTGCTGGCTGCAAGGCCGACTTGTCCAGATTTAGGACCCAGCCCCAGGATTCCAGGTATTGTACCGTGTTGTGTACAGCAACCCTTAGGTTGGAAGCCGACTGATCTATTATCAATAGATCGTCCAGGTAGGCCCTTATAGATATTCCCTGAGTTCTTAAGTCGGCCAACAGAGGGGCCAAGATCTTTGTGAACACTCGCGGAGCCGTGGCCAACCCGAAGGGTAGCGCCACAAACTGATAATGGCGTTGTTCCACCGCAAAGCGTAGAAGCTTTTGATGACTGGGGAATATAGGAACATGTAAATAAGCGTCCCTGATATCGATGGACGCCAACCATTCTCCCCCTTGTAGGGAGGCGGCTATTGACCGAATTGATTCCATACGGAACGATTTGACGATTAGGAATTTGTTTAGACCTTTGAGATCTAGTATGGGTCTTACATCTCCGTTGGGCTTTGGAACGGTAAAGAGGTTTGAGTAAAATCCCAACCTCTGTTCCTTTACCGGAACCTCCACAATTACCCCTTAGGATAATAGTCGGTCTAACGCCGAAAGGAGAGATCTTCTCCTTACTGGATCTTTTGAGACGTTTGATGTTATAAACCGAGGAGGAGGAAATTCCTGTAACTCCAACTTGTATCCCAGGGATACCGTGGAGAGAGCCCATCTGTCCCGGATCGTCTCTCGCAGGGATGAGCCGAACACCCCCCTGTTCGGTTCGCACCAGAACCTGCGAACAGACAAAATGTTCATGTAAACTTTAGAACCCTATTAAATACAATGGACTCGAACGTTCGAAATCTAAAGTGCTAATTATAAAGGCTAATATGCAAGTTATTGTCCTAAAAAGTGTTTGGGGACCGGGGTCCTGCCCCAGGGGACATGTATCAATGCAAAAAGAAGTTTTAAAAACGGCCGTTTTTTCGGGAGCAGTGATTTTAATAATGCTTAAAGTGAAACGATAAAAGTGAAATATTCCTTTAAATTTCGTACCTGGGGGGTGTGTATGATATGCATGTAAAGTGGCGCATGTTTCCTGTGCTTAGAACTGTCCCTGCAAAAAATGTCATTTTTGAAAGAAAAAAATGTATTTAAAACTGACTCGCGGCTATTAATGAATTGTCGGCTCCCGGCAATACATACAAAAGTCATTGATAAAAAAAAAAAAAAAAGCGTGGGGGCTCCCCAGAATTCAATTACCAGGCCCTTCAGGTCTGGAATGGATATTAAGGGGAACCCCGCCGCAAATTAAAAAAAAATTGACGTGGGGTTCCCCCAAATATCCATTCCAGGCCCTTCAGATCTGGCATGGATTTTAAGGGGAACTCCACCCCAAATTAAAAAAAAAATGGCGTGGAGTCCCCCTAAAAATCCATACCAGACCCCTTATCCGAGCACGCAACCTGGCCGGCCGCAGGGGAAAAGGGGGGGACGAGAGAGCGCCCCCCCTCCCTCCTGAACCGTACCAAGCCACATGCCCTCAACATGGGGAGGATGTCCCCATGTTGATGGGGACAAGGGCCTCATCCCCACAACCCTTGCCCGGTGGTTGTGGGGGTCTGCGGGCGGGGGGCTTATCGGAATCTGGAAGACCCCTTTAACAAAGGGGACCCCCAGATCCCGGCCCCCCCCTATGTGAATTGGTAAGGGGTACATTGTACCCCTACCATTTCACGAAGAAAGCGTAAAAAAATGTTTAAAAAAAACACACAAACACCTTGAAAAAGTCCTTTATTTAAAAAAAAAAAAAAAAAAACATTCCAGCGGTGAAATCCAGTGTCCCGCGGCGATCCCGATGTCCAGCGCTGTCCTTCATTGGTTGTGCCTGAGCGGACCTGATGGGGAACTCCCTTTCAGTATTTTAAATGTATAGACCCGCCCCTTCTAAAGTTCCCCATCAGGTCCGCTCAGCGGACCAGATGCGGAACATGAGAAGGGGCGGGTCTATACATGTATTACCAAAGTGAGAGCAGTTCCCCATCAGGTCCGCCCCCTCGGTATGTCGGACCCGCCTACGTCATTGGCTTGAGCGGGGAACTTCCTTCACTGTGTAATTTAAATTTACATAGTGAAGGAAGTTCCCCGCTCAAGCCAATGACGTAGGCGGGTCCGACATACCGAGGGGGCGGACCTGATGGGGAACTGCTCTCACTTTGGTAATACATGTATAGACCCGCCCCTTCTCATGTTCCGCATCTGGTCCGCTGAGCGGACCTGATGGGGAACTTTAGAAGGGGCGGGTCTATACATTTAAAATACTGAGAGGGAGTTCCCCATCAGGTCCGCTCAGGCACAACCAATGAAGGACAGCGCTGGACATCGGGATCGCCGCGGGACACTGGATTTCACCGCTGGAATGTTTTTTTTGTTTTTGTTTTTAAATAAAGGACTTTTTCAAGGTGTTTGTGTGTTTTTTTAAAAAATTTTTTACGCTTTCTTCGTGAAATGGTAGGGGTACAATGTACCCCTTACCAATTCACATGGGGGGGCGGGATCTGGGGGTCCCCTTTGTTAAAGGGGTCTTCCAGATTCCGATAAGCCCCCCGCCCGCAGACCCCCACAACCACCGGGCAAGGGTTGTGGGGATGAGGCCCTTGTCCCCATCAACATGGGTACATCCTCCCCATGTTGAGGGCATGTGGCCTGGTACGGTTCAGGAGGGAGGGGGGGCCGCTCTCTCATCCCCCCCTTTTCCCCTGCGGCCGGCCAGGTTGCGTGCTCGGATAAGGGGTCTGGTATGGATTTTTAGGGGGACTCCACGCCATTTTTTTTTTAAATTTGGGGTGGAGTTCCCCTTAAAATCCATGCCAGATCTGAAGGGCCTGGAATGGATATTTGGGGGAACCCCACGTCAATTTTTTTTAAAATTTGAGGCGGGGTTCCCCTTAATATCCATTCCAGACCTGAAGGGCCTGGTAATAGAATTCTGGGGAACCCCCACGCTTTTTTTTTTTTTTTTTATCAATGACTTTTGTATGTATTGCCGGGAGCCGTCAATTCATTAATAGCCGCGAGTCAGTTTTAAATGCATTTTTTTCTTTCAAAAATGACATTTTTTGCAGGGACAGTTCTAAGCACGGGAAACATGCGCCACTTTACATGCATAGCATACACACCCCCCAGGTACGAAATTTAAAGGAATATTTCACTTTTATTTTTTCATTTTAAGCATTATTAAAATCACTGCTCCCGAAAAAACGGCCGTTTTTAAAACTTCTTTTTGCATTGATACATGTCCCCTGGGGCAGGACCCCGGTCCCCAAACACTTTTTAGGACAATAACTTGCATATAAGCCTTTATAATTAGCACTTTAGATTTCTCCCATAGATTTTTCGAATTTGCCACGAACACCCCAATTTGTTCGCTGTTCGGCGAACGGGCGAACAGGCAATGTTCGAGTCGAACATGAGTTCGACTCAAACTCGAAGCTCATCCCTAGTCTCTCGCCAAGCCCCTGAAAACAACAAAAGTCTTCCCCCCACTCGTCTGAGTGGGGGCGACCCTTCATAAGGCCGACTTGGGGGCTGGTTTAGTATTCCTTCGGTTCCAGGGTTTTTTATTACCCTGTGGCTGTGCCTGAGCTCTCCCTCCAGGATTGGATCGGGGAGGCCGTCGGAACTGCTTAGAAGATGAAGTTCCTGGGACTGGCGAGGTGGGCCGCTTGAAGGCAGGACCCCTGAATTTCCTTTTAACAGGTAAAAGGGTACTCTTCCCACTGGAGATTTTCTGGATGTATTTATCCAAGTCCTCGCCAAATAACCGCTCCCCATGGAATGGAAATCCAACCAGGAGCTTTTTACAGGGCATCTCGGCTGACCAGTTTTTCAGCCATAGGAGTCTACGCATGTGTACCAACACCAGCGTAAGGCGGGAGGGCCTGATGAATTGAATCTTTAATGGCGTCAACCGCAAAACATAAAGCCCTAGGTAGATCTGCTAAATCCTGCGCCTGCTGAAATGGCATGTCTTTTAAAGCCAGCTTCATCTGGTCTTTCAAGGCCTGACAGATGCCAATGGCTGCCACTGCAGGCTGAGTTACAGCACCAGCTGTAGAAAAAGAAGTCTTTAATAGGGTTTCCAACTTTTTATCTGTTGGATCTTTAAACATCTGTACATTGTCCACTGGACATGTCAGGGATTTGTTCACAGAGGAGATGGCAGCGTCCACAGTAGGAAGGCTCCATTCTTTGGTGAACTTTTCCTCCATAGGATATACCACAGAAAACTTTTTGGGAGGAAGGAACAGTTTATCAGGATGTTCCCAATCCTTATAGATAAGATTTTCTAGTAATGGATGCACTGGAAAGGGACCATTAGCCTGCGGGGCTTTCAAAGAGCCCAATGAAGAAACCAATGTAGTTGCTGGTTCTGAAAGGGGCAGCTTGAAAGCTGACCGAACCATGTCTGTTAAAGACTGAACTAACAATCTTTCAGCCTGATAGGCTGAAAACGGTTCCTCTAAAGTAGATCATCCTCCTGATCCCCTGCAGGAAAATCAATTTCATCCTGAAACAATTGCTCTGCTGTTAGATACTCTAATGCCCCATACACACGATCGTTTTTCATGCCGTTAAAAATGCCATTAAAAAAAATGGCCATTAAAAATGATCGTGTGTAGGCTCCAGAGCATTTTTAACGACGTGAAAAAGGCCATTAAAAATTTCGAACATGCTCTCTTTTTTCACGTCGTTTTTCATGTCGTTTTTTTTAACGACGTGAAAAACGATAGTGTGTATGCTTTAACGACGTGAAAAAAAACGCGCATGCTCAGAATCAAATATGAGACAGGAGCGCTCCTTCTGGTAAAACTAGCGTTCGTAATGGAGATAGCACATTCGTCACGCAGTCACGGACTGAAAAGCACGAGACTGAAAAGAGCGAATCGTCGCTCAACAAACTTTACTAACATGAAGGGTGGCGCCATTCGAACGGAACTTCCCCTTTATAGTGCCGTCGTACGTGTTGTACGTCACTGCGCTTTGCTTGATTGTTTTTTAAAATGATCGTGTGTACGCAAGACAGGCTTGAGAGGAAACATGAAAAAAACCGACGTGAAAAACGGCAAGAAAAAAAATGGCAAGAAAAACGATCGTGTGTATGGGGCATAACGGTGGAGATGGAGATCTGGCGCGCTTTTTTCCCGGCGGGGAGGAAGCGATTAAAGCCCTTGGAAGGCATAGTCCTAGCTCAAGCTAAGGACTTACAGCCAAAAATGCACCCACTACTAGCTATAGTCTAGTGTACAAGCTTGCTATCAGAGCTAGTCAGGTGACTAAACTAATGTGCCTTGGGGATGCCTGTATCACCACCTGTAGTGTGCCCAATATAATATCAAAATTAAATGTCACCAAGGAGCTCTGCTGATGTGTCCGTCCTCTTACAGCATGTCTTGCAGAGGCTGTCTTTTTAAAGCAGAGGACGCCCGCACATGCGCAGAAGCGCGTGTGCGCCAATGCACACGTGCATGCGCCAATGCGCGCGTCAATGCGCATGCCAGAAACGCTCCCTGGAAGGAATGGGGAGAGGAGCAGGAGGAACTTTTCCTCCATAGGCTTCCCACTGGGAGCTGCAGTTTTACATTGGAGCCTAGCTGACACTATAGAGGGAGACCACAGTGCCATGTCTAAGAACGCTGTTTCCAGGTCCCCCTAGCAGGTATGGTAACATTTTTACAGATGGGTACTGCAGAGCTTGTACATAGAAGAATGCTCCTCCATCTGTCTAGGCATTACACTTATAGAAGGTATGCCCAGCTATATAGACATTCTCAAGTATCTCCCTCCTGTGGCCAAACAGGGGTACTACGTAATGTCCAATAGAACCATAAGAAAAATACATTTCAGGTATATCAAAGATATTTTAGGCATCAGGTACAGTGGGAAATATACCATGTAGGTAAAATACAGGCAAACACATTAGTCTTGAAGGGTCCCTGCTGGACCAAGTTCATCAGGGACCCTCACTTACCTGTCCCCGCCGCAGGACCCTGTTCGGAACAGACAGCCCAAACTTCGCCCCTTTGGCGGGCAACGTCATTTGACCTTCAGGGACCGGGGTCCTACTGAAAGGAACACCACTCCCCTGGACCTGTATAGCACCCTGCCAGAAAACCTCTTGGTATTGGGTCTGACCAGAGTACTGGATCCCAGGGTCCAGCCCTCCTAAGAGAGGCATTACAGGCCAAACCTCGTAGATCAGTGGTTCTCAACTCCAGTCCTCAGGGCCCACCAACAGGCCAGGTTTGCAAGATAACTGAAATGCATCACAGGTGATAAAATTTGCTGCTCAGGGATTGCAGTATTCTAGTCTGCATCTCACCAAGGTAATACTTAAAATCTGGCCTGTTAGTGGGTCCTGAGGACAGGAGTTGAGAACCACTGTCATAGATGGTCCACATCTGCTTCCCCGAGGCCCGGGTACTGTCCATTTTGGCATTGAAGCACTTTGGATGGATCCGGAATAGCTCGCCTTTAGGCCTCAAAGACCATACGCAGAGCTAACTTGAATACATGCTTAACCGTGACCAACACCTTTAGACACTGGCAACAAAACTGAGGTACTCCCGATATGGGAGGGGTTATATAGGGAGGGGACTTCCTGTCTTGGGTGTGCCAGTGTCCATCACCTGAAGGTAAGCTCTATAACCCACATAGTAATTACTATGCCGCTCTGTGTCCCGTGATGTATGATAAAGAAACATGTAGAATGTTTTGGGGTTCGATGTAATTTTCTAGCAAATAAATGATGATTTTTACATGTAGGAGAGAAATGTCAGAATTGGCCTGGGTGCTCCAGAACGCCTGAAGGTGCTCCCTGCATGTTGGGCCTCTGAATGTGGCCACGCTGTGTAAAAGTCTCACACATGTGGTATCGCCATACTCGTGAGTAATAGCAGAATGGGTTTTGGGGTGTAATTTGTGGTATGCATATGCTGTGTGTGAGAAATAACCTGCTAATATGACAATTTAGTGAAAAAAATAAAAAAATCTTGATTTTGCAAAGAATTGTGGGAAAAAATTACAACTTCAAAAAACTACTCACCATGCCTCTTTCTAAATACCTTGGAATGTCTTCTTTCCAAAAAGGGGTCATTTGGGGTGTATTTATACTTTTCTGGCATGTTAGAATCTCAAGAAATTAGATAGGCCATCAGTACTTCAGGTGTGATAAATTTTCAGAGATTGGCACCATAGCTTGTGGACTGTATAAATTTCATAAAGACCAAATAATATACACCAATTTGTACTTCTTTTTACCAAAGATCTGTAGCAGTATAAATTTTGGGCAAAATTTATGAAGAAAAATTACTAATTTGCAAAATTTTATAACAGAAACGAAGAAAAATTCATTTTTTATACAGAATTTTCAGTCTTTTTTCTTTTATAGCGCAAAAAATAAAAAACACAACGGTGATCAAATACCACCAAAAGAAAGCTCTATTTGTGGGGAAAAAAGGACAAAAATTTCATATGGGTACAATGTTGTATGACTGAGTAATTGTCATTCAAAATGTGAGAGCACCGAAAGCTGAAAATTGGTCTGGCTAGGGAGGGGGTTTAAGTGCCCAGTGGTTAATATAGCGCGGTCTTATCCCGAAGCGTCCCGACGCGCATAGCGGAGTTCCTGGGAAAAGAGGACCCAGGAACCAAGAGCAGCACAGAGCGGCAGAAAGGGTGGAAGAAAAAGGCTACGCAGGAAAGGCTTGCGTGAAAAGCCAAGTCTTCAGTAAGCCGCGGAAGACCGGCATAGTAGGGGCCTCCTGGAGCTCGACAGGGAGGCTATTCCATAATACGGCACCCTGGTGGGAGAAGGCCTGACCACCACACCCGGATCTTCTTGGGCAACGAGATGTAGAGGAGATCTCTGCCGGTAGATCTGAGTGATCTGGCAAGAGCTAGTTTATGAAAATGAGAGCAGAGATAGCTTGGGGCCAGGCCTCTCATAATCTTAAACATACATCTTGCCTTAAATAAGGTGCGATAGTGGACCGGCAGCCAATGCAAGGCGCAGAGGACAGGGGTGATATGATCCCTCAAAGGGACATCCATGAGTAACCTTGCCGCAGCATTTTTTTTTTTTCAAAGGAATTTTATTATTATTATAAACCAAACAAAAGCATATTGCGTACATACAAGACATAACTGTGCAATAAGTATCAATCGTAGTACACATTAAAGAGATAAAGGTAGAAATCTAGAGAGAGGGGGAAAAGAAAGAAAGGAGAGGAAGAAAAAAAAAAAAAAAGGGGGGGTGGGGAGAAGAAAGAGGTCAGATAATTATCATCTTAAAAATAAGAAATGAATGTGAGGGATCAGTGTTGCAGTCTAAAGATATACCAGGGGTTCCACTTGGCGTCATACAGAGGCATGGAATCCCCCAATGTATGGTGCATTTTGTCTGTCAGCATCATTTGATCTATTCTAGATACGACCAGTGAAAAGGGAACCGAGGCCGATTTCCAGGAAAGAGCTATGGCCCATTGTACTGCTAAACAGACCGAATGAATCAGTCTCATGAGAGGCCGGGGGGTGTCCTGAATATTTTGAAAGAGGAGGCACTGAGTGTGCGTCAGAGCAACTCGCCCACCTGCAAGGGAATCAATCAGCTCCCTAGCCGCAGACCATGTGGGACGCAGCCGCTCACACTCCCAAAACAAATGAAGGAGGGAGCCCGGGAGGTCGCAACCTCTAAAACAAGAGGGTGAAACCTGGGGGTAAATCTTGTGAAGGCGCAGAGGGGTGTAATACCAACGGGTCAGCAACTTAACCGCAGTTTCCCTAATTGTAACAGAAAGCGTGCATTTTCTCATGTTAGTCCAGCCCGCATCCCAGTCCAAATCTTCTACATTAAGAGCTAGGTCCCCCTCCCACTGGGTCCTGTATTTGGGCAACGAACCCTCCAAAGTCGACTCAAAGGCCCTGTACAAGGTAGAAACAAGGCCTTTTTGTCTAGGAGCCGTAAAACATATCTTCTCGTAGAGAGTTCTAGAGTCTGAAAGGGGGCCTGTGTAGTGATTCAGAAAAAAGTGTCTAATTTGGAGATAATGATAAAATTCGCCAGCTAGGGTCGGGTATTTAAGCACTAAATTAGGGAAAGACTCAAATCTCCCTCCCTGTAAGAAGTCCCCCAGTCTCACCAGCCCCAAGCCCGTCCAGAGTCGAAACTTCTCCGGGTGAGCAAAGGCTGCGGGAAACCGCGAGTCTCCAAGATATGAGGCGCCCAGGGGAAACCCTGAGATAAGATTGAATTTTTGCTTGTGCCGATTCCAAAGTTTCAAGCTTGCCGTCACCAAATCATTATCGAGGGGGCTTAGGGAGCGTGAGGGTGCAGAGGACCACATAATCCCAGGGAGGTAAGCAGGGGAAATTGAGTCTTGCTCAAATTTGACCCAGGGGACAGTAGAATGAGGAATGTTCCATTGTGCTTGTTGTGAAAACCTGCTAGATAGGTAATAAAGCCAGACCTGTGGAACGCCCAGACCCCCCCTGCCTTGCTGATCGGTAGAGGGTCGTTTTTGCAAATCTAGGGGGCCTACACTTCCATATAAATTTATTAAAGATTATTTGAATTTTGAGTAAATAGGATTTGGTAAGCGTAATCGGCAGGGAGCGGAACAGGTAAAGTAATTTGGGCAGGCAGGTCATTTTGATAGCAGTTACCCTGCCCAGGAAAGAGATGTGAAGTGGGGACCAGAGTTTAAGTAGTTGTTTGAGTTTGGAGATCATAGGGGGGTAATTAGCATCAAACAGTCTGGAGAAATCACTCGTTAAATGGACCCCGAGGTACGGGAGGGACGGGCAAGCCCATGAGAATCTAAAGGACTGTTTGAGATGCTCCAGCTCGGTTTGAGTGTAGCCTATGGGGAGGGCCAAGGATTTTGAGGCATTCACAGAGAGGCCCGAGATCCCAGCAAACCTGGACAGGGATTGGAACAGATTGGGCAGGGAGATCAATGGGTTAGTGATAAACATTAAAACGTCATCCGCATACATGCAGAATTTATAGTCTGTGTGGCCTTGGCGATAGCCGGATATGTCTGGATTCTCTAGAAGCGCCAAAGCAAGGGGCTCTATGGCAAGGGCAAAAGATCAGAGGGGAAAGTGGGCACCCGTCTCGTGCCTCTGCCAAGCTTGAAAAAATCAGAACTACAGCCTGGTATTTTAATCCTGGTCTGCGGATCACTATACAAGGCTCGGAAGGCATAGAGAAATTCCCCCCGGAATCCCATGCGTTGTAACAAGGTGGACAAGTAACCCCAAGACACACTATCGAATGCCTTCTGAATATCAAGGCTCAGTAGAAGTACTTTTTTAGTAAAGAGGTTAGCATCCTGAATAATATTAGTGGTTAAGCGGATATTGTCGGTAAACCAGCCTGATAAGGGGAGATCAGAGAAGAGATGGAGCGGGCCAACCTGTCCGCCAGGATCCTGCTAAATATCTTTAAATCGTTATTAATAACTGATATGGGTCTAAAATTCTGGGGGAGGTTGTGATTTTTGTTCGGCTTGGGAATGAGCGACATGTTTGCCATCAGCATCTCTGTTGGAAAAGAGCCCCCCTGCAGGACCCAATTAAACATCTGAACCAGCCTACCAGATAATGCCGGGGCAAATTTTTTGTAGTAAGCGGCAGAGAAACCGTCAGGGCCGGGGGCCGAGCTAGGCCTTAGGGACTTGATGACATTTAAGACTTCAGTCTGTGAGATAGGAGTGTTAAGTTTGTTAACTTGGGTGGGGGAGAGTGAGGGAAGAGGGAGCGAATCCAACCAGGCCATATCTTCAGCGGAGGGCTCAGATCTAGAGGGAGCCAGGAGGGTGGAGTAAAATTGACTAAAAATCTTAAGGACCTCTTGTGGGTGTGACGTGGTCTGACCTGATTCTGTCATTAGTTTATATACATGAGTAGGCCTACTCGACTGATTTAGTCGCCTGGCAAACATGGTTGATGCTGTATTGCCATAGAGCAAAAATCTGGCCTTAGACCATCTGAGTGCCTTCTCCACCTTAGAAGTTAACAAGGAATCCAGTTCTAGGCGCTTCCGTTCAATCAATTTTCTGGTGGACTCCTGGTTTAGCGCACAGGAATCTTTATATAACAGATCTAAGTCAGAAGTAAGCTGTAGGATCTTCCGTCTATTTTCCCTATTACGGGCCGAGGCTATTTCAATGAGTTTGCCTCTAATCACAGCCTTATGGGCCGTCCAGACCACAGGTACGGGCGTCTCGGGGATAGCATTTAGGTGAAAGTATTGATCTATGGCCTGAGACACTTCAGATTCGATGGCCAAGTCCGACAACAGAGACTCATTTAGGCGCCAGGTGAAAGGGGTAGGGGCCAACCCAATGCACTTAGTCTCAAAGGATGTAGCCTGATGGTCAGACCAAACACAGGGGTGTATAGAGGCGGCTGTGGAGTTGGCCAGCGTAATTTGAGTGACAAAAATATAGTCGAGCCTGGCGTAGCTATTGTGAGGGTGGGAGTAGAAGGTGTACTCCCTAGTTCCAATATTATGTGCCCTCCAGGAGTCCACCAATTGATAATCCCGCAAACACCTAGTCAGTGATCTGGGAAAACCCCTAGAGGAGGTGGCCACTGAGCATCTATCAAGAACCGGATTGGCTACCATATTAAAATCCCCCCCAATAATCATGTGTGGGGACTGGTATAGCTGGAGACACTCAAAAAATGAGACAAAAAATGAGGCAGGAGAGTCGTTAGGTGCGTAAACACTTGCTATAGTTAATTCCTTATTATTCAAAATACCCTGTATTATAACAAACCTGCTTCCCTTATCTCTGTACACCTTCCTCACATCCATAGAGAGGGAGGCGTGTAAAAATATCGCCACTCCCCTGCTCTTGGTGGAGTGAAGCGAGTAAAAGGCATGAGGGAAGTGCTTGTGAAAAAACTTGGGGTGAGAAGTGTGGGAGAAATGTGTTTCCTGGAGTAGCAGGATTTTAGCGTTTAAATTTTTGTAGAAGGCAAATGCCTTTTTCCGCTTAACTGGGGTGTTAAATCCTTTCACATTGTGAGATAAAAATTTAAGGGCCATTGTACTTTAGAATAAGGACTATCAATAGAGCAATGTGATAAAAATCAACAGGGAGAAGTGCATTACATTTAAGCCAGCTATACCCTGCAGGCACCATGGGGGACACCCATATGCAGCAAAATGATACTATATCAAAGCAGAGCCCACATGACCTGACTATACTGTTACGCACAAAACATGTTAGTGAAATCACAGGGTCATAGTAGTAGAGGAACCCACATTCTTGAGAAACATACCGACCAAAAAAAAAGAAGATAAAAACAACCCAAATAAAAAGTACAGAATCCAAAATTGAATAAAATAAAAGACAAAGAATAAGAAATGGTTCAGGTATAGAGACATAACCTGAAAAAAAGAGTCGATTTATGAGACATTGTCGTCTCAAGTCCAGCCAAAGAAAGGTTTCAGAACTTTCTCCTGAGACATAACTGGAGGAGATGGGTTCAGCCGAGAAAACTGACGTCCAAAGGGCAGCAGAGCAAAAAAACTGAAGGCTGGTGGGGGAGTACATACAACGGGCTCAACGGGAGAACTCCAAAATGCCCAGGCAAACTAACAGATTTCAGCAAGAAAAATAAGTGGCAGTGTCAACAGACATGGGGATGCGGCAATGCATATTTAGAGCAGGATTTCATTCCGTACCTCAGTTCTCTGCATCGTATCTGATCCTTCTACGGTTCTGGCGAGGAGGAGGTGTGCGCCATATTGGGGATGGCCTGGGGGTCAGCGGAGGGCGGCGGATGACCTCTGGATCTAGGAGAGAGACCCAACTTGACCAGGATCTCCTGACCTTCCAGCAGGGAGGTGGCCGAGTACGTAGAGCCGTTGTGCGGGATCACCAGTTTAAAGGGGAACCCCCAGCGGTAGCGAATCCGTGCTGATTGAAGAACCGAGGTAACTTCCTTCAGGCCGCGGCATCTCTCCAGGGTGGCTGGGGAGACGTCCGGATAAATCTGGATGACGTGTTCGTCCAGGGTGATCCTCTGTTGATTCCGCGCGGCTCTCAGGATCTCCTCTTTTGTAAGGAAATCCTTCATGCAGAGGACAACATCCCTCGGCGGCTTATCTACTGGCGGTTTGGGTCTAAGGGCCCTGTGGATCCTGTCGCATGTAAAGGCCGCGGAATCACAGTCGGGCAGGAGGGACTTAAACAGCCGGATGACAGTGGGGATGAGGTCCGTCTCCGTTTCAGGGATCCCCCGTACGCGTAAGTTGTTGCGTCGATTACGATTATCGAGATCCTCGACCTGGGCTTGGATCTGTGAGAAAGCCATCGCTAGAGAATCATGTTCGCGGCTCAGGTCGTTGTAGGATAACAACAGCTCGTCGTGTTTGGTCTCGAGTTTGTCGGTCCTGTTGCCCAGCGCTGCAATTTCAGATGATAAGGTTTGGGAGGTCTTGTGCAGCTCGGTTTGGAATTTGGCAGCTATCTTAGTGTACATGTCCTCCAGACTGGCATCCAGGTCCGCCTTAGAGAGCGTGGGGTATTCACGAATAAATGCATCAGGGGGCCCCACTGAGGGGGTTGGAGTTGGTGAATGAGAACCGCCGCCGTCGCCATCTTGCTCCATGCCGCACAGCCCCCTCGTGCGAAGAAGGTAATGAGTAAGCGACTTTTGAGCTGAGCCCCGATTTGTCTTCTTAGTTGAAGGCATGCACCACTCTAATAGGACTCGAGGGGTGTTAAAAGAGCAAAAATCAGAGGTGTTAATAGCCCTCTATGAGTCGTAATCAGCCCAGGCAGAGAGGAGCTAGTCTCTTAGGCGTCCATCCCGTACCGTGCCGCGCATGCGCCCCTTGCCGCAGCATTTTGAATAAGTTGAAGCTTCTGCATTAATGTCTTTGGTAAGGATAGGAGTCAGTTTGTTTGCCAAAGGCTGGAGAGCGGTATAATAATGAGTGTCTGCAGGCAACAGTGAAGCATGATTGAGGTAACTTGCATGTTTGTGGCTGAATTCCTGCAAATGGTGTTGGCGATTTGGTCAGGATCAATGGTGTCCTCAATGCGAAGAAATACAGGCAGATACTTATCCATCATGCCATACCATCACGGAGGCATGTGATTGGCCCCAAATTTATTCTGCAGCAGGACAATGGCCCCAAACATACAACCAATGCCATTAAGAACTATCTTCACTGCAAAGAAGAACAAGGAGTGCTGGAAGTGATGGTCTGGCCTTTACAGAGCCCTGATCTCAACATCGAGTCTGTCTGGGATTACATGGAGACATAAGGTTTTGAGGCAGCCTATATTCACAGAAGATCTTAGTTTTCCAAGATGTTTGGAACAACCCACCTGCCAAGTTCCTTCAAAAACTGTGAATTTATGCTGTTTTGAAGGCAAAGGGTGGTCACGCCAAATATTGATTTGATTTGATTTGGATTTCTCTTCTGCTCATTTACTTTCTATTTTGTTAATTGATAAACATAAACTATTAAGACTTCAATTTCTGAAAGCATTCCTTTTTTACAGCATTTTTTCACACTTGCATAAAACTTTTGCACAGTACTGTCTATTAAAAAAAATGTTTCTTTGAATGGCACAGCTAAGTGCAGAAGTCCCCTTACCTCCAAACTGATGTGAAAAATCAAAGCAAAACAGGTAAACACTGACAACACCGTAAAAGGGGGTTAATTTTCCAACAAGATTCATTTGTATTTGAAACCCATCCCAGAGGTTAATATTCTCAAAGTATTATAGGCAATAAAACACACAATTTCTACACTGACTTTATGAGTGTGTTTGTTAATCCTCAGTAACACAAATATGATTAACACATTGCAGAAAAAGTTGTATATTTCTTATAGATAAAGGACACGGAGCTAGCAGATGTCTTTATATCAACAATCTGCAATATCCTGTCATCTGGGAAAGTTTAACTTTTTATTATATACTTTTTTTTTATTTTATTATTTTTTCAAATAGACGTTCCAGTTTTATAAAAATGTATTTAAATAAGCCAATGATATGAGGCAGAAGTGTTAAAATTGGAACAGACGCTGTTTTTGTCTTTGTAAAACTAACTTGCAGATTGACCTTGAAAGATTAACCTTTAAAATATAGTATACATTCATAAAGAGCTGTTTAAATGAAAGGACAAAGTTGCAGATGCTTTTGGATAGATGTATGAAATAATAATATTCAGGTTTTACAGCTAAAAGATGGAAAATCTGGATTGCATATTGTATTAGATACAGCTGAGATAGATAACATAAGTTACATATCTGGACACATAAGTTACATATCTGGCAGGGTTTCTACCTTCACTTCACAGAGTTCAAAGGTGAAAAGACTCGGTTTTAAACCTCATGAAATATAATAATTTAGATTTGCAGCAGAAGCAAACGACCCTGCTACATATAGTAATAACATCATCACACCGCAAGCAAATTCAGCAACAAAATTTAAAGGATAATATCACAAAAAAAAATAAAAAAAAATTGATTTTTGTACATACATGAGGTAAAATCTATTTCTTGGAGTTCATTGAGGGACAGAGGATTCTATTGATTTATTGGATTATACTGTTGCCTACAGTAGGATTTGGACACTGGCAAACATAAAACAGTGACCAGCCCAGTATAACCCTTCCCACTCAGTTTTATAGAGAAGATATACTAGGGGCAAGATCATATACACAGAAGGGTGGGACATCTGTCCCTCAATGAACTACAAGACATGGATTTTAGAGTAAGTACAAACTTCCAACTTACTTTCTCATTCATTGAGCAACACAGGATTCTGAGATGATTAGGACCAAAAGCAGTACAAATAGAAATGGCCAACAGTAATGTGACAGACTCACCCGGGACAATTGCTTTTGGAGGGGACTGAATGCTAGCTAGCCTCTTGCCTACCGACTATGGGCCCTGGCATTTGAGGGCGCTACAAGCATTTAGGAAGATATTCTGTTATGCAATGCAAAAGGACATTATTAAGGAGGCCATGATGGTCTCTGCCAGCTTGGGACTCAGTGGACAGATGTATGTGGAGGGAACGCTGATTAATGAGATCTGGAAAGCCCGGCTCTTTCACTCAATAGTTTATTGTGCTCATTAACCCACAAAATCAGTTCATGTTCAGCAACCAAACGAGTATTGCCTTGTTTTGTGGTCAGTGGTTGGAATATCTGATATCTATATTCAGACTGGGAGGAAGCGGTATATGATGAAAGCACTCAAGCGGAGTGTGGAACGCTTCGTCACAAGTAGCAAAACACTTATGCCGCGTACACAAGATCGAAAATTCCGACAACAAAACCGTGGATTTTTTTCCGACGGAATGTTGGCTCAAACTTGTGTTGCATACACACGGTCACACAAATCTTGTCGGAAATTCCAACGTCAAGAACGCGGTGACCTACAACACGTACGACGGCACTATAAAAAGGGAAGTTCAATACCCAGTGCGCCACCCTTTGGGCTCCTTCTGCTAATCTCGTGTTAGTAGGAGTTTGGCGAGAGACGATTTGCGCTTTTCAGCCTTGTGCTTTTCAGTCCTTTACTGCTCTTCAGTTTGTGCTTGTGGGTTTGTATCTGTATTTCAGTGTGTGTAGTCAGTTCGTATCTGGTTTTCAGTGCGTTCTTATCTGCTCGTTTCTGATTTTCAGCTTGTTCTTCTCAGGCCTTACTGTTCTTCAGTGCGTTCTGACCAGCCGACCGCTTTCTAGCCATGTTGCAGCTACGTACTCATCGTAGAGTTCGTGCTGTGCAGGGGCTTGGTGTTGGGGTTCTTACTTTGACCCAAGCCCAGTCCATGAACAGTGTGGGGAGGAGATCATGGACGAAGAATTGGTTGCTTCAGTGTGACCAATTCTCTCATATGCCTTTGTTGCGGGAGATCCAGGAGAATAATCCTAATGATTTCAGGTATTATCTCCGGATGACGAACCCCGTTTTCACCGTTTGTTGGCTTTGCTGTCACCTTATATTACGAAGCAGGACATCTGCATGCGGCAAGCCATCACTCCTGAACAAAGGCTAGTTGCCATGTTGCACTACTTCGCGTCAGGGAGAAGTCTGCAGGACATCAAGTTCTCGACAGGCATCTCCCCCCAGGCTCTGGGGATCATTATTCCAGAGACCTGTTCTGCCATCATACCAGTCCTGCAGAAGGACTATATTAAGGTAAGTTTTCTCCTTTAACATCACATTCCATGTTAGAAAATAAATGATGAGCAGATATCAGCATAAGAAACTATGTATTTAATGTTTGCTAATGTATTGTATTTCTTATTTCTTTCATCATTCCCTAATTGTAATATGTTGTGAATGTCCCCTTTGTCCTCATGCATGCTGTAAGCTTTTAATGCTCCTTTTTTGTCCATAATGCATATTTGCCTTCACTAACCTCTCCAGCATGCTATCCTGGGCCCATACACACCTAGCCTAATCACTTAATGTATTTTGTCATCTCCACTGTAGTGCTTTACCCTAAACACCCCCTAAAATGTGTAAAAATGTTATTGTCCTTAAATTCAGGCAGAGTGCCAGAGGCTTTTTTTTGGGGGTCCAAAACTTATTTGGAACCCTCCCCCCACCCTAAAATGTTTACAATGGGCCATCAGAGGGGGTGAGGAATCTGATAAGTGGACCTTATATTTTTGTCTTTAAATACTCCTTAAAATAAAAATGATACTGATGTTGCCAAGAATGTTTGTGTTTAATCTGCTTGCAATGTTATGTGCAAAAGTATGAATATATTTTTTTCTGGTTTGACTCCACAGTTTCCTTCAACGCCACAGGAATGGCAGACTGTGGCTTCCCAATTTGCCCAGCGGTGGGACTTTCCCAACTGCGGAGGGGCAATCGATGGGAAACACGTCCACATCATCCCACCCCCCAACTCGGGGTCATACTATTACAACTATAAGGGGTTTCATAGTATCGTGGTGATGATGGCGGTGGTGTCGGCGACATATGAGTTCTTGTATGTGGACGTGGGGAAGAATGGCTGGATGTCGGATGGTGGAGTCATCGCCCAGACCGAATTTTACAGACGGCTCCAGAATGGTGGCTTGGGATTGCCACCTGCTGAGGATAATGTGGCAGGACTGCCGTTTGTTTTTGATGCTGATGAAGTGTTTCGGCTGGGTGAACACCTGATGAGGCCATTCCCCGTGAGGACCCTCGCCCCGGATCAGAGGGTTTTTAATTACTGGCTGGCCAGAGGCAAAGAGTGGTGGAGAATGCGTTTGGGATAATGGCCAGCCGGTTCCGCCTATTGCTCACAGCAATAAACATGGCGGAATATAAACTCAATCACATTGTGCTTTCATGCTGCGTACTGCATAATTTTTTAAGGAGAAACGCTACAAACTATGTGGCCTCAGTTGTGACTGAGGCCGGAATTCAAGCAGCAAGTACAATGACGGCACTTGAATCTGCCCGTCCTGGCTTGCCCCCTCAAAGCGTCCGTAAAGTCCGGCAAAAATATCTGGAATATTTTACCGGTAGGGGGGCCATTGATATGCCAGCTAATTTCTGAATCTTTTTTTAAATAAATATTTTTTTGATCTGAAAAAATCTTGAATTAGATTTACTGCTTGTGTTTCTTTTAGCTGTCTCCTAAGTTCTCCTAGTACACTTGTAGTGCCAAGTAGATTTGCCTTTGGTAAATAACCCCCATTGTCACTGTAAACACCAACTTACTACAAAAACTGGTATTGAGCATTGAAAGAAGAAGCCACACATTGGGGCTGATTTACTAATAACAGTGCGCTGCGCTGGTTCTAACCTTAATTGCTGCGCCGGATAACTCCTTCACTGGGCGCAGGAAGCAGCGGCGCACTGTTATAGTAAATAGAAATGTCAGCGGCGCTCTATTGAAAATGAATGGTTCCCTATGGGAGCCCATTGATTTGAATAGAGGTCGCCCGGGAAGTCGGATCCGACTTGCGGGCGACTCGTGTGCCGGCTGACACAGGGACAGCGCGACTTTGCGAGGCGACCTGGACACGACCTGAGCGCGTGAAGCAGCCGCTCAAGTCGTGTCCTAGAGGCGACTAGCCGGCCGAGAATGTGTCCAGCGCGATGTGATCGCGCTGGTCCTCGGCAGCCTCACTGTCCCATGTTTGTATGAATCATGAAGGGGAACTCCAGGCCAAATTTTAATGAAAAAACCGGCATGGGTTCCCCTTCAGGAGCATACCAGGCCCTTAGGGTCTGGTCTGGATTTTAAGGTGAACCCCCTAAGCCGAAAAACGGCGTGGGGTCCCCCCAAAATCCAAACCAGACCCTTAGGTCTGGTCTGGATTTTAAGGTGAACCCCTCAAGCCGAAAAACGGCGTGGGGGTCCCCCCAAAATCCAAACCAGACCCTTATCCGAGCACGCAACCTGGCAGGCCGCAGGGGAAAAGGGGGGGGACGAGAGCGGCCCCCCTCCCTCCTGAACCGTACCAGGCCGAATGCCCTCAACATGGGGGGTTTGGTGCTTCGGGGCAGGGGGGGGCGACCTGCGCCCCCCACCCCAAAGCACCCTGCCCCCATGTTGATGGGGACAAGGGCCTCTTCCCGACAACCCTGGCCGTTGGTTGTCGGGGTATGCGGGCGGGGGGCTTTTCGGAATCAGGGCGCCCCCTTTAAAAAGGGGGCCCCCAGATGCCGGCCCCCCACCCTATGTGAATGAGTATGGGGTACATCGTACCCCTACCCATTCACCTGGTGGCAAAATAAGTCAATAAAAAAAGACAACACAGGTTTGAAAAGTAATTTATTGGGCAGCTCCGGGGGTCTTTCTGCCGGGCCCCCGCTATCTTTTGCTAGCTCTTTTGCTAGCGGGGGTCCCGGGCTTCCTCGCCGTCTTCTTCCGACTTCGGGGGTCTCTTGTTCTGTTCTCCGGTTCTTCTCCCGCTCTCCGACGCCTTCTCCTCGATCTCCGGTTCTTTCTGCCGGACGCCCCGCTATCTTGTGCCAGCTCTTTTGCTAGCGGGGGCCGGTCTTCTACGTCGCCTTCTTCCTTCTTCTCTTCGCCCGATGTTGACTCGCCGCTCTCCACCGCCGCAATGATCTGTCCAAGCAGCAGTGCCACTTTTATTGGCATGGGGCGTGGTCACCGGATGATGCCACCGCTGACCCCGCCCCCCTTTCACGTCACAGTCCCATCATTCCCCGGGACTGTGACATCATACCGCTCTCTTTTCCCCCCCTTTTCCCCTGTGGCCTGCCAGGTTGAGTGCTCGGATAAAGGGTCTGGTGTGTATTCTAAATATTCTAAGGGGACCCCACGCAATATTTTTTTTTGTTTTTGGTGCGGGGTTCCCCTTAAAATACATGCCAGACCTGAAGGGCCTGTTATGGATTCTGGGGGGGACCCCCACGCCATTTTTTTTTTTTTTTTTGGGGGGGGTCCCCTTTGAATCCATACTAGACCCAAGGGCCTGGTATGGACCTGGGGGGACCCCCACGCCATTTTTTTTTTCATTTTTTTTGGGGGGTCCCCTTTGAATCCATACTAGACCCAAGGGCCTGGTATGGACCTGGGGGGGGACCCCACGCTGTTTTTTTTTACATTTCCTTTAACAACCAGCTATAAACAGGTCAAACAAAAAATCGCCGCAAAATTGCGGTACTTGCGTTTTGGATGCGGGTCCATTGAATTCTATTACATCCAAAACACTGTTTTTGTCCTGGCAAAAAAAATCTGCAGTTGCGCTTAAAATCGTTTTTCACAAACCCTCAAAATGCCTTCAGACGCCAAAGGTTTCCACGTTTCAGACGCGGTACCAGCGTTTAGCCGCATTTTAGTTTAGAAGCGTTTTTAACCACTTAAGCCCCGGACCATTTGGTAGCTGAAGGACCAGAGGTGAATTCAGAATTTTGCACTGCGCTGCTTTAACTGTAAATTGTGCGGACATGCAATGTTGTACCCAAACGAAATTTGCGTCCTTTTCTTCCCACAAATAGAGCTTTCTTTTAATGGTATTTGATTGCCTCTGCGATTTTTATTTTTTGCGATATAAACGGAAAAAGACCGAAAATTTTGAAAAAAAATGATATTTTCTACTTTTTGTTATAAGAAAAATCGAATAAGCTCAATTTTAGTCATACATTTAGGCCAAAATGTATTCAGCCACATGTCTTTAGTAAAAAAAATGTCAATAAGCGTATATTTATTGGTTTGCGCAAAAGTTATAGCGTTTACAAACTAGGGTACATTTTCTGGAATTTACACAGCTTTAAATTTATGACTGCCTATCTCATTTCTTGAGGTGCTAAAATGGCAGGGCAGTACAAAACCCCCCAAAATGACCCCATTTTGGAAAGTAGACACCCCAAGGAAATTGCTGAGAGGCATGTTGAGCCCATTGAATATTTTTTTTTTGTCCCAAGTGATTGAATAATGACAAAAAAAATAAAAATTACAAAAAGTTGTCACTAAATGATATATTGCTCACACATGCCATGGTTATATGTGGAATTGCACCCCAAAATACATTCTGCTGCTTCTCCTGAGTACGGGGATACCACATGTGTGGGACTTTTTAGGAGCCTAGCCACGTACGGGACCCCGGAAACAAAGCACTGCCTTCAGGATTTCTAAGGGCGCAAATTTTTGATTTCACTCCTCACTACCTATCACAGTTTTGAAGGCCATAAAATGCCAAAATAGCACAAAACCCCCCCAAATGACCCCATTTTAGAAAGTAGACACCCCAAGGAAACTGCTGAGAGGCCTGTTGAGCCCATTGAATATTTTTTTTTTGTCCCAAGTGATTGAATAATGACAAAAAAAATTACAAAAAGTTGTCACTAAATGATATATTGCTCACACATGCCATGGTTATATGTGGAATTGCACCCCAAAATACATTTTGCTGCTTCTCCTGAGTACGGGGATACCACATGTGTGGGACTTTTTAGGAGCCTAGCCACGTACGGGACCCCGAAAACCAATCACCGCCTTCAGGATTTCTAGCCACAAATTTTTGATTTGACTCCTCACTACCTATCACAGTTTCGAAGGCCATAAAATGCCAAAATAGCACAAAACCCCCCAAATGACCCCATTTTGGAAAGTTGACACCCCAAGCTGTTTGCTGAGAGGCATGGTGAGTATTTTACAGCTCTCATATGTTTTTGAAAATGAAGAAAGAAATTTTTTTTTTTTTTTTTAATTTTCAAAACTTTGTGACAAAAAGCGAGATCTGCAAAATACTCACCATACCTCTCAGCAAATAGCTTGGGGTGTCTACTTTCCAAAATGGGGTCATTTGGGGGGTTTTGTGCCATCTGGGCATTCCATGGCCTCCGAAACTGTGATAGGCAGTGAGAAGTGAAATCAAAAATTTACACCCTTAGAAAGCCTGAAGGCGGTGATTGGTTTTGGGGTCCCGTACGCGGCTAGGCTCCCAAAAAATCTCACACATGTGGTATCCCCGTACTCAGGAGAAGCAACAGAATGTATTTTGGGGTGTAAATTCCACATATACCCATGGCATGTTTGAGCAATATATCATTTAGTGACAACTTTGTGCAAAAAATAAATAAAAAAAAATAATTCTTTTTTCCGCAACTTGTGTCAACATATAAAATATTCCATGGACTCGACATGCCTCTCAGTATATAGCTTGGGGTGTCTACTTTCCAAAATGGGTTCATTTGGGTGGGTTTTGAACTGTTCTGGCATTTTATACACAACATTAGGAAGCTTACATCCACTCTTCTAACCACTTGAAGACAAAGCCCTTTTTGACACTTTTTGTTTACATGAAAACATATTTTTTTGCAGGAAAATTATGTTGAACCCCCAAACATTATATATATTTTTAAAGCAAAGGCCCTACAGAATAAAATGGTGGGTGTTGCATTTTTTTTTTCTACACAGTATTTGCGCAGCGATTTTTCAAACGCATTTTTTGGGGAAAAAATACACTTTTTTTAATTTTAATGCACTAAAACACACTATATTGCCCAAATGTTTGATGAAATAAAAAAGATGATCTTAGGCCGAGTACATAGATACCAAACACGACATGCTTTAAAATTTCGAACAAACGCGCATTGGCGACAAACTACATACATTTTTAAAAGCCTTTACAGGTTACCCCGTTAGATTTACAGAGGAGGTCTACTGCTAAAATTACTGCCCTCGATCTGACCTTCGCGGTGATACCTCACATGCATGGTGCAATTGCTGTTTACATATGACGCCAGACCGACGCTTGCGTTCGCCATTGGGCAAGAGCAGGGCAGGACAGGGGTGCTTTTTTTTTTTATTATTATTAATTTTGCTTTTTTATTTTATTTTTAAATTGTTCCTTACATATTTTTTTTTTTTTTATATCATTTTTATTGTTATCTCAGGGAATGTAAATATCCCCTATGATAGTAATAGGTACTCTTTTTTTGAAAAAACTGGGGTCTAGACCCTAGATCTTTCCTCTGCCCTCAAAGCATCTGACCACACCAAGATCGGTGTGATAAAATGCTTTCCCAATTTCCCAATGGCGCTTTTTATATCCGGGGGGGACATTCCCTCCCACTGCTTGTAAAAGCAGTCCAGAGGCTAATTAGCCACTAGGATTGCTTTTATATGAAAGCCGGCCGCTGGCTGAAAAGAATGATACCAAGATGATACCTAAACCCGCAGGCATCAATCTGGTATAACCATTCAAAGTCCAGCAACATACCAGTACGTTGCTGGTCCTTGTTGGACATGTATTGTAATCTTTTTTTTTCATGCAGCCAGGTGGCTGAACGAAAAAAGAGATTGATCGGTGGGTATGCCCACCATTAGAATACCGCCCTTCATCCACCCACTTCTAATGATGGGCATGCATGCACCATTTATATATGCCGAAGCATGGGGGCATCCTCCCGCAAAAAAGTTATGCCGCACACACATGGTCGGACTTTTCCACGGGCAAGCCTCCGTCGGAATTTCGACCGTATATACGCGGCATTAGGAGCAAAATCACTCCTCCGCCCCTGCTGCCCCAATGCTTCGGCATATTTGCTTTTTTTTTTTAACTGTGGTGGTGAAATCACCTCCTACAGCACTGGAGTCGCAGGGATCAGGCCTGTCTCTGCGAACGCTGCAGTTATGTGTGTTGTGTTTTGTAAGTGACAGTGATCGATCGATCGATACTGCACTTGGGTGGCCTGGGCTGGACGGAGGGGCAAAACGCAGGTGCTAGCAGGTATCTGGGCTGATCCCGCTAACACTGCGTTTTTGGGAACCCTAAACTGCTGGGGCCGCTTGTATAGATCTGTTCAGATACTATACCACTAAGGGAGGTGTATGCTTCACACGTGGGTGTTAGCGTTACTGGCACTAACCTGACGCTGCCTGGGGTGTGACGCAGACCCTCTCTGACGCTAAAACCTAATTGATATCACCCGCCGGGCGATCAGGGGGTTAAACCTTTATTGGGTTATATACGGCGGGTGCCCTGACACTATAAAAAGCAAACTAACTAACCAGCGTCACCCGTAACACTTATATGATGATTACTGGTGAAAGGGTTAACTAGGGGCAATTAGGGGGTTAAAACCTTTATTAGATAATATATGGGGGTACCTGACGCTATAAAAACCTGCGGCGAACATAAAAAAAATTACTGGCTACCGATCTGCATCACCGACGCTAAGACATCGATCAGAAAAATGATCGCTTAGCGACAGTGGTGATAGGGGGTGAAAGGGTTACCTGGGGGGCAATCAAGGGGGTTAAATCTTTATTAGATAATTTATGGGGGTACCCGACGCTATAAAAACCTGCGGCGAACCTAAAAAAAAAATACTGGCTACCGATCTGCATCACCGACGCTAAGACATCGATCAGAAAAATGATCGCTTAGCGACGGCGGTGCTAGGGGGTGAAAGGGTTATCTGGGGGGTGATCAAGGGGTTAAACCTTTATTAGGGGGGGTTAGGGGGCTACACTGGACCTAAAACTAAATGTAGTGACACTTTTACAGTCACAAATGTCACTGATTAGTAAATAAATGGTCACTGCAATCAGTGACACTGTGACTGGGGGCTGGGGGGTGATCTGGGGGGGCCATTTATGTGCCTATGTGTGCTGGTGTTAGTGTAGTGTTAGTGCACTGACCTGTGTGTCTTCTCTTGTACAGCGCTCACATATACATATATGTGAGCGCCGCACAGGAGATGACATCACTTCCTCCTGCTTTCTCTGTCTGTGTGTACATTCCACAGACAGAGGGGGCATTTCTATTCGCCGGGAGCGATCGCGGGGGGGTTGGCCGGAATCGAACGGCCGCCCCCCATCTCGGAACGCTCCCAGACGAATTCCGACCGCTCACTGTACAGAAGGGGGGTCCGATTGGACCCCCCAAATGTACAAAGGCAATCACGTACACTGTACGCGATTGTGCCTGTCGGTGCCATTGTGCCGACGTATATATACAGTGAGCGGTCGTTAAGTGGTTAAAGGTGACTTTTTTTTTACATTGATAATCTCCAAATTTATGGTAAATGAGGAAAAACCATAATAATATATATATATATATATATACAGCTGCACGATTCTGGGAAAAATGAGAATCGCGATTCTTTTGCTTAGAATACAGATCACGATTCTCTCACGATTCTCAAAAAATCTCTCAGTCCTCCTACAAATCTACATTTTAAAATGGTTAATTAAAAAAAAAAAAAAAATCTATAACAAAGTTAAACTCAACAATAAAAAATTACATACATTTTTTATTTTTTGAGTTTAACTTTGATATACGGTAGATTTTTATTTTTTGAATTAACCATTTTTAAATGTAGATGACTGTGGGTGGTGTGCAGCATGGTGACATAGGGAGGACTGAGATTACCCCCTCCTATGTCATGGGCTTATTTTCTGGCCTGGGTATATCAATCAATCCAGCAGCAAGCAAGCAGTAAGTACAGTAATATATTCGCGTAGTATATATGATTAAATATGTGCTCACATTTCTGCTGGGAAATGCCTGGCATCGGCCATCGGATCAATGCTGGATTCACTGCGGTTATGTCTTTTTTTTTTTTTAACAATTCTCTGACAAGTATTCAAATCGGCCATCCACATTGAACTACCCGCCCTTATCTCTGTCCATCAATTCATTTCTTTAAACATGCATCCGCCCATTATAATAGTAATACACCCGCCCCCCTTGCAGAGTGGAGCGAGCATCGGGAGCGTGCGTGAGCGTGTGGCACAATATTGTGCTCATAGCGCATGCGTCGTGTATGGGTTATAATACATTCGGCTATTTTCGGAGGTCTGCCGTGAGCGGCACACGCAAGGACAGAGCGGGCGGAATCCATCCAGCGGCGCATCAGTCTCTGCTAACTGACGTCAGTTCCGGCTGCTGACGTCAGTTCCGATATCGCCGCCATTTGCGTTCCACGCTGGTTCCGACGGCTTCTCCTCGGTCCAGTTTACATAAGGGGGGAGACCCGAAAAATCGAGGCATTCCAGGCCGGAGATCGTGGGGGGGGGGGGGGGTGAATCGAGATTGCGATTAAATTACGATTAATCGTGCAGCCCTAATATATATATATATATATATATATATATATATATATATACTGTATTTATTGGCGTATAACACTCACTTTTTTACCCTGAAAATAGAGGCTAAACTGTGCCTGTGTGTTATACGCAGGGGGCTGTGGAAAGTTTTTTTCCTGAAACTTCCCTCTTAAAGTTAGGGTGCGTGTTAGACTCCTGTGCGTGTTATACGCCGATAAATACGGTATATATATATGAAATTGCTTCCATTGCATTGTGGACAATCCACAACTTGGGGCAGCTGACGTGGCAAGTGGACAATCCACAACTTGTGGCAAGTGATGTGGCAAGTGACACGCTAAATACAACTTCACTGCTGCTCTCAGCTGCTGATATCACTCTGGTCTCACTAAATAGCTAAAATCGTAAATAATACTGTTTTTGGAGCTTAGGGCGGCTCCTTATCATATACATGCAAATGTGGTAAAACACGGCATGCAAACGCCACAAAGCGCGCCTTTCTAAACGCCACTTTCAACCTTAGTTCAGAACACTTTGCACCAGCGTCCCGTCTACATGGGGCCTAAAAACGCCTATGCCATTTACAGCTCCAAAACGCCATGGTGGCCATGAGGCCATAGGCTAACATGGAGAGATGTTTTTAAGCTGCAAAAAACGCTCAAACAAGCGGTTGGAAAAACGTCCGTGTGCATGTAGCCTTATATTAACCACTTGCGCACTGCCCAGACCAAGTTTCACATTTCAGCGCTGATGCTCTTTTAATGACAATTGCGCGCTCATACAACACTGTAACCCAATGAAAATGTTTTATTTGTTGGCACACAAATAGAGCTTGCTTTTGGTGCTATTTGATCACCTTTGTGTTTTATTTTTTTTCTATAAATACAAAAGACCGAGTTTAAAAAAAAAAAAAAAATGGATATTTTACCCACTTCAGCACTGGGCCTATTCTGGCACTTCTCTCCTTCATGTAAAAATCATAAATTTATGGCTATAAAATTACTTCAAAACACCAAACATTATATATTTTTTTGGAGCAGACACCCTAGGGAATAAGATGGCGGTCATTGCTAATTTTTATCTCGCTCGGTATTTGCGCAATAAATTTTCAAACGCCTTTTGTTTGCTAAAAATATTACAAAACAGTAAAGTTACGGCCAATTTTTTGGTATAATGTGAAAGATGTTGTTATGCTGAGTAAATAGATACCTAACACGTCACGCTTTAAAATTGCGCACACACATGGCATGACACCAAACTTCAGTAATTAAAAATCTCCCTAGGCGATGCTTAAATTTTTTTTACACGTTACCATTTTGGCATTACAGAGGAGGTCTAGTACTAGAATTGCTGCACTCGTTCTAACGCACGCAGCAATAACTCACATGTGTGGTTTGAACGGCGTTTACATATGTGGGCGAGACTTGCGTGTGTGTTCGCTTCTGAGTGCGAGCTACCGGGGACATGGGCGTTTTTTCTTATTTTGTTTTTTTTTTTTTTTTTTTTTTACTTTTTTGTATTTCTTACTCTTTTTAATTTTTTTTACATTTTTTGGGATCTCTTTTATTGCTATTACAAGGAATGTAAACATCCCTTGTAATAGGAATGTGTGTGACAGGTCCTCTTTATGGAGAGATGCAGGGTCAATAAGACCCCGCATCTATCCTCCAGGCTGGAAAGCATGATATTGTTCCAAAAAAATCACCAATCTCATGCTGACAACCAAGATCACGGCTTGGTTAACATACGGGAACACGGCATGATGTCATAACGTCGTGCCCGCGCCTGCGACGGTCATAGAGATGACTGATGACCATCTGGTCACCAGTCATCTCCAAATCGTTCTCCGAGCCCCAGATGGCACGGGAGAGCCCGGAGAAGCACCGGATGGCGGCAAGAGGGGGGGGGACGTCCCCTCCCCCCGCCTATAAGAACGATCAAGCGGCAGAACTGCCACTATGATCATTTTTATTGTGCACAGAATCGCCGGCTGAAAAGAATGATATCTGAATGATGCCTGCAACTGCAGGCATCATTCAGATGTCACCGCCCAAAGCCAAGGATGTCATTTGGCGGTGGGCGGTAGGAAACTGGTTAATATTTAAAAAAAAGGTAATTTTTCTTCTTCATTGATGTACACTGATGAGACTGCACTGATGGGCACCGATAAGGTGGCAAGGGTGGGCACTGAGAGGTGGCATTGCTATTTGGCACTGGTGGGCAGTGAGAAGTGGCACTGCTAGGTGGCAATGATAGTTGGCAGTGATGGGCACTGATAGCCACTGGCAGCACTGCTAGGTGCCACTGATTGGCACCAGTGGTGGGCATTGATAGGTGGCACTGGCAGGGGCTACTAATTGTCACAGATGATGCAGAATTGCCTCTTCCTCTTCGGGCCCCATGTCCCTTGCACATAAGCAGGTGATTGCCTTTTTTTTATGCTCACGCTGTCAGCACAAGGAGAAAACAAAAACCATTACCCAGCTTTTGTTTACATCACGTGATCAGCTGTCATTTGCTGACAGCTGATCACATGGTAAAGGGCAGGGATCGGCCCCTTACTCGGATCTGTCATCACCCGAGTCTCAGTGACTCTGTGACCACAGCGCGCGCAAAGGGGAGGACGTTTATTGATGGACTCCCGGCAATTGAGGACCATGCTGTGGCCGTCGATCAGTTATAGCGCTGATCTCAAGTGATTAAAGAGGGTCAAAATGGGCCATTGACATGCATCACAATTCAACTTAGGAATGAGTCTTTGAAAAGTTAAACTAAATAATTTGGCCACTTTATCCTTCCAAATAATTCACTTCCTGTCACATAGCCACACAGGAAGTGAGGGAAAATCCCTAACAATGTCTTTCCTTGGGGACACACAGGTCAGTCTAAATACTTTCCCCATTATGCACATTGCACTCGAGCATATTGCGGGGTACACCACAAATTATTATTAGGTAGTTTGGACTGTGGGGTTTATTTACTAAAGGCAAATCTACTTTGCACTACATGTGCACTTGCTGTATATCTGAGGGGGACATGCAAGGCAAAAAAAAAACATCTTTGCTTTTACATGATTGTAACATCCAATCACCAGTACTTTCCATCAGATTTTCAGCAGCTACACTTTTACTGCAGAGTGGATTTGTCTTTACTAAACCCCAAACTACCCAATGATTTGGGGTGTACACAACAAAGTGCTAGAGTGCAATTTGCTTAATGGGGACACTAGTTAGATTGATCTGTGTGTCCCCAAGAAAAGCCATTGGTAGGGTTTTACCTTCACTTCCTGTTTAGCTGTGTGACAGGAAGTGAAGCCAATGTTAAGAAAAGGAGACAAAGGCCAAACTACAAAAAAAAATATCTAAAAAAAAAACACACACGTAGGGGTTCTAACACTTACTTTGTTTCCCTCAAAATGCCCACAATTAGAATTGCATGGCCTTGAGCTATTTTTAAGTGCAGTGCTCTAAATCAGTGCTTCTCAAGTACCCCCCCCCCCCACCCCAACAGGCCATGTTTGCAGGTTTTCCTTCATCTTGCACATGTGCTTTAAATCACAGTCAATGGTTTTGAATTTTGGACAGCAAATCTCGATAAGATAAATTCACAAAACATGTCCTGTTGGGGGTACTTGAGGACTGAGGCTGAGAACCACTGCAGTAAAAAAGGAAAAATGAATACTTACCGCTCTGTATTTTTCATTTCCTGGTGATGCTCCATGGCAACACACAATACAATCCATGCATATACTACCATGAAGGCACCAGATTAGACCAGATTAGACAAATCACACCAGTTTTGTTTTGACATGCCAATCAGCTGTCACATTTGTTGCAAAGAAAACACAAAACAAACATCAAAACTTTCCATCTAATTTTATTGTTCAACAAAACAAAAGGGAAGGCAAAATAAAAAACATGGTCAATTTGAAACAGTTACAGACTCAACATCTTGAGCAATTTTTGGCCAAAAAAATGCAGCAGACAATTAAATCAAAGTGAACAAACAACACACATTAACAACATCAGAGTTATTTCAGGGGAACATATCTCCCCCACACCAAATATATACAATCCACAGAAGTTAACCAATCACTTGTTTTGCAAAGACATAACAAATAAAATACATGTTTTACAAACTCGATAAGGACACCAACATGTACATTTTGCCCACACCCACACACACACACACACTTGCCTCTTCTCAAGATAAGCGACCGAATGCTCTGTGAGCTTTATATAACATATGTTTGTGTGCTAATGAGGCAATTGAAAACACATGCACAGTCCATGAAACACCCAAAATGCAAGTTCTCCCAATGTAGAGACTGAAATTCAAAGTGGGTACACCTGTTAACCACTTAACGACCGCTCACTGTATATATACGTCGGCAGAATGGCACCGACAGGCACAATCACGTAGAGTGTACGTGATTGCCTTTGTACAGTTGGGGGGTCCAATCGGACCCCCCTTCTGTACAGTGAGCGGTGGCTAAGTGTCCGGGAGCGTTCCGGGATGAGGGGGCAGCCATTCGTTTCTGGCCACCCCCCCGCGATCGCTCCCGGCGAATGGAAATGCCCCCTCTGTCTGTGTCAGACAGAGGGAGCAGGAGGAAGTGATGTCATCTCTGGTGCGGCGCTCACATATACCGAGCGCCGTACAAGAGAAGATATCAGGTCAGTGCACACAACACTACACTGACACCAGGACACATAGGGACATAAATCGCCCCCCCAGGCCCCCCCAGATCACCCCCCAGCCCCCAGTCACAGTGTCACTGATTGCAGTGACCATTTATTTAGTGATCACTGCAATCAGTGACATTTGTGACTGTAAAAGTGTCACCAAAGTTTAGTCTTAGGTCCAGTGTAGCCCCCTAACCCCCCCTAATAAAGGTTTAACCCCCTGATCACCCCCCAGATAACCCTTTCACCCCCTATCACCACTGTCGCTTAGCGATCATTTTTCTGATCGCTGTCTTAGCGTCAGTGATGCCGATCGGCAGCCAGTAAATTTTTTTAGGTTCGCCGCAGGTTTTTATAGCGTCAGGTACCCCAATATATTATCTAATAAAGGTTTAACCCCCTTGATCGCCCCCCAGGGTAACCCTTTCACCCCCTATCACCACTATCACTAAGCGATCGTTTTTCTAAACGCTGTCTTAGTGTCTGTCATGCAGATCGGTAGCCGGTAATTTTTTTAGGTTCGCCGCAGGTTTTTATAGCGTCAGGTACCCCAATATATTATCTAATAAAGGTTTAACCCCCTTGATCGCCCCCCAGGTAACCCTTTCACCCCCTATCACCACTGTCGCTAAGCAATTGTTTTTCTAAACGCTGTCTTAGTGTCGGTGATGCAGATCGTAGCCAGTAATTTTTTTTAGGTTCGCCGCATGTTTTTATAGCGTCAGGTACCCCAATATATTATCTAATAAAGGTTTAACCCCCTTGATCGCCCCCCAGGTAACCCTTTCACCCCCTATCACCACTGTCACTAAGCGATCTTTTTTCTAAACGCTGTCTTAGTGTCTGTGATGCAGATCGGTAGCCGGTAATTTTTTTTAGGTTCGCCGCAGGTTTTTATAGCGTCAGGTACCCCAATATATTATCTAATAAAGGTTTAACCCCCTTGATCGCCCCCCAGGTAACCCTTTCACCCCCTATCACCACTGTCGCTAAGCAATTGTTTTTCTAAACGCTGTCTTAGTGTCGGTGATGCAGATCGTAGCCAGTATTTTTTTTTAGGTTCGCCGCATGTTTTCATAGCGTCAGGTACCCCAATATATTATCTAATAAAGGTTTAACCCCCTTGATCGCCCCCCCAGGTAACCCTTTCACCATCATCACCACTGTCGCTAAGCAATCGTTTTTCTAAACGCTGTCTTAGTGTCGGTGATGCAGATCGGTAGCTGGTAATTTTTTTTAGGTTCGCCGCAGGTTTTTATAGCGTCAGGTACCCCAATATATTATCTAATAAAGGTTTAACCCCCTTGATCGCCCCCCAGGTAACCCTTTCACCCCCTATCACCACTGTCGCTAAGCAATTGTTTTTCTAAACGCTGTCTTAGTGTCGGTGATGCAGATCGTAGCCAGTATTTTTTTTTAGGTTCGCCGCATGTTTTTATAGCGTCAGGTACCCCAATATATTATCTAATAAAGGTTTAACCCCCTTGATCGCCCCCCAGGTAACCCTTTCACCCCCTATCACCACTGTCACTAAGCGATCTTTTTTCTAAACGCTGTCTTAGTGTCTGTGATGCAGATCGGTAGCCGGTAATTTTTTTTAGGTTCGCCGCAGGTTTTTATAGCGTCAGGTACCCCAATATATTATCTAATAAAGGTTTAACCCCCTTGATCGCCCCCCAGGTAACCCTTTCACCCCTATCACCACTGTCGCTAAGCAATTGTTTTTCTAAACGCTGTCTTAGTGTCGGTGATGCAGATCGGTAGCTGGTAATTTTTTTTAGGTTCGCCGCAGGTTTTTATAGCGTCAGGTTCCCCCATATATTATCTAATAAAGGTTTTAACCCCCTGATTGCCCCTAGTTAACCCTTTCACCAGTGATCACCATATAAGTGTTACGGGTGACGCTGGTTAGTTAGTTTGCTTTTTATAGTGTCAGGGCACCCGCCGTGTATATAACCCAATAAAGGTTTAACCCCCTGATCGCCCGGCGGGTGATATCAATTAGGTTTTAGCGTCCGAGAGGGTCTGAGTCACACCACAGGCAGCGTCAGGTTAGTGCCAGTAACGCTAACACCCACGCGTGAAGCATACACCCCCCTTAGTGGTATAGTATCTGAACAGATCAATATCTGATCTGATCAGATCTATACTAGCGTCCCCAGCAGTTTAGGGTTCCCAAAAACGCAGTGTTAGCGGGATCAGCCCAGATACCTGCTGGCACCTGCGTTTTGCCCCTCCGTCCAGCCCAGGCCACCCAAGTGCAGTATCGATCGATCACTGTCACTTACAAAACACAACACACATAACTGCAGCGTTCGCAGAGACAGGCCTGATCCCTGCGACTCCAGTGCTGTAGGAGGTGATTTCACCACCACAGTTAAAAAAAAAAGCAAATATGCCGAAGCATTGGGGCAGCAGGGGCGGAGGAGCGATTTTCCTCCTAATGCCGCGTACATACGGTCGAAATTCCGACGGAGGCTTGCCCGTGGAAAAGTCCGACCGTGTGTGCGGCATAACTTTTTTGCGGGAGGATGCCCCCATGCTTCGGCATATATAAATGGTGCGTGTATGCCCATCATTGGAAGTGGGTGGATGAAGGGCGGTATTCTAATGGTGGGCATACCCACCGATCAATCTCTTTTTTCGTTCAGCCAACTGGCTGCATGAAATAAAAAGATTACAATACATGTCCAACAAGGACCAGCAACGTACTGGTATGTTGCTGGACTTTGAATGTTTATACCAGAATGATGCCTGCGGGTTTAGGTATCATCTTGGTATCATTCTTTTCAGCCTGCGGCCGGCTTTCATGTAAAAGCAATCCTAGCGGCTAATTAGCCTCTGGACTGCTTTTACAAGCAGTGGGAGGGAATGCCCCCCCCCCGGATATAAAAAGCGCCATTGGGAAATTGGGAAAGCATTTTATCACACCGATCTTGGTGTGGTCAGATGCTTTGAGGGCAGAGGAAAAATCTAGGGTCTAGAAGACCCCAGTTTTTTCAAAAAAAGAGTACCTGTCACTACCTATTGCTATCATAGGGGATATTTACATTCCCTGAGATAACAATAAAAATGATAAAAAAAAAAAATACTTGGAAGGAACAATTTAAAAATAAAATAAAAAAGCAAAATTAATAATAAAAATAAAAATAAAAAAAATAGGATTTTTATAACAGCTTACCTGTAAAATCCTTTTCTTGGAGTACATCACGGGACACAGAGCGACATAGTCATTACTAATGGGTTATATAGATACCGTCAGGTGCTGGCACTGGCAACTTCCAAAACCGGAAGTACCCTCCCCTATATAAGCCCCTCCCATCCGGGAGCACCTCAGTTTTGTAGCAAAGCAATAAGTGTCCCCAAAGAGGGGCGGGAGCTCTGTGTCCCGTGATGTACTCCAAGAAAAGGATTTTACAGGTAAGCTGTTATAAAAATCCTATTTTCTTTCTCGTACATCACGGGACACAGAGCGACATAGTCATTACTAATGGGATGTCCTAAAGCAATGCCAAATGAGGGGGGGGATACACCATATATAAGCTGAGCGCTATCAGACATGAGGATCTTTTGCGGCCTGCAACACACTGCGCCCAAAGGCGACATCCTCCTGACTTCTAACGTCCACCTGGTAGAACCTAGTAAACGTGTGAACTGAAGACCATGTTGCGGCCTTACAGATTTGAGCCAGGGAGGCCTGGTGATGCACTGCCCATGAAGTCCCAACTGCTCTCGTGGAGTGCGCTCTAACTTTGAACGGAGGCGGTCTCCTTCTCAAGCCATAGGCTTGTATTATGACCTGTCGAATCCACTTGGCTAAAGTAGATTTTGACGCTGCCTGACCCTTTCTGGGGCCTTCCGGCAGAATAAACAAAGTATCCGTTCTGCGAATCTGAGCAGTGGCTTTTAGATAAGCTTTAACTGCTCTTACTACATCCAAAGAATGCAATAACTTTTCCTCTACCGAAGTAGGTTTGGGGAAAAAAGAAGGAAGAACCACATCTTGGTTCAAATGAAACCTCGATACCACCTTAGGAAGAAAGGCTGGATGAGGACGTAACACTACTCTGTCCTTATGGATAACCAGATATGGCTCCTTACAGGACATAGCTGCTAATTCCGACACTCTTTTAGCCGAACAAATGGCTACTAGAAAAATCAATTTCCTGGTGAGAAGAACCAAAGAAATATGCTGTAATGGTTCAAATGGTTGTTTCTGTAGAACCGACAGAACCAAGTTTAGATCCCATGGACATATGGGAATATTAACCGGAGGACTAATACGCATCACTCCTTGTATAAAGGCTTTGACTAGTGAATGCGAAGCCAAGGGCCTTTGAAAAAATATTGACAAGGCCGAAATCTGACCCTTGATAGTACTCAAGGCAAGCTTCCTATCTACAGCCCATTGTAGGAAGTCCAGAATCCTACCTATTACGTATTTACGTGGATGCCATTTCTTGGCCTCACACCAGGCGATGTACGCCTTCCAGATTCTATAATAGATCTGCCTGGATACCGGCTTCCTGGCATTGATCATGGTAGATACCACAGCATTAGAGAGCCCTCTCTTTTTTAGAATGTGGGCTTCAATAGCCAGGCCGTCAAACCTAGGGCTGGTAAGGAAGGGTGGTATGTCGGTCCTTGCGAAAGCAGGTCCGGACGACGTGGGAGAGTCCAAGGACTCCCCACTGATATTTTACAATCTCCGCGTACCACGCTCTTCGGGGCCACGCTGGAGCCACCAGAATCACTGGTTTCTTTTCTACCCTGATTCTGCGGAGTAATCGAGGTAACAATTGTGGCGGTGGGAATGCATATATCAGCTTGAACTGATCCCAAGGGAACACTAGGGCATCCGAGCCGCAAGCTAGGGGATCCCTTGTCCGAGAGACAAACCTGTCCACCTTTGCGTTGAATCTGGATGCTAGAAGATCTACATCCGATGTTCCCCACCGCTGACATATTGTCCAGAAAACCTCGGGGTGAAGGGACCCTTCCTCTGGGCATAATTGCTGGCGACTTAGAAAGTCCGCCTTCCAATTCTCCACTCCTGGAATGAATACCGCAGATATGGCTGGGACATATCTTTCTGCCCATTTCAGGATGTAATTTACTTCCCTCTGGGCTGCACGACTCCTGGTGCCCCCCTGATGATTGATATATGCCACTGCTGTGGCATTGTCTGATTGAATTCTGACAGGGGACCCTTGGAGTTTGGATGTCCATGCTACTAGGGCATACCGGGCTCTCGTATCTCTAAGAGATTGATGGGCAGGGCCTTTTCTGCATCCGACCATCTGCCCTGGAGAGACTATTGCTCCAGTACAGCTCCCCAGCCTATAAGGCTGGCACCTGTAGTGACCACCTTCCAAGAAATCGGACTGAAGGATTTCCCTTTTTCCAGATTCTGGGGAACCAACCACCAACGGAGGCTCTTGCGAACGGAAGGGGACAAGGACATTGTAAGTCTAGGGCCTGAACTTTTTTGTTCCAGGCTGACAGTATGGCCCCTTGCAAATTCCTTGAATGGAATTGACCGTAGGGTACTGCTTCGAATGATGCCACCATTTTTCCCAGCAGCCTCATGCACAGGCGTATGGACGGCTGTCTTATTTGTACCCACTAAGTGGATCAAATCTTTCAAAGACAACACCTTTCCTCGAGGCAAGAATATTTTTCTCTGGCCTGAATCCAACCTTAGCCCCAAGTATTCCAGACTTTTGACTGGTTTTAGGGCTGACTTGTCTCGGTTGATAATCCAACCGTGATATTCCAGATACTTGATTGTCTCGTGAACAACCACTTCTAGTTTTTTCACTGAGTGGTCTATCAGCAACAAGTCATCTAGATATGCCATTATCATTACACCTTGTGTTCTTAGATTGGCCAATAAAGGGCCAGAATTTTTGTAAACACTCGTGGTGCTGTGGCCAAACCGAAGGGTAAGGCTCTGAACTGAAAATGGCGCCCTTCTACTGCAAAGCGTAGAAATTTTTGGTGGACTGGAAAGATGGGAATGTGCAAATAAGCATCTTTGATGTCGATCGCGGCTAACCAATCCTCCCCTTGTAGGGCAGTGGCCACCGATCGGATCGACTCCATCGGAAAGTCCTGATATACAGGAATTTGTATAGCCCTTTTAGAATTAATATGGGCCTCCCGTCCGCGTTTGCTTCGGGACTGTCTTGATCGCGTCCCGCCAGGTCTCTTGTGAACAACTGGAGTCCTCCCCCCACCCGACTGAGTGGGGGCAACCCTTCAATGAATTTAACTTTGGGGGAGGTTTTGTACCTCCCCTGACCCAGGGTTTCTCATTACCCTGCTATTGTCCCTGTTTTTTACCCCCGGGAATTGACCGAGGAGGCCGTCGGAACTCTTTCACAGCCGATGCCCCAGGGACTGGAGAAGCAGGCCTCTTGAAGAGGGACCTCTAACTCTGTTTTTAACCAGCAAGAGCGTATTTTTACCGCTGGAAATTTTCTGGATATATTTGTCCAGGTTTTCCCTGAATAAGCGTTCACCATGAAATGGGACGCTAACCAGCCATTCCTTACAGGGAGCTTCAGCAGACCAGTTTTTGAGCCATAGAAGCCTACGCATATGTACTCTAGACAGCGTAAGGCGGGAGGCCTGATGGACTGAATCCTTTATGGCGTCAACCGCAAAGCCTAAGGCTCTAGGTAGATCAGCTAGGGCAAGGCCTGCTGATCTGTCAAGTCCCTCAAGACCTGTTTTAACTGATCCTTCACTGCTTAGCAGACCCCAATAGCTGCTACTGCTGGTTGTGTCACCAAGCTTGCTGTAGAAAGAAGCAGGCTTTCATAAGGACTCCAATCTTTTATCTATTGGGTTCTTGAACATTTGGACATTATCCACTGGACATGTCAGTGATTTATACATACAAGAGATGGCTGCGTCCACTGTAGGGACCTTCCATTTTTTTTTTTTTTTGATGAACTTATCCTCCATGGGATAGACCACCAGAAATCTCTTGGGGGAATGATATTTTCTCAGGACGTTCCCAATCCTGGTAAATAAGCCCTTTCAGTAAAAGGGTGAAGTGGAAAAGAACAGACAGTCTGGGGGCTTCTAGCGACCCCAACGAGGATACAGTAGTGGTTGATGGTTCCGCAAGGTGCATTTTTAATGCCGATCGGACCATGTTAGTCAGAGACTGAACCCACAATCTTTCAGCTTGAGCTGCTGAGAAAGGTTCCTCCACTGTTTGATTCCTCTATAACAGAATCAACCTCATCCTGATCCCCTTCAGGCAGGTCGATCCCTGTATGGGACTGTTGCTCTGCTAACAGGCACTCTGAAGGAGGAGACGGAGATCGGCGTGCTTTCCCTGACAGGGAGGCAGCGATCAATGTTGACAATCTCTCTCTAATCCTCCCAGAGCTGAGGAAAAAACCTCCTCTGTTACATACACAGGAGCAGGTGAACTGAGGACAGCCACAGTACCAAGTACCCCTGCGGGGTCTCTACGGTCACTTACCTCTGAACTTCAGGGGAGACTGGTGCAGCAGAAGTATGCCCAAGATCCTCAGAGCCCAATGAGACCCCCTTCGCTTCCTGGAAGATTCAGTTCCGGAGCTTCTGGACGGCATATTCCTAAGCCTAAAGCTGAGGTATTCCAGCCGTAATACACCACTTTTACTGAGAATAGTCTAGCACAATTGCTGCTATATAACAGTTGGTGTCTACTAAAGTGCCTTTCTAGGGGATGCCTGCATCAACCGCCTCTGTGTGCCTTTATCTGTTGCTAGCTCTGTCTGTGCATTCAATAGCCAGCTATAATGTGCTTTAAAACACGCTGGACGCCCGCACATGCGCAGTAGCGCCGCGGCGCACACCTGAGCGTCATCCACCCGCTCCGCCCCTTTTTTCAGATCGCCTCTATGAATAGAGGCGCGTGCACGCGCACGCGCGCGGGCACGTGCGCCTTCGGCGCCCTTTTTTAAAAACAATAAGGAGCTAGATGGGAGCCAGGGCCCCCTTTGCCGCAGGGCCCGGGGATGGATGAGTGCAGCAACAGGGCAGAGGAGACAGCTTCCCAGCAGAGAACATACCTACTGCCTGGATTTGATTCTGGAAGAAAAAAATCCACATTACAAGAAAAAGAACCATAGCGGCCTCTAGTGTCTAACACAGGTACCGCGGTCTTATATATTTTTTTTTTCTTGCCTACTATTAAAATTTTTACATTTTCTCAGTAGTAACAGGCATACACAGAATATTAGCGGGAATACCTTAGGTAACAGGCAGAAAGACAAAATAGGCTTGGGGGTCCCTCAATAGAACCAAGTTCCTGAGGGCCCCCACTTACCTTTTCCTCGCCGCAGGACTTTGTTTGGTCCACAGAAGCCCAAACTTCACCTATCACGGCAGGCATTGTAATCAAACCTTCAGGGACCGGGTTCCCAAGGATTCCACTCCCCTGGACCTGTATAGCACCCTGCACAGAAAACATCTTGGTCGTGGGTATGACCAGAGCTCTGGATCCCAGGGTCCAGCTCTCCTAAGAGAAGCATTACAGGCAAAACCTTGCTCTTCTCTGCAAGGCCCGGGTACCGACCGTTTAGCTATGAAGCTTTTTTGGTCGGATCCGGAATAGCTTACTGAGGCCCAAAAGAACCTGTACGCAAGCTCAGTGAAAAACACATGTTTCTTCTTGGCCAACACCTTAGACACTGGCAAAAAAAACTGAGGTGCTCCCGGATGGGAGGGGCTTATATAGGGGAGGGTACTTCCGGTTTTGGAAGTTGCCAGTGCCAGCACCTGACGGTATCTATATAACCCATTAGTAATGACTATGTCGCTCTGTGTCCCGTGATGTACGAGAAAGAAAGCACCCCTGTCCTGCCCTGCTCTTGCCCAATGGCGAACGCAAGCGTCGGTCTGGCGTCATATGTAAACAGCAATTGCACCATGCATGTGAGGTATCACCGCGAAGGTCAGATCGAGGGCAATCATTTTAGCAGTAGACCTCCTCTGTAAATCTACTGGGGTAACCTGTAAAGGCTTTTAAAGGCTTTTAAAAATGTATGTAGTTTGTCGCCAATGCGCGTTTGTGCGAAATTTTAAAGCATGTCGTGTTTGGTATCTATGTACTCGGCCTAAGATCATCTTTTTTATTTCATCAAACATTTGGGCAATATAGTGTGTTTTAGTGCATTAAAATTTAAAAAAGTGTATTTTTTAACCCAAAAAATGTGTTTGAAAAATCGCTGCGCAAATACTGTGTAGAAAAAAAAAATGCAACACCCACCATTTTAATCTGTAGGGCCTTTGCTTTAAAAATATATATAATGTTTGGGGGTTCAACATAATTTTCTTGCAAAAAAAAAAATGTTTTCATGTAAACAAAAAGTGTCAAAAAGGGCTTTGTCTTCAAGTGGTTAGAAGAGTGGATGTAAGCTTCCTAATGTTGTGTATAAAATGCCAGAACAGTTCAAAACCCCCCCAAATGACCCCATTTTGGAAAGTAGACACCCCAAGCTATATACTGAGAGGCATGTCGAGTCCATGGAATATTTTATATGTTGACACAAGTTGCGGAAAAACGACAATTTTTTTTTTTTTTTGCACAAAGTTGTCACTAAATGATATATTGCTCAAACATGCCATGGGCATATGTGGAATTACACCCCAAAATACATTCTGTTGCTTCTCCTGAGTACGGGGATACCACATGTGTGAGACTTTTTGGGAGCCTAGCCATGTACGGGACCCCAAAAACCAAGCACCGCCTTCAGGCTTTCTAAGGGTGTAAATTTTTGATTTCACTTCTCACTGCCTATCACAGTTTCGGAGGCCATGGAATGCCCAGATAGCACAAAACCCCCCCAAATGACCCCATTTTGGAAAGTAGACACCCCAAGCTATTTGCTGAGAGGTATTGTGAGTATTTTGCAGATCTCGCTTTTTGTCACAAAGTTTTGAAAATTGAAAAAAAAAATATATATATATATATATATATTTTCTTTCTTCATTTTCAAAAACAAATGAGAGCTGTAAAATACTCGCAATTCCTCTCAGCAAATAGCTTGGGGTGTCTATATTCCAAAATGGGGTCATTTGGGGGGGTTTTGTGCGATTTTGGCATTTTATGGCCTTCGAAACTGTGATAGGTAGTGAGGAGTGAAATCAAAAATTTGTGCCTAGAAATCCTGAAGGCGGTGCTTGGTTTTCGGGGTCCCGTACGCGGCTAGGCTCCTAAAAAGTCCCACACATGTGGTATCCCCGTACTCAGGAGAAGCAGCACAATTTATTTTGGGGTGCAATTCCACATATAACCATGGCATGTGTGAGCAATATATCATTTAGTGACAACTTTTTGTAATTTTTTTTTTTTTTTGTCATTATGCAATCACTTGGGACAAAAAAATTATATTCAATGGGCTCAACAGGCCTCTCAGCAATTTCCTTGGGGTGTCTACTTTCTAAAATGGGGTCATTTGGGGGGCTTTTGTGCTATTTTGGCATTTTATGGCCTTCGAAACTGTGATAGGTAGTGAGGAGTGAAATCAAAAATTTGCGCCCTTAGAAATCCTGAAGGCGGTGCTTGGTTTCCGGGGTCCCGTACGCGGCTAGGCTCCCAAAAAGTCCCACACATGTGGTATCCCCGTACTCAGGAGAAGCAGCAAAATGTATTTTGGGGTGAAATTCCACATATAACCATGGCATGTGTGAGCAATATATCATTTAGTGACAACTTTTTGTAATTTTTTTTTTTTTTTTGTCATTATTCAATCACTTGGGACAAAAAAATAAAAAATTCAATGGGCTCAACATGCCTCTCAGCAATTTCCTTGGGGTGTCTACTTTCCAAAATGGGGTCATTTGGGGGGGTTTTGTACTGCCCTGTCATTTTAGCACCTCAAGAAATGAGATAGGCAGTCATAAATTTAAAGCTGTGTAAATTTCAGAAAATGTACCCTAGTTTGTAAACTCTATAACTTTTGCGCAAACCAATAAATATACGCTTATTGACATTTTTTTTACTAAAAACATGTGGCTGAATACATTTTGGCCTAAATGTATGACTACAATTGAGTTTATTCGATTTTTCTTATAACAAAAAGTAGAAAATATCATTTTTTTTCAAAATTTTCGGTCTTTTTCCGTTTATATCGCAAAAAATCGCAGAGGCAATCAAATACCATTAAAAGAAAGCTCTATTTGTGGGAAGAAAAGGACGCAAATTTCGTTTGGGTACAACATTGCATGTCCGCACAATTTACAGTTAAAGCAGCGCAGTGCAAAATTCTGAATTCACCTCTGGTCCTCTAGCTACCAAATGGTCCGGGGCTTAAGTGGTTAAGGATGTCCTTCAATTTCTAACCCATAAAAACACTCTCTGAGTGAGCATGCCCAGAAATATCCAGGCGCTGTTCACACACAAAAAGCACGCCAAAAAAAAATAACTGGCTGGGGATGTGCAGAACAACACCAATGCAGCTAGCATGAAAAACGTGCATGCAGAAAAGCACCTGGAACGCATCCGGATTGCGTTTCTATGGTGTGAACTGGCCCTAGTTCACACTATAGAAACGCAGTCTGGGTGCGTTCCAGGTGCTTTTCTGCATGCGCGTTTTTGACACATTCCAGTGCATTTTTGAGGCGTTTTTGATGCAGTCCAGTGTTTTTTCCCCCTCTTTTCACTTAGGACAAGTGTGTTGCAGTGCGTCTTTGGTGCATTTAGGTGCGTTGCGGTGCATTCCAGTGCATTTTTGGTACGTTCCGTTGCGTTTTTGATGTGTTTTACTGGGGTCCAGTACAGTTTTGTACCTAAAAAATGCAGCATGACCAATTATTTTTTGGCTTTCTGAAATGCACTGGAACGGACTGCAGTGGTGTGAACTATGCCATTGGCATTAATGTGATCAACTTTCTTTGCGTTTTTCAGGCATCAAAAAAACGCACTGCACTGCATCCGGTGTGAACTGGCCCTAAATATCATCCCCGGGGGGTGTCTATAGTATGCCTGTAAAGTAGCACATGTTTTCCATGTTTATAACAGTTGGAGAGCAAAATGACATTTCTAAAGTAAAATAATAGTCATTTAAAAGGCCTTGCGGCTGTAATGAATTGCTGGTTCCCGTCAATACAGATAAAAGTCATTGAAAGTCTTTGATTACACAAAAAAAAAAACGTGGGGGTTCCCCCAAATTCCATAACCAGGCCGTTCAGATCTGGCATGGATTTTAAGGGGAACTCCACACCAAATTTAAAAAAGATGGCGTGGAGTCCCCCCAAAAATCCACACCAGACCCTTATCCGAGCACATAACCTGGCCGGCCGCAGGGGAAGAGGGGGGGACGAGAGAGCGGCCCCCCCTCCCTCCTGAACCGTACTAGGCCACATGCCCTCAACATGGGGAGGATGTCCCCATGTTGATGGGGACAAGGGCCTCATCCCCACAACCCTTGCCCGGTGGTTGTGGGGGTCTGCGGGCGGGGGGCTTATCGGAATCTGGAAGACCCCTTTAACAAAGGGGACCCCCAGATCCTGGCCCCCCCCTGTGTGAAATGGTAATGGGGTACAAATGTAACCCTACCATTTCACAAGGAAAGTGTCAAAAATGTAAAAAAATGACAAGAGCCGGTTTTTGACAATTCCTTTATTAATGTCTTTTCTTTTCTTCCATCTTCTTCCTTCTTCTTCCATCTTCTTCCATTTTCTTCCATCTTCTTCCATTTTCTTCCATCTTCTTCCATTTTCTTCCATCTTCTTCCATTTTCTTCCATCTTCTTCTTTTCTCCATTCGGGTTTCTTCCTCCATCTTCATCTTCCTCTTCATCTTTATCTTCCTTCTTCCTTCTGTGTTCTCGTCCGCATCTTGCCCCGGCGTCTTCCCTTCTTCTTTCTTCTCCGGCCGTTCCGTTTGAATTGGAGGTTCCCGCTGTGCGACGCTTCAGTTCTTCAGTTCCCCATCGGGTCCGCTTACACCCGGTGACCCCGCCCCCCTCTGACGCACATGGATTTCACGGGGACTTTCCCCGTGGTGACAGAGGGGGACGGGGTCACCGGGTGTAAGCGGACCAAGTGGAGAACTGAAGCGTCGCACAGCGGGAACCTCCAATTCAAACGGAGCGGCCGGAGAAGAAAGAAGAAGGGAAGACACCGGAGCAAGATGCGGACGAGAAGAACGAAGGAAGATGAAGATAAAGATGAAGAGGAAGATGGAGGAAGAAACCCGAATGGAGAAAAGAAGAAGATGGAAGAAGAATAAGGAAGAAGATGGAAGAAGAAGGAAGAAGATGGAAGAAAAGAAAAGACATTAATAAAGGAATTGTCAAAAACCGGCTCTTGTCATTTTTTAAATTTTTGACACTTTCCTTGTGAAATGGTAGGGGTACACTTGTACCCCATTACCATTTCACACAGGGGGGGGGGCGGGATCTGGGGGTCCCCTTTGTTAAAGGGGTCTTCCAGATTCCGATAAGCCCCCCGCCCGCAGACCCCCACAACCACCGGGCAAGGGTTGTGGGGATGAGGCCCTTGTCCCCATCAACATGGGGACATCCTCCCCATGTTGAGGGCATGTGGCCTGGTACGGTTCAGGAGGAAGGGGGGCCGCTCTCGTCCCCCCCTTTTCCCCTGCGGCCGGCCAGGTTATGTGCTCGGATAAGGGTCTGGTGTGGATTTTTAGGGGGACTCCACGCCATTTTTTTATAAAATTTGGGGTGGAGTTCCCCTTAAAATCCATGCCAGATCTGAAGGGCCTGGTTATGGAATTTGGGGGAACCCCCACGCTTTTTTTTTTTGGTTAGCAAACACTTTCAATGACTTTTCTCTATATTGCCGGGAGCCGACAATTCATTACAGCCGCGGCTGCTTTTAAATGGGTTTTTTTTCCTTTAGAAATTTCATTTTGCAGGCGCACTGGCAATTTCAGAGCTGCGCCTGTTCAAGTTATGCAAATTGACTTAGGTGACTTGACATTTACTAAGATTTTGCCGGCGCTGTGTCCCGGCGCATTTAAACCATTGAAATTCCCGCGCTGAGCTCAAAAAAACCTCCCGCAGCTCGAATCGGAATTGCCGGCGCAGCGGGCTGGTTTTGAAAAAGTTACTTTCCCACTCTATTTTGGGCATATTAGTTATTTGGGCAGGTGTCACTACACTTCCTCACATCACCCCCAATATTTTCTCACTTCCAGCTTCTTTATATTTAGATTTTAACATGCCCTGCGCCAGGCCCATAGTAGCGCACTGAGCGCCTCCTCCCGGGCGCAGAGAACACTATAGTAAATGGGAAATAGGGCTGCGATACCGGCGCTAATGTTTTGTAAATACCAAAACAGCCATTGCGCACGCAGATGCGCCAATACTCATGTCGCAAACGTTTGGTAAATCAGCCCCATTGTTGAGTAGAAAACCTTTTACTCCGTGCACATTCACATGTGCGTTAGAAAAAATGTTGGTAAAAAAAAAACAACATCTTTGTTTAATAAAGTTTTACATTTAAAATGATTTCTTTTTTTTTTTTTTGCATAAACAGGCATGTTTCAAACCATAACATACACAACTCTGGAACTTACAAAGTTCAACATTGAAAAAGTGAAGGCAATATCAGACATTATAGTATGTCAAAAATGTGTTCATCTTGCCTTCATCAGATGGGGTGATGTCACCCCTGTAAAAGCTAAATTTAGAAGATGCACACGAATTGTGAGGCAAAATGTGGATTTCCCTCCGGATCCCATGCCCAATGTCAACATGAGCTATCTCCCATCATGGGGGATCAATGGACGTGTTTCGGGGGTGCAACCCCTTCCTCTCACCTACTTGAGTTGCAAGGAAGGGGTTGCACCCACAAAACGCGTACATTGATATCCCGTGATGGCAAATAGCACATGTCGACACACTGTGAGCATCTTCTAAATTTTCATTTTAAAATGCTTAATACATTTTTGAAATAGAAAAAATAACAGAAAAAAAACGGTAGAATTTTTGTGTGATTTAGATTCCGCCTAAAACATCAATCATGTTTTTAATTTTTTTTTCTACATCATCAGGTCTAAATCACGATTGCACACCATTATGTCCCGGATGAGGATGTGTGGACTTGCACTGGTAAAACGAGATTCTTCATCCACATCACCTAAAATAAAAAAAACACACCATGTATTGTAAATATGCAGGCATACATCTATTACCTGAAGCTGTGGTCTCAGACACTGACCTGTTGTGTTCACTATTTCACCCACTTCATAAACTTTTCTTCCCTCCACATCCTCAGGTTGTGGTGTGTTGAGTTCCCCTTCTTTAGGAGGTGTGGGGTTCCTGGTGTCCTCAGATGTCCCGAGTCTTTTCACCCCTATGAGAATGAAACAAAAGGTATACTTAGCACACAGATATTTGAGGCCAGAAATAGGAATATGAAACATTGTTTGGAAGTGGGGTACAATTGTCTGTTTTGGCAGAGAGCCAAGCTGAAGTTATGATTTTTATTCCCTTACCAAAGCTGGAATACTTACCTTTTTTGGACAAGTTTCACACATGGAGACACCCCAAGTATCCACTGGAGCACCTGTGTGGCACACCCTAAAAAGGTTGTTCTGGTGTCCCACACTAGTGCTCGAGTCCAGATGTGTAAACAGCTGCTGAGTGTCCTCTCCTTGCACTGAATCAAGTTTTCATTTCATTCTAGTTACAAACGCATCTAGACAACAATGTACTAAACTTTTTTTAATACAAATAGGCTTGACCAAATGAAATTAACCTGTACCTGCCAAAAACATTATATTTAGTGGGCGAACGGACGATGTTTACTACGACCGATTACTGTGCCCACGAACCTGAAAGCTGCCATTTTAAAACTGTACAACAGTAAAGAAAAGCACATGGAGCCACATGCAAGTAATAATAATAGGAACACAGGACAAATACTTACTTTTTAGAAGCAGTTTCCTGATCCTTCTGTACTGATCGTGCTCCCTCAATTCCAGGTCTGACCAGCGTTTCCTCAATTGCTCCTTGGATCGTCGTACCCCAAAATTCCTGTGCAGACTTCTCACAACTTTAGACATGATCTTGGCCTTTCTCACATTTGGGTTGGGGTACGGTCCATACTTCCCATTATAGCCGGTCCTCTTCAAGATGTCCACCATGTACAAAGGACATATTTGAGGCCTTATATCTCCTCCTGGATTGGGACGTTTCTGGCTCCGGGCTTTCCTCCTCGTTACTGCTATTACGCACTTGCTGTGTCTCCGCCATGTCATCTCCCACTGCGACGAAAGAGAAGGGGCGGGGAAAATACTAGAAAGAATGTCAGGGACGGGCGACGTGTGCAGAGTTTTATGCATGCGCAGTGTATATAAAGCTAACATGCGTGTGTCGTACCTACGATCTGTGAGCAGAGGAATGAGTAACGGAAGCGCCAATCGTGAGAACGAAGGTAACATTTTAACTTGGGGCATCAGTGGCCTATACTGCTTCTAGATTGAGGCCTATATTGGGATAAGATTAGGAGAGTTTAGACTGACATTAGTATTTTTGTCTTGTGTTTTGTCTTGCAGAGAAAATTAAACAGTTTAAAGACCCTGATTTCATGACCCTGTTTATTGACAAGTACAGGGAGCTGCCCTGTTTGTGGCAGGTTAAACACCCATTATATAAGAAAAAAACAGCTATGAAGGTAGCGATGGAGAAATTGCTGGAATTAGTGAAGACGCAGATGCCCAACGCAGACATCCCCTTTTTGCAAACCAAAATTGGTGGCTTGAGGAGCACATATAATAAGGAGCGGAAAAAGGTCCTGGCTTCCCAAACATCAGGAGCAGCAGCAGAAGACGTGCATGTCCCCAGTCTGTGGTACTATAAAAGACTCAGTATTCTGTCTGACTAGACTGAAAATCAGGCCATCGCTTTCCACTCTTCCTTCCCCCCATCCTTCAACCCCAGCTGAGGCTTCCGACGACCAACCTGGGCATTCCAACAAGGAAGAAGTGGAGGAGCCCAGCTTGAGCCAGGTATAGTATTGTTCAACATATGTATTGTCCTAAAGTTAATGATGTTAACTAGATGTTATTGTTGATAACAAATTTATGATTTAACAAAAAGTGTTTTACATATCAATAGACAGTAGTGGCCAAAAATGATTGGAACAAGAATCAAAAATGCTGGGGTCAGAATGATAGTGAGGGGAGCTGTTTAAAGGCCCCTGAGCTCATGGGAATGTGACAGAATGGGATTTTCAAGCCCCCCCCCCCCAGTTAGTTAATTGGGTCAGTTAGGTGGGCGGGCTTGTTTCCTTCCTAGTAAGGTTATAATAAGGTTGTGAGGTAAAGCTAGGTCAGTGTTTCTCAACTCCAGTCCTCAAGGCGCCCCAACAGGTCATGTTTTCAGGATTTCCCTCAGATGAAACAACTGTGGTAATTACTAAGGCCCCTTTCACTTTGAGGCGTTGAAAAAAAGCAAAAAAATTGTGAGTTTTTTTCCTGCGTTTGCGGTAAAAATAGCGTTAACGCCTATGTGTTTTAGCGCTATTTTTACCGCGAACATGGTATAACACATAGGCGTTACCGCGTTTTTACCGCGTTCGCAGTGAAAATAGCGCTAACGCCTATGTGTTTTACCGCGTTTTTACGTTACTCATTCATTTCAATGGAGATAGGCGTTTTTACAGCGCTATTTTTAGCGCCCTAAAGATGCTCCAAAAAAGCTGTTTGCAGGATTTTTTCCAACGCACGGCCAGCAAAACGTCTCAGTGTGAAAGCCCTATTTCAGGCATTTTGTGAAATGCCCTATTTCAGGCATTTTTACCGCGAAAACACGGTAAAAACGCCTCAGTGTGAAAGGGGCCTTAGGCAGTGAAACTGATCAAATCACCTGTGCAAAATAATGGAAAGCCTGAAAACATGACCCGTTGGGGCGCCTTGAGGACTGGAGTTGAGAAACACTGAGCTAGGTAACCAATGAAAGGTTATAGGTTAAGTCACATGACCTCATGGAATATTCTGGAAGGGGCAAAGGCTTTTTAAGGCAGTGCAACATATTTATTAAGATTCAATTTGCAACAGTCATGAGCTGAAAATTGTGTGTGATCGATGCTTGATGAACCAAAAACTAAAACTATGTCCCTTTTTATACACAGGAAAGCCTCAGTCAGGACGAGGCTCTGGAATGTGTCAGCCAGGAGGTGTCAGGGGGAAGTGGCAGCCAGGAGGTGGCGGGGGGAAGTGGCAGCCAGGAGGTGGTCGGGCCCAGTAGCCTGACACAATCACAGGTGCCTCCCCTCCGCCTTCCAACCAAAAGGCCCAGGAAGGGGAGGAACGTGGAGGAGGCAGCACTCGGCCTCATTCGGGAGGCTAATGCGGCCCTCAGAACCCCCCCCCACCTTCAAGAGGCCTATGCCTGCATGGCAGCATGTAAAATGCAAGACATGGAGGAGGGCCAACGCCTCTTCCGTGAGGAAGTCATTTTTATGGCCCTAAATAAGGGGTTGAGGGGTGAACTCACCAGAAAAAGCCACATTTGTGAACTCGACCATCCTCCTCCTCCACCTCCTGCCACAACTCCACCACCAGCGCCACAGCCTGGAAAGAAGCAGGGAAGCAAGACAAAAAAGTGATGGCCTGGGTTCAGTCCGGTCTGACAGAAGACGCAGGCTGTTGTAGTACCACAGCCTTGGGACATATATGTCATCTGCTGCTGCTGTTATCGATCTCTCAGAGTCCTGGACCAGATTGTGCTCCCTTTATTTTGTTATGACCCATAATCAATGGATATTTTTTTTCTGCAAATACTTGCCTATGTGTTTTTCTTAAAAAAGGACAGTTTATTTGTGAGTAGGCAGGTACATTTCAAAAATACGTCGTCAAATTAACAAGGGACACCAACACCAACCTACTTGAGGTTAAAAAATACAAGATAATAATGTTGTTGTGGTAACTTGACACACAAAAATAAAAAAACAATTATGGAGATCACAAGAAAATAATTTAAAAATAAAAAAAACAGGAGATCTTGATTTAAAAAAAAAGGAAAAAAAGGGGACTATAAAAAAAATTCTATAAAAACATTATTATGGAGAGCTGGCTTTAAAAAAGAAAAAGATTATTCAGGAGATCACAAGAAATAATGAAGAAATAAGTTTGTCAGAACTCTGTGTGAATATCAGCAGCAAAACAATTCTAGCAAAAGATCAAAAAATTTGCAGCGTGACGAATGTGCTATCTCCATTACGAACGCTAGTTTTACCAGACTGAGCGCTTCCGTCTCGTACTTGATTCTGAGCATGTGTGTTTTTTTGTGCGTCCGAATTGCATACAGACGATCAGAAATTCCGACAAGAACTTTTCTTGTTGGAAAATTTGAGAACCAGCTCTCAAATTTTTGTGGTCGGAAATTCCGACAGCAAATGTCCGATGGAGCCTACACACGGTCGGAATTTCTGACCAAAAGCTCACATCGAATATTTGTTGTCGGAATTTCCGATCGTGTGTATGCGGCATTACAGGTAACACAACAATAACCAAAATGGAGGCTTTCTGTAGTTCACAGAGCTGCCTAAAAGGAACTTGCACCCAAAGGCATCAAATGAGGGCTGAATATCTCTACCTGGTAGACATTTGAGAATGTGTGAACAAAAAAACAGGTAGCAGCATAGCAAATCTGGGAAACGGTCGAATCTAATCAAATTGGAGTACCACATGTGCCTGGGCCAGAGCAGAATTATGAGGACCACCAGAATGCCCTCCATACCCAGAGGTGTTGTTTGGGCAGGTGTCATGCCAAAGAGGCTTTGTCAGCAGGTTGGAGGGATTTGGAAGCCCAATATTTGTGGTTGAACTGGGCACCTGGCTTGGGTCTTATTTTGGAGGTTGAGGCCGCAGAGTACAGAAGGAATTTTTCATGGCCCGAGAAGGGGTTGGGTCTTTCTTGCCTAAGGCAATAGACGGTTCGAATCTCAGCAGATACCCGGCAAGATTTGAACCATGTATGGGCAGGCTGATTGTACCCAGGTTGATCGATCTATCAACTTAGGTACAAGCAGCCTGTCAGATTTTTCATGTGATATCCACTAGCAATAATCACTGTGTTCTCCCAGCCAGGACAGCTCTCCTCTGCTGGCAAAACACAATAGCTCCACGGGAGGGATTCCCCCATTAAACTCCGATTGTGTTGAGGGGGAATTAAGCGATTTTCTGTTGCAGGAAAAGAAAATCACAACGTCTATGGCCAGCTTTTTCCTGCTGAGGTAGAGGAGTACTTTTACCCCCAGTGACATCCTTGAAGAGCAGCTGTCCTTCAAAGGGAATGTGCAGAAAATGCTTTTTGCATGCCTGTTCTGCAGCTCAGCATTTCAAACAAAAATCCTTCACATGTTCACTGAAAGGAGACTCATATGGGATAAAAGATATCTAATAACCCATCAACAAAATAGCTTATGGGTGCGGTCATGAGCTTTAAAAGCTCCGCAAACAGGGGGGTTATTTTGGGGGGAAAACTGGATCTTTTCCTATGGCCCTGGCCCTGTTTCCTAAGGTTTGACAGAAAAGTGTCACAGCCTAGGTAGGTTGTAATGCAGGGCCAGCCAGAAAAAACAAGGTTTTAGAACAACTCTCTAAATGTTTACCAATGAAAATCTTAAAAATAGGCACATTCCTCTACAGCAGGGGTGCCCAACCAGTGGCCCGCGGAGCCCTCTGATGTGGCCCGCGACCTCCTGCTCTGGGATGGAATAAAATAGAATAGAATACTGTTATTAAAGGTAAGTTTATTACTAAAATTAAAGTGTGTATATGGGCATATCTGTTCTGCAATGGTTACCGGGCTGCTTTCAAACTGATCCACAGGTGCAGAAAAGTGCACCTGTGGGTTACCTGCACTCAAGCCTCGTACACACGGCCGAGATTCTCGTCGAAAAAAACAGGTCGTTTTTTTCGACGAGATTCTTGGACAAGAAACTTGTCTCGGCCGAGTGTACACACGCTCCTTTCAAAGAACCTGCGGTTCTTTGAATGGAGCGAATGCGGTGACGTCATCGAATACGACGAGCATGCGCTCGTCACATTCGATGCCGTCACCGCCATCTTGGTTCACCCTACCTATGCCTAGGAAGCTACCGCGCATGCGTCGAAGTCATTTCGAGCATGCGCGGGCTTCCCGGCGAAAAGGTAAGTGTACACACACACACAATTTTCTCGTCGAGAAACAGGCTGACGAGAATCTCGACGAGAAAGTAGAGAGCAGGTTCTCTATTTTCTCGTCGAGATTCTTGTCGCTTTTCTTGACGAGAAACCATACACACGAACGAATTTCTCGGCAAAAAATCTCTGCCAGCAAGTTTCTTGCTGGTTTTTGCCGAGAAACTCGTTCGTGTGTATGAGGCTTGAGCCATAGATTTCTATTACCTGCGAGTTTGATGAGCTTTCTGAAATGCACCACACCTACAGGATATAATAGAATTCTATGGCAAAGTGCAGCTAACCTGCAGGAAAGCCACAGGTGAACTGTGCTGCACCCGTGATGCGGGTAAACAGAGCATCAGTGTGAAAGCAGCCTTAGGCCCCTTTCACACGGTCAGTCTGACCCAATCAGACCCCTTATTCACCTCTAAGGAGTGGAAGATGTAAATGGACTTATGTCCGTTTACAAACGCCTATCTCCAATCCGATCTGCTAAAAAAAAAAAAAAGAAAAGAGTAGAATGGGCTCTATAGAGCCGAGTGGGCTGCCATCCACCCACTCTGCTCATTGTGGCCTGCGACCGATTACCAAGTCGCTTAAGTTGCCCTTGCTCTTCAAAGGGTTGGCCCCCCCTGCTCTACAGGAACCCTTGGTGCTTTATTACAATGGGGCACTGCCAGGTACACAGCAGGAACATCCCACATCTTAATAAAAGACAAATGAGGTTTAGGACTGCCAAAAGTTTGGGAGGTGTGAACAGCTTATTAGGAGTCTCCCAGTCCCCATAAAGGGGACTGGGACTTAGGGCCTCTAAGAGAGCCTAGACAGGCAATAACAGTGGTAGAAGCTGCATACTGCTCTTACAATTTTAAAGTGGTGCACACATCTTGAATAATAGCCAAAATGGTCTTTCCAAGCCTGGGTGATAAGGCAGTTGCCTAAGACGCTTCAAGGACAATATGACCTGTAAATGAATTCTTAGACTCTTCATCAGACAGAGCCTATTAACACAAGGCTCAGAGGCCCCCAAAGCCAGCAGATCAGATAATGTTGAAAAGAAAAACTGCGCTGTTTTGCAAACAATAACAAGCCGCAACTCAAAAGTGATATACACACCAACAGAACATAAGAAGATGCACTAATAATGAGTCATCAAATGAGCATGCATGTGATTGACAATACAACCTTAGTAATGATAATAAATTATGCAATTGTGCATGTAAATTGACAGTCCAACCTTAATAATGATAATAGATTGTGCAATAAAAAATAATACACAAACCAAATGAAAAAAAAGTCTCTTTCAAAAATATTTAAACATGAGCATAGAGATGGATATTGAAACACCCTGTGAAGGATCTTCAATAGACAGGGAACCATGTGAATCCACCACCACACGAAATGAAGACTTACTAGCTATACAAGCTGTCAAAGCTTGTCATTAGTACCAAGCATGGGTCTTACGATCCTCCCAGCGCTTCGAATGGTTGCCAAACCGGGCGTTCCTGGGGCTCCAGCCTGGGTCCTAGGGTCCTCCCAACGTATTGAACGGCTATAGCGAGCCGGACTTTCCTGTAGACTTGGTATTATTACAGCGTAGGATAGCGGAAAAGAAGATGGCTTTGTGTCAGGATACCTTGTGTAAAGTTTAGTGTGGATGAAGTTTTCCTTATGAATTAGTCTCCTTCTTTATATCCTAGCTTGAGGGATGGAATGTATCGAACAAATCATAAGGGAGCTACAGGGATAATGCAACAACTAGACATCCTGGGAGAGGCACAGAGAACCTCCACCACCCTTCATCAGATAATGATTCTGTAGGGAAAAATTTGAAGGTATGCTTATGGTCTCTGTGGTCAGCGACAGCAATTAGGATTGCAATTTGTCTCATAAAATCCTGCATTACTGTGGTAAGATCTTCCTGGGAGAGAACCAAGAAAGGGGCAATGCCTGACAGAGCTAAGGAAGAATCTGAGGGCTCAAGCAGAGGACAAGGTTCCAGGCTGTCAATTGTCAGTGGGACTGCTACCTATGTGCCTGGGATCTAACATGTTGCACAACAAGACAGAGACAGTGAGGCTCAGGGTACCACATTAAGCTTTGGGCATTCACAAACCGAGTGCTGGTAGCAGGTTTGGACTGTCCCACTGTTGTCGATAATGGAGCACTATTCTTCCAAGTGAAATCAATGATCATGGACTATTTGTCCAAGTGATACCAAAGGTGGGGCACTATTCCTCTCACTGATATCAATGATGGGGCACTAATCATCCTACTGATACCAACAATGGGGCATTATTCCTCCCAATGACATCAATCATGGGGCAATGTTCCTCCCACTGACACCAATCGTGGGGTACCGCTCCTCCCACTGACACCAATCATGGGGCACCACTCCTCCCACTGACACCAATCATGGGGCACCGCTCCTCCCACTGACACCAATCATGGGGCACCGCTACTCCCACTGACACCAATCATGGGGCAATGTTCCTCCCACTGACACCAATGATGGGGCAGTGTTCCTCCCACTGACACCAATGATAGGGCAGTGTTCCTCCCACTGACACCAATGATGGGGTACTGTTCCTCCCACTGACACCAATCATGGGGTACTATTGTACCTTTTTTTTTACATCCCACCAACGCTGGAACATTTTCTATTCCCACTGGCAACACTCTTGCCCCCCCTAAAGCCTAAAAGATATCGAACTGGCCCCTTATTTAAAAAGTTTAGAGACCCCTGCTTTAAAAGAAAGCAGTTTATCCTCAGCATCTTTGCTGTAACCACACTACAGACTTCTGTGCACCTTCATGCCAATGCCACAAACCCACAAGAAAAGAACAGCATGGAAACGAGGCACTCATAAGCATGAGATTAAGTCAGCTCAACATTTACAGCCTTGCAGGTTTACAAATTATTCCAATTGTTTATCTAATGTAGAATTTTTATGGAAGGCAGACATTGCTAAAGACATGGATCACCCTTGGTCACAGCAAAGAGCAAACAGGTTGTATTCTGCAACAAACAGTAAGCATGGCCTAAATGGGCACGGTGCGACTATCAGTAAAGAAGATTTCGGCAGAGGATCTTAATGTTAGAGCAAACCATTGCGCTCCTACTCCAGTAAGTAAGCAGCTTAGGTTGAGGGAGGGGCAGTTGAGGTTAGGAGGGCTAGGGAGGGTGGATAAGTATACTTTAAATGACAGCACACAAAACATTAAAGCATAAATTAGCATTTACAAAAAGTTTCAAGGCAAACAGTCTTACAACTTGGCATGTTGAATGTCATGAAGCAAATAAGGGACCACTACTATCTGTAATAACCTAAAATTGTACCCTTGAACTGTCATAATAGAGATGATTGCAGAGAGATCTTTTTTGTTTTATATTTTATTCCTTCCCTGTCAATAGTAAAAGTTCAGACCAACTCCTACACTTTAAAGTGTTAATAAAACCCACAACAGTAAAATCAGTATATAAGCAGTAAAGCATGTTTGTTATACTCACTGTGGAACCTAAGAGGTTAATTTTCCACATTGTGCAAATAGGCTGTATGATCCTGTCTTCTCTGATCCTCCCCTTCTTTTACAGGCCCCTATCCATCTCCTGATGGTACAGAGCCTTGGAGGCACTCTCTGCACATGCTCAGTTTTGTGTTTATTGCTAGAGAGTTATTTATTTATGGGAGGGTGCATGTGATCAACACATGGCCAATCACCACTGTCTACTCAGAGGGTCAGGGGTCATGCAGCCTCATAGGACAGTCAGAGGAGAAGCTCCTACAAGCTTTAACCATTGCTCAGCCAGACACTGATAGTAGACACAAGACTGCTATATACTGCTGATGTGAAAAGGTATTTAGCAGTTTATATTTACAATACTAAAATAATGTTCTGTGTACTGTAGGAGGCCAGATATAGTGAATGCAGGGTCCTGGGTTTAGTAACACTTTAAGACCAATCCAACCTAAGCTCAGTGCTGATAAAAGTAATGCAAAAAACTGTCAAGATTTAAAAAAATAAATATTATATAATTTTTTCACAGCTGGTTAATGCTAATAGCAAAACAAGGTCTATATTGCTGCATAAATCATATAAACATCCTATTTATAAAGTTAGAATCTGAAAATGTGTCCATTTGCTGCTGTACTGTAACCAGTCTTTTTCTTAAAACTGCTCCCTAACAATTTTTATTGATGTACTCCAAAGTACAGCTTGGGGTTAACCATTTTGCCTCCGGAACAATTTCTTCATTTGTTAAAATCTGCATTATTTCTAGAAAATTACTTATAAGACCCCCAAAACACCATTGCCTAGGCCAGTGATGGCGAACCTTGGCACCCCAGATGTTTTGGAACTAAATTTCCCATGATGCTTATGCACTCTGTAGTGTAGGTAAGCATCATAGGAAATGTAGTTCCAAAACATCTGGGATACCAAGGTTCGCCATCACTGGTCTAGGCAATCCAAGTTGAAGTGGGAGCAGATACCTTTCAAAACCAGTTACCTGCCCCCGCCCCCCATGAACACAGGACACAGGGAGCTGTGACTCAGCTCGGGTTCCCCCATAGCAAGCTGCTTGCTGTGGGAGCACTTGACAGGAGGGAGGGGCCAGGAGCACAGAAGAGGGACCCAAGAAGAGGTGGATCCGGGCTGCTCTGTGCAAATCCACTACACAGAGCAGGTAAGTATAACATGTTTGTTATTTTTAGAGAAAAACGAAAACAAAAAAAAAGACGAGACTATAGTATCACTATAAATATTTTCACTCTTTAACCCTTTTTGTTATTCTGTTGCAGTATTGTCTCCTTTCTTTGCTAAAGCCTTTGTTTCTGTAAATATTTTGTGTGTTCGGTTTTGCTTGTTTTTTTAAACAATATTTTAAAATCGTTATTATCATCTCTAATACACTAAGACAGAACTTGAAGAAATCTAGAGGGAGAGAGAGAGGGGGAGAGGGAGAGGGAGGGAGAGAGAGAGAGGAGAGATCATGGCAAGTGGTTAAGATACTTGCTTAGGACCTTTCCCAGGCTTACCTTATCACCGCCCGCAGGTCTGCTGAAGACCAGACAGTACCAATCTTCACCCATCACGGCGGGTATGTTGTGGCAACCTTCAGGGGTATGGGTTCCTACTTAAAGGAGACTTCTTCCCTGGACCTTGTAAAAGACTCTGCCAGAAACTTTTGCGCTTTTTGTGTATAGCGAAAGTACTGGATTCCAGAGCCCAGTCCTCCAAAGAGAGACATTACAGGCAACACCTCGGTCTTCTGCAAGGCCCGGGTACCATCCATTTGGCGTAATTAATAAGCGGTTTGGATGGATCCGTGTGTAACTCCCTAACCCCCAGAGGGATTCTTAATAGAGCTTCTTATTAGCACATCCTTAAACGTGACCAACACCTTAGACACTGGCGAAAAAACTGAGGAGCTCCCAGTAGGGGAGGGGGTTATATAGGGAGGAAACTTCCTGTCTAATTGATTACACCAGTGTCCAGCACCTGACGGTGGATATAACCCATTATGGAATGATTAAGCCTCCGTGTCCCGTGATGTACGATAACAAAAACATATGAAGCAATGCAAATGTACAACTCTATGCAATTAGTGTGCAATAAAATAAACAACAAAATACATATATGAAGATGCACAGGAGTGCAAAAAAAGGGCTGATATCAAAAGTTCATGTGTAGCTGAAATCCAATGAAAGGGATCTCAAGTGCAATATGGAGCGTAGACCAAGTGCTTGACACAGTGATACCCATCACCTCCTTAGGATAAAAGGCTTACCAGAGAGCCTGCAACCTGCCTTACTCAGGGGGGTCAAACAGCGCTTAGTAGGATCGAGGATCCACTGATGAAATACTCAGGCGTCCTCCACCGGAAGAGATTGTTGTCCAAGGAATATCAAACTGCTTTAGGTGATCAGGAAGATATTTCAAATTTGATTAAGCCCAAACTAAAATCTCTCCTGAATCTCTGAAGGTGTTCCTGCTCAGAATCATATAGGTGTACCCAGGGCCCAAAAAAGGAAGGCGCAGAAGGGACACAAGCCCCGGGCGCTGTGCTGAGGAGGGCGCACTGGGCTATTCGGCCATGTGTCCGTCTCCTCACTAACAGGAGTAATTGCAGCATCCTTCTCGTCAGAAGGACCAATAGCTGCTGAAGGAGTCCTCTTATTAGGATCTAGATCTGCAATCTCAAGCTGCAGCTCTTCTTGCTGTGCCACCAGGGATGCTGGCAAAGATCCTCTCCAGGAGCTCTGGTGAAGACCTGCTAGTGCTTAGACCCTGTGCCTCTGGTGAACCTGCGTCATCTTATAGGGGGAATCTGGATATTTCCAGCTGACTACTCATGCAAATATCTAATGCAGGCTATGACAAATCTGCTCTCTCCTCCACTTCAGCTTGCTGTGAGGAAGAGAGCGGCTTTGAGAATGGGGACCTCAGTCTACCTGTCTGTCCTGGTTATGTGATATATCACATGACCAGAGAGGGTAAGAAGGAAAAGTTTCCTTCATTCCGGGCAAGCACCATGTGTTATCTGTGTTATCTGTGAGTACAATAGCGGGGAGAAAACTCCGCTCCAGACTTCATCTATCCTCCCCAGACCCCCTTAGCTTCCTCCCTCTCTTAGGCTAGGTTTACGTTTGTGTGCTGCGGAAGCACCCAAAATCAATATGTCGCCTCCTCACCACCTGTTTTAACCCCTAAAATTTGTCACCACCCCGCTAAAACCATGTGCATTGCATGGGGTTGCCATCTTTGCCCTGGGCACTGGATGACCTTGTCCCAGCAGAGAAGGTATATTCATACAGAACACACATATCTATATATATATATATATATATATATATATTATATACACACATGCACAAATTAACAGTTTGCAGTCTATGCGTGCTATTGCGCTATAGGTACACTAGGAAGAACAAGCTTGCAGTAAGTAACTGGAATTAAAATCAGGAGTTCTTTAGTTCTGTTATTCTTTACAAAAGTGGAAAAAAAAAGTAGTTTAAATAGGCGTAACAAGAAATAAAGCATTATGTTAGATTGTTGATGAACACCAGATGAGGTGCACACTGAAAAAATGAAACAACGTGTATTTGATTTCAAAGAAAGACGCATGTAAATGTATCCAAGTTATAATCAAATTGTATACACTATTCCAGACACACTCATGTCATGAGAAGTGCAATGCTAATGATCTCTGCATGACCAAATTTCAATGGGTAACAATTCTTTACAGATAACACCAGGAAAATGAAAGTTGGCACAAACATTGCAGACATTAAACAGATATAGGGGGCAAAACCAAAAATCACAAAATACTTTATTCTTCTCATGTTTGCTTTCATGGTTGTAATTAGGCAACTGCAGAAAGTTTCTCCTAAATTTGACAGTGCTCTAAGCACAAGGCATATACACACAGATATTTATTTTTACATAAGTATGAGATATAGATATTTATAAGCCTGTTCACACTCTAAAGCAGGAAGCCTCCTCTGCACTCTGTGGTGAAACTACAAATCCCACAATGCCTCTGCCTCTTGCTTTATATACATGTGGCTCACAGAGTCTGGCAATGCCTGACATCAGAGGCAAGGCTTGAAAGTGGTTGTAAAGGCTGTTTTTTTTCTTAAAATTAACAAACATGTTATACTGTACTTACCTGCTCTGTGCAATGGTACTGCACAGATCGGCCCTGAACTTCATGTTCTAGGGTGCCCCGCCGTTGCTTATAGCTTCTCCTCTTCTGTTTCTACCCCCATAGCAAGACTCCCGAGAAGGGCTATGTGCGTCCCTAGACACACACACAGTGTGGCTGAGCCCGGCCCCCCATTCCCAGGTCACAAAATTTGAGTGATAGCAACAAGAGCCAAAGGCTGCCTTTGCTCTCAGTGAAGCTTGTAAGAAAAGGAAGAGGGGAGAAAAGAAATGAAGCCGGGGACAGCGTTGGATTATTACAGTAGTCAGGTAAGTATTTAGGGAAGAGAAAGAAGAGAAGGAGGGCTGCTTATGAAATGTTTTTTCATCTTTTTTTTACCTCAATGCAGAGAATGCATAAAGGTAAAAAACCCTTTGCCTTTACGACCACTTTAAATGCTATTTAACCACTTCAAGACCGCAAAATGTATATATACGTGACGATTTTGAAGTGGTTTACCGGGGTTTGGCTGAAGCTATCAGCCATAACCCGGGTATTATCTTTAGAGGTCGACCGATATATCGGCTGGCCGATATATCGGCCGATATTTGGCCATTTTTGATAAATCGGCATCGGCCGATTTATTATCAAGATTAGGCCGATATTTCAGACTGACCTCCGCTCATTCTTCCTTCTCCACACTCAGCGGCTCTGGCTGCATCAAGCGCCGCGCTGAGTGTGTGAGCAGAGAGGAGAGAGAGACAGAGAGGAGCTGTCAGCTTGATGTCGGAGGTGGGCGGGACCCGGCCGGGGTGGGCGGGACCCGGCAGCTAAATTACACCAGCCAATGATTGGGCTGCTTTAGAAACGGGGCGGGGCCACATACACGTAGCGACCCGCCCAGATACCATCCCATTAGCTGGTGTAATATAGCTGCTGGGTCCCGCCCACCCCGGCCCGGGTCCCGCCCACCCCGACATCGAGCTGACAGCTCCTCTCTGTCTCTCTCTCCTCTCTGCTCACACACTCAGCGCGGCGCTTGATGCAGCCAGAGCCGCTGAGTGTGTGAGCAGAAAGGAGAGAGAGAGAGGAGCTGTCAGCTCGATGTCGGGGTGGGCGGGACCCGGCCAGGGTGGGCGGGACCCAGCAGCTATATTACACCAGCTAATGGGATGGTATCTGGGCGGGTCGCTATGTGTATGTGGCCCCGCCCCCTTTCTAAAGCAGCCCAATCATTGGCTGATGTAATTTAGCTGCTGGGTCTGCAAAATCAGTGCAATCTGTCAGTGCCGCCAGCCAGTGCCACCGCCAGCCAGTGCCACCCGCCACCGCCAGCCACCGTCAGCACCACCCGCCACCGCCAGCCAGTGCCACCCGCCACCTCCAGCCAGTGCCACCCGCCACCGCCAGTCAACGCCACCGCCAGCCAACGCCACCCGCCAGCCAGCACCACCCGCCGCCACCGCCAGCCAGCACCACCCACCGCCAGCCAGCGCCGCCCGCCACCGCCAGCCAGCGCCACCTGCCACCGCCAGCCAGCGCCACCCGCCACCGCCAGCCAGCGCCACCGCCAGCCAGCGCCACTGCCAATCAGTGCCATCTGTCCCAAACTAGTGCCATCTGTCAGTTCCAAACAAGTGCCACCTGCTAGTGCCAATCAGTGCCAGTCAGTGTCAATAGTGCCATCTGTCAGTTCCAAACCAGTGCCACCTGCCAGTGCCATCTGTCAGTTCCAAACCAGTGCCACCTGCTAGTGCCAATCAGTGCCACCTGCCAGTGCCAATAGTGCCATCTGTCAGTTCCAAACCAGCGCCATCTGCTAGTGCCAATCAGTGCCACCTGCCAGTGCTAATCAGTGCCTCCTGCCAGTTCCACACCAGTGCCACCTGCCAGTGCCACCTGCCAGTTCCAAACCAGTGCCACCTGCCAGTGCCAACTGTCAGTTCCAAACCAGCGCCATCTGCTAGTGCCAATCAGTGCCACCTGCCAGTTCCACACCAGTGCCACCTGCCAGTTCCAAACCAACGCCATCTGCTAGTGCCAATCAGTGCCACCTGCCAGTGCTAATCAGTGCCTCCTGCCAGTGCTAATCAGTGCCTCCTGCCAGTTCTACACCAGTGCCACCTGCCAGTTCCAAACCAGTGCCACCTGCCAGTGCCAACTGTCAGTTCCAAACCAGCGCCATCTGCTAGTGCCAATCAGTGCCACCTGCCAGTTCCACACCAGTGCCACCTGCCAGTTCCAAACCAACGCCATCTGCTAGTGCCAATCAGTGCCACCTGCCAGTGCTAATCAGTGCCACCTGCCAGTTCCACACCAGTGCCACCTGCCAGTTCCAAACCAGTGCCACCTGCCAGTGCCATCTGTACTGAGGACATCAAGTGTGTGCTAGAGTGACGGGAGTAAGCAGGAAGGAGTGGAGTGGGTGAGGGTTTTTTTTTTTTTTTTTTTTTAATCGGCCACACAAAAATCGGCCACAAAAATCGGCCATCGGCCGCCCAAATTTCTAAATATCGGCATCGGCATCGGCCAGCGAAAAACCCATATCGGTCGACCTCTAATTATCTTTTCAACTGACGATTCTTTCTCAAAAAAACAATCCGAGCGGCTGATTAGCCGCTGGATCGCTTTTAAAAGCAGCGTGAGGGGTCGCCCTTCCCGGGTGTTTCTCAGACTTGGCGTTCTTACCGGCGAGCCTGGGAGACAATCCAATGGTTCGCACGGCTGATCACAGAGGAGAGGAGAGACCAGATTGTCTCTGATCACCTCTATGATCTAGGAGGACCGAAGCAACGTCATGACGCGACTTCCGTTCTAGAGCTGAAGTAAATTATTATTTTTTTGATCTTTTGCTTTCAAAAGGTAGAGATTTGGGGTCATAAAGACCCCAGATCTCTCCATAAAGAGGAGCTGTCAAGGGAAAATTATATTCATCGTAATAGGAATAAAAGTAATACATTTGTTTTCTAAAGTGACAGTGTAAAAAAACATAAAAATTAAAGCGCCCCTATCCCTTAATGCTCGCATGCAGAAGCGAATGCATATGTAAGTTGCGCACGCATATTTAAACGTTTTTTTCGCACCACACATGTGAGGTATCGCTGCGAAAACTAGAGCGAGAGCAATAATTCTAGCGCTAGAATTCCTCTGTAGCTCTAAACAGTTAACCTGTAAAAAAGTGGTCTCCGCGGAGTGGCCTCTGCGCAGGCGATCGGGTCCTGTCCCTGGGCTAACATGAAGACCAGTGAGGGGAAGATGGCCCCCACCCGTCTTTATTTTTATTTTTTTATTGCATTTTAGTCTAAATATGAGATCGGAGGTCTTTTTGACCCCAGATCTCATATTTAAGAGGTCCTGTCATGCTTTTTTCTATTACAAGTGATGTTTACATTCCTTGTAATAGGAATAAAAGTGACCCAAAAAAAATGTTTTTTAAAAAACAGTGTCAAAATAAAAAAAAATTCAAGTAAAATAAATAAGAATTATTATTTTTTATTTTTTTTAAAGCGCCCCGTCCCGCTCGCCCGCATATGAAAACGGTGTTCAAACCACACATGTGAGATATCGCTGCGATCATTAGAGCAAGAGCAATAATTCTAGCTCTAGACCTCCTCTGTAACTCAAAACATGCAACCTGTAGAATTTTTTTAAATGTCGCCTATGGAGATTTTTAAGGGTAAAAGTTCGTCGCCATTCCATGAGCGGGCGCAAATTTGAAGCGTGATATGTTGGGTATCAATTTACTCGGCGTAACATTATCTTTCACAAAATAATTGGGCTAACTTTACTGTTGTCTTATTTTTTAATTTAAAAAGGTGAATTAAAAAAAAATAAAAAAAAATGCGCTTGTAAGATCGCTGCGCAAATACGATGTGACAAAAAGTATTGCAACGACCACCATTTTATTCTCTAGGGCAGTGATGGCGAACCTTGGCACCCCAGATGTTTTGGAACTACATTTCCCATGATGCTCAACTACACTGCAGACTGCATGAGCATCATGGAAAATGTAGTTCCAAAACATCTGGGGTGCCAAGGTTCGCCATCACTGCTCTAGGGTGTTAGTAAAAATATTTATATAATGTTTGGAGGTTCTAAGTAATTTTCGAGCAAAAAAAAAAATGTTTTCATTTTGTAAACACCAAATCTCAGAAAGAGGCTGGGTCCTACAGAGGCTAAGTATCATAGTTTGTCGCCATTTTATGAGCGTGCGCAATTTTAAATCGTGACATGTTAGGTATCTATTTTCTTGGCGTAACACCATTTGTTTTTTTTTCCAAAAATTTTTGCTTAAAAATCATCACTATTTTATTTTCTAGAGTCATGTTTGAGGGTTCGAAGTAATTTTCTATAAAAATAAAAAAAAGATTTTTACTTGTAAACAAAAAGTGCCAAAAAAGACTTGGTCTTTATCCATAATAGGGTATCAAGGCATGAAATATATTATTTATACTGAGAGAATTGAGATATTTTCATGTCGTCTTACATAGTCATGTGGCTTTCAGCATTGGTGTCGGAAGGAAATACTGATGAAACTCGAAAAATTTGAATATCGTGCAAAAGTTCATTTATTTAACTAATACAACTTAAAAGGTGAAACTATGATTCTAACGACTGGAATCCCAGAAGCGGTAATATGACTGTACAGTGTCTTGATGTATATTTTTATACTTTTTGTATGAAGAAAACTTTAATAAAAAGATTGAAACATAAAAGGTGAAACTAATATATGCAATAGACTCATTACATACAAAGCAAGATAGTTCAAGCTGTGATTTGTCATAATTGTGATGATTATGGCTTACAGCTCATGAAAATCCCAAATCCACAATCTCAGAATATTAGATTATTACATGCAATCAATAAAACAAGGATTGTACAAAGAACAATATCGGATCTCTGAAAAGTATAAGCATGCATATGTACTCAGTACTTGGTTTGGGCCCCTTTTGCAGCAATTACTGCCTCAATGTGGCCGTGGCATGGAAGCTATCGGCCTGTGGCACTGCTGAGGTCTTATGGAAGACCAGGATGCTTCAATAGGGGCCTTCAGCTCTTCTGCATTGTTCGGTCTCATGTTTCTCATATTTCTCTTGGTAATACCCCATAGATTCTCTATGGGGTTCAGGTCAGGCGAGTTTGCTGGCCAATCAAGCACAGTAATCCCACGGTCATTGAATCAGGTTTTGGTGCTTTTGGCAGTGTGGGCAGATGCCAAGTCCTGCTGGAAAATTAAGTCCGCATCCCCATAGAGATCGTCTGCGGAAGGAAGCGTGAAGTGCTCCAAAATCTCCTGGTAGACGGCTGCATTGACCCTGGACTTAATGAAGCACAGTGGACCAACACCAGCAGATGACATGGCTCCCCAAATCCACACAGACTGTGGAAACTTCACACTGGACTTCAAGCATCTTGCAGTGTGTGCCTCTCCATTCTTCCTCCATACTCTGGGTCCTTGGTTTCCAAATGAGATGCAAAATTTGCTCTCATCAGAAAAGAGGACTTTGGACCACTGAGCAACAGACCAGGTCTGTTTTCCCTTAGCCCAGGGAAGACGCTTCTGACGTTGTTTGTTGTTCAGGAGTGGCTTTTGACAAGAGGAATAGGACATTTGAAGCCCATGTTCAGGATCCGTCTGTGTGGTGGCTCTTAATGCACTGACTCCAGCCTCAGTCCACTCCTTGTTAAAGTCCCCAACACTTTTGAATGGTCATCCCTGCTGCTTGTGCACCTTTTTCTTCCACACTTTTCCCTTCCACACAAATTTCTATTAATGTGTTTTGATACAGCACTTTGGGAACATCCAAATTCTTTTGCAATTACCTTTTGAGGCTTTCCCTCCTTATGGAGGGTGTCAATGATGGATTTCTGCACAACTTTCAGGTCAGCAGTCTTTTCCACGATTGTGATTTCTACTGAACCAGACAGAGACCATTTAAAGGCTCAGGAACCCTTTGCAGGTGTTATGGCTTAATTAGCTGATTAGAGTAGGACACTTTGAGCCTAGAATATTGCACCTTTTTACAATATTCAAATTTTCTGAGATTGTGGATTTGGGGTTTTAATGAGCTGTAAGCCATAATCATCACAATTATGACAAATCACGGCTTGAACAATCTTGCTTTGCATGTAATGAGTCTACCTCATATATTCGTTTTGCCTTTTAAGTTGCATTAGTGAAATAAATAAACTTTTGCACGATATTCAAATTTTTCGAGTTTCACCTGTATTTCCATATTTCATTCTTTCAGAGTCTCTCGAATACCATAATGAGAGTTTATAATGTACAGACCAGATGTCTCTGAGTCCTTAAAGGGTTATAAGCTTGATTGACATAACTAATTGTTTTTGGTTGAGGTCTGTTTTAAAAGGCGAGTGCTTATCCTACTGAGTGAGACTCATCACTGTATTAACCAATATTTTGCTGCTCTTGATTCACGTGTGGAGAAATCGTTTCATGGGCACTACTGGAATTGTTTCACATCAAACGCACTTTCTTTGGTGGATTCAAATTGAACGGTGAAGATTATCGAGTTGGAGAATGACAATTCAGTGGATTTATTGTTTAACCACTTCCATACCAAGTCATTGTAAAATTACGCCGGCAGGAACCCTCTCTCCCTCCAGGTGGACATCATACGATATCCTGGGTTTGAGGGGGGATATCTGAATGATGCCTGCAGCTAGAGGCATCATTCAGATATCCTTGTCTTCAGCCGGCGATTCTGTGCACCATAAGAATGATCATAGCGGCGGTTCCACCGCTTGATCGTTCCTTTAGGCGGCGGGAGGGGACAAACCCCCCCCCCCCCCCGCCGCCATCCGGTGCTTCTCCGGGCTCTCCCGTGACATCAGGGGCCCGGAGAAAGAATCGTCCGGCGCCAGTGGTCACATGACGAGGAGCATAGAGATGACTGGTGACCAAATGGTCACCAGTCATCTCTATGACCGTCGGAGGCCCGGGCGCGATGTGATGACGTCACGCCCGGGTCCTCAGAAGTAAACAAAGCCGCCATTGCGGCTAGAAAGCATGAGATCCGTGAAAAAAAATTCACGATCTCATGCTTTGCAGCCTGGAGGAGAGATGTGGGGTCTTATTGACACCGCATCTCTCCATAAAGAGGACCTGTCACACACATTCCTATTACAAGGGATGTTTACATTCCTTGTAATAGGAATAAAAGTGATCAAAAAAAAAAAAAGTGTAAAAAAAACAAATTTAAAAAAAAAATTATAATTTTTTTTTTTAAAACGCCCCTGTCCCCAATAGCTCGCGCTCAGAAGCGAACACACACATAAGTCCCGCCCGCATATGTAAACGGCGTTCAAACCACATATGTGAAGTATCGCCACGTGCGTTAGAGCACGTGCAACTATTCTAGCACTAGACCTCCTCTGTAACTCTAACCTGGTAACCTGTAAAAAATTTCAAAGCGTCACCTATGGAGATTTTTACGTACCGAAGTTTGGCACCATTCCATGAGTGTGCGCAATTTTAAAGCGTGACATGTTAGGTATCTTTTTACTCTGCGTAACATAAGCTTTCATATTTTATAAAAAAATTGGGCTAACTTTTTTATTTATTTTGTTATTTTTTAATTCATGAAACCATTTTTTCCCCCAAAAAAGGGCGTTTGAAAAATTATTGCGCAAATACCGTGCAAGATAAAAAGTTGCAACGACTGTCATTTTATTCCCAGGGGTGTCTGCTAAAAAAAAACCTATATAATGTTTGGGGGTTTTGAGTAATTTTCTAGCAAAAGAATGATGATTTGTACATGTAGGAGAGAAGTGCCAGAATAGGCCCGGTATGGAAGTGGTATAAAAAGCCCTGTATGGAAAGGGTTAAAGGACGATTATGGACTTTTTTTGCACTTTGTTATTACTGCTGTATTACTAATATTTCATTTTGTGTATTGCACTTGAGGATCTGGGTTATATTGCACAATCAAGTATAGTGACATCTAGGTTTTATATATATATATATATATATATATATATATATATATATATATATATATATATATTTTAGCGCTGCACTTTATATAAACAATAATAATAAAAGTATTTTGAATAAACAAAAATAGTAGCGCTTCTGTGTATCACACCACAAATCTAAATACTATAGCAAATGTATATATGTCCTGTGAAGAAATACATATATATGTGAAAAACTGCAAAACATATACTCTAAAAATATATATGTGCACATACAATAAATTAATAAGTGTCCGTAACGTTCAAATAGTGTTTTCAAACCAGTTGTGAAAAAAAACATTTAAAGAAAGTTCATCAGTGAGATAAGTGTTCCAATAATAGTGACTTCAACTAAAATTTGCATAAAAATCTTCCTGTGTTCTCTTGAATAACCTTCACCACACCAGCATGATTAGTGACTCCACTCCCTAAGGACTTGCACTCACCACTAGGATTTGCCTTGCACTCTCATGCTCGGCTTCACAGCTTAAACACCCCTCAGGGTATAAAAGATAGATCCAAACGATGTTGCTAGGTCAGTCAAGTTTTCCCACATGAAAAAGCAAAAAAGTCTCCCAATAGTGAAGTACGTAAAAACTTTTATTAAACACAGCACAGGTAACCTTCAGTAGTTTCACTCACATCTAGCAAATCAAAATTAGGCACTTCAGCAAAATCACTTCAAAACGCCAGACAGGCATACGACAGGTAGCCGCGATGTATTGCGGGTCTCGGCGGACCAATCAATCATTTGTGTCTCACCCTCCTTCATATATGCCCGTCTCTCCACTCCAATCGAAAACACTGTGAACTTCCGTCCAAACACCGGACTGTAGATTCGATGAGTGGTCGAAAAAAACGAACACCATACACTATAAAAGAGCGCCGTGTAGCTTCTCCCAGACTAGTTTCGTCACATAGGACTTCTTCCAATGGGATTGGCTACACGGACTAGCATCACCCCCTTTATACTCCCGTCCGTGACAGGTCGCGGAGAGATTCATGCTGCGCAAATGGGCGCTAGCTGTCCCCAGGACTACAATACATCGGGCATGACCCCATCTGCGGCTAGCGCAACAACATTGCAAGATGATAATATCAGATAAAATCTGCATATAATCTAAACTGCAGGTACTTAAAAAGATAGGAAACCTAAATGCCGTATAATTAGCATAACCTAATATGCATATCAACATAAAATTATCTGGTAATTATCCACAAGAGGCATTATATACAAAAATGACAAGTGAGGACAATAAATCACAGACATTAAGATTAGATAAAATCAAATCACCATAATTAAACATGCGGAAAATATGTAAATGAGCAATAGATCATAAAGGGTCAAATGTATATAGTACAGATCTATTATAATATACATTTTCTAGAGAGAACTGGCCTTAAAAATATAAATGGTCTCTCAAACCTATAAAAACCTCCATCCACATATTCAAAAGGAGAAAAAAATGTATAATGTGTATGCATGCACCCAAATTGAGCATTCACGCATGCGCATACATCCTAATCTATTCGTTTGGAAGAAATATATAGATTCAACATGATGACGCCTTATTGGCGCTCAATTGGGCTTTATGTAAACGGGATGATATACCCCATTTGCAGAAATGTTTTTTGGGCAAGGTTTTGGACTTCTGTATGGCTCATAATTATTTTTGGTATCATGATCAGTTTTTTTCCCAGCAGGTTGGCGTGGCTATGGGAGCGAAGTTTGCCCCTAGCCCTCGCCAACTTATTTATGGCAGAGTGGGAGGACAGACATGTCTTCAATGTATTTAGACCAGAACTGAAACTGTACCGGCGATTCATAGATGACCTCCTGTTTGTTTGGGAGGGTTCCAGACAATCAGTTGAGGATTTCATCAAACATCTGAATCATAACACCAATAACATCGTTTTGGATCATGCCATCAGTGAGGAAGAAGTGAATTTTCTGGACCTAACCATTATGAAATCTGACACCACGATCAGCACTAAGGCTTATTTTAAGCCCACTGTTCGGAATAGCTATTTGTCAATCGGAAGCGGACATCATCCAGCTTGGATTAGAAATATTCCGAAAGGACAAATGCTTGTCATTTTGTATATAATGCCTCTTGTGGATAATTACCAGATAATTTTATGTTGATATGCATATTAGGTTATGCTAATTATACGGCACATCTTTTTAAGTACCTGCAGTTTAGATTATATGCAGATTTTATCTGATATTATCATCTTGCAATGTTGTTGCGCTAGCCGCAGATGGGGTCATGCCCGATGTATTGTAGTCCTGGGGACAGCTAGCGCGCATTTGCGCAGCATGAATCTCTCCGCGACCTGTCACGGACGGGAGTATAAAGGGGGTGATGCTAGTCCGTATAGCCAATCCCATTGGAAGAAGTCCTATGTGACTAAACTAGTCTGGGAGAAGCTACACGGCGCTCTTTTATAGTGTATGGTGTTCGGTTTTTTCGACCACTCATCGAATCTACAGTCCGGTGTTTTGACGGAAGTTCACGGTGTTTTCGATTGGAGTAGAGAGACGGGCATATATGAAGGAGGGTGAGACACAAATGATTGATTGGTCCGCCAAGACCGCAATACATCGCGGCTACCTGTCGTATGCCTGTCTGGCATTTTGAAGTGATTTTGCTGAAGTGCCTAATTTTGATTTGCTAGATGTGAGTGAAACTATTGAAGGTTACCTGTGCTGTGTTTAATAAAAGTTTTTACGTACTTCACTATTGGGAGACTTTTTTGCTTTTTCATGTGGGAAAACTTGACTGACCTAGCAACATCGTTTGGATCTATCTTTTATACCCTGAGGGGTGTTTAAGCTGTGAAGCCGAGCATGAGAGTGCAAGGCAAATCCTAGTGGTGAGTGCAAGTCCTTAGGGAGTGGAGTCACTAATCACGCTGGTGTGGTGAAGGTTTATTCAAGAGAACACAGGAAGATTTTTATGCAAATTTTAGTTGAAGTCACTATTATTGGAACACTTATCCCACTGATGGACTTTCTTTAAATGTTTTTTTTCATAACTGGTTTGAAAACACTATTTGAACGTTACGGACACTTATTAATTCATTGTATGTGCACATATATATTTTTAGAGTATATGTTTTGCAGTTTTTCACATATATGTATTTCTTCACGGGACATATATACATTTGCTATAGTATTTAGATTTGTGGTGTGATACACAGAAGCGCTACTATTTTTGTTTATTCAAAATACTTTTATTATTATATGTTTTTTGTAAAGTAGCAGCTAGTAAGGTTTTTTTTGGTCTGCATTCAGCAGACCTGCTCCCGAAGCGCAGTGGAGTGTATAAGGGAAGAAGAGGGCAGTTGATTTCTTTTTATATTATACAAGTAAATATGCGCATGAGTCCAAATCGCTGTTATCCTTAGAGTATGGGGTTTAGGATAGTGTATGTACAATGCATGTACAATCGGTAAACATAGAGACCAGGCTCTCGGGGCATGTGGAGGGGAGAGAGAAAAAATGAATAAATGAATGAAGGGGAGGGAGCCGGGCGGGGAGTAGTAAAAACAGTCACATATACAGTCTCAGGGCTGCCATCAAGGAGAAACAGAAACCGTGTTCCAAAAGTACTGAAAAGAAAAGCAAGGGGAGAGGCGCCTCTGAGTGCAGATGTTTAAAACAATTTAATAAGAGATTGCAGTACAAGCAACTCACATTTTACTGGATAAAAACAGGCATTGTACGATTTCCATATGTAGGAGAGGGTATCATCAGGTCAGTCATCAGCCTCCTTCTCCTGCTGGGGCGCTGTGTTGCTGGTTCTTCCTATCTGCACCGCTTTAGATGGATGGAATAGCCGGCGGCGGTGGAGATACTGCAGAGCACGGCCTGGGTGATGGTTTTTCCGGCAGGCGAGGGCCGATGACGTCACTGGCATGGGACGCGTTTCCTGAGCCGGCGTGCTGCGTGTGACGTGGCAGTCGCGCTCCTTTGTCAAGCTGGTGGGTGGGTTGGAGGAGCTGGTATTTGATGGACATGGAGGGGGCGGAGGAAGGACAGAGGGGCGGGGCTAGGGCACAGAGGCGAGAGGAGTGTCAGCAGAGAGAGCTCTGGTATTTGATGGACATGGAGGGAGCATAGAAAGGACAGAGGGGCGGGGCTGGGGGACGGAGGTGGGAGACGTGTCAGCAAAGAGAGCTATTAGTCATGGCATGATGGTAAAGCCAGATAGAGTATATAGATAGTGGTTTTAGAACGGAATAAAGAACACTATGAGTAGGGGTACTATGAGTAGGGGAATACAATAAATTATGTGGTATGAACAAGAATAAGAATAATTTTAGAGAAATTTAAATAAATTTAAAAGAAAGGGCAGTAGCTTGGAAAGGGATATGTTGAGGATATAATGAGTATATATATATATGTAAAGGTCCATATACATGCATATATACATATGAAAGAAGGGGGGGGGCAGGCAAAAAGGTATCCCTATACATACATGTGTACATATAAAAGGAAGGGGGGGGAAGCAAAAGGGTATATAATAAAAATGATAATAATTATTAGGGATGGAATGGGAGTGGGAATAGAGTAAATATAGATAAGTACTAATAAATTAATAAAATTAAAGGGTGAGGG